>VSDK01006613.1:1720-13583 GCA_009767595.1 Symbiodinium kawagutii | reverse complement strand
GGCGCCCCGTCGGCTGCCCGTCAGCTGCCCGTCAGCTGCCCGTCAGCTGCCCGTCGTGCCCGTCGTGCCCGTCGTGCCCGGAACCGTATAGAGGACCACTCTCGGCGATGGACAAACCCATTAAGCAACTGGATTCCATTTGTCATTTTCATCATCATTCAGAAAGACGGTGCTTAATTGACCATGTATAATTGATAGTTGACCATTGACAATCAATAAAAAACGACTGATAGTGAATGTAGCCTATAAGTTACAACTGATCAATAGTATCTCATCAATAACCAGTACCAGTAGATATCCAGCTTCTGAAGAACTGATCATTTCCAAGCACCCAGAGCCGCGCTCCACCAAGCGCTGGCCCCGCGCAGCTTAGCGCAGCGAAGCCGCGAGCTGCCGCGTGGCGCGAGGTGCCGCTGTGGATCTTCGCCCCATCGCAGGCGCATTTCAGATGCCTGGCCGAGGTGCGACACAGCAGGCTGCGCCTGGAGCCACCCCTGGTTGACCAAGCTCGCCAATGAGTTTGCCATCAAAAGGATACCCGAAATTAACAAAGCTAAGCTTAGTAAGCTAGGATTTATTGTGATTTATGAATTCAAGGTTAACATTACATCGTACGTTCCAGGGTGAAACAGCTGACGGTACGTCAATTGTGAATGAGACGGAGTTTCGCTGCATTGATGCACCCTGCAGGTCTGCTCAATGTGGTGGATTTCCACCAGAAGTGGAAAGATGCAACCACAGCATTGTGTTCCAGATAAGAGCAAAAAATCAGTTTGGACGAAAGTGATGCTGCCATGCAGAGTTCAAACAAGCAAGCGCCGAAGTTTGAGGTGAAGCAATGCTGCCTGTCCGCTGCTATAAGACACAGGGAGCAGTGGAAGCATAGAGACTCGGACACGAAGCGTCAGGAGCTGCAGAAGTGCAAGACCCAGACCCGGTTTCTGTGTGAACACACAGTGCCGATGCACACGAAACCGGAGAAGTCGACAGCTTTGTCAACGGAATCCGCAGCTTTTAAGCAACGCAGGGGCAGGTGAAGCCGCTGTCCCAGGCGTCTCAAAACATGGCGACAGAATCGCTTCCCGGCGGAAGAACTTCGTTACCCCATGGAACTACATCTATTGTGCTGGGTTTGTTTTGCCCAGAAAGTTGACCCAGATCGTTTCAATCAACGTCAGGATTGCCACTCGTAGCCATTGGGGGAGGGGTACTGATGCACCATTTAAAACCTATGTGTACTCTGAAAGGCTTTGAAGCAAAGTTTTCGTTTATGAAAAATAATCACGTGCATAGGTTATTTGAACCGATTGTTTTTTTCTTGGGTGGGAGAGCTGGGACAGCTAAACCTTCAGGATCTGAAGTGCCAGATGTGCTAGCGTAGCATGCTCTAAGATTTTCCTCCGCTTGTGGTAAAGGAAAGGTTGCGGAACAGAGTTTAGTTGGATTTTCTGGGTCAACCATGGTTAACCACTATTAATCGATCACTATTCGCCCCCTAAGTGTTTGGTTCATGGATGTTCATGCTTGCTTAGTGATAATTAACATAAGCAACAGGCCGGTAAATGTGAAATGATTCGGCAGGTTTCCATGGTTAACAATCGTTTGTTAAGATGGGGGGATGATGGTTCGGATTCTGAAAAATGAAGTCAGTTGTTTGGTTGTTGAACTAGTTGTTGACATGACATTAGTTACTTTTCGGTGGAGGATGGGTTGGAAAGCTATTTATGTGGTTGTTAAATGTCAAAATATTAATTAGTTTTTTGTTGCACCATAGTTTCTTAACAGCACCAATTATACTGAAGTACTTCGTTGAGCGACGGTCAAATTCTTGAGGTTATCAGACTCAGGCTCAGCATGAGAGGTTGTTAACATGAGGTATAGTACAGAGATGGATAACCATGATTGATACAATTGTGAATATAATAGAATGGTTAAACACTTGGCTATGGGTCAATATTAACCAAACAAACTAATGGGGGATTTCCACCAACAATAATAGGGAAAACAATAGTTTATAGTAGGGGAACCAGGTGTACAGGGTTTTGACCCACTGCCACTTATTGATAACATGATACTGGATCATACCTGGTCGTCCCTGCGCAAGCTGATCCAGTCGTCGCGAATTGATCCATCCGAGCAGTGACAGGGATTGATTCCCTGCTGCCACCATGCCAATCTTCATTTTCTGAATCCACCAATGGCTACTGTATTGTGTGAATCCACGAATTGATATTTTTATGAACAAATGTACGAGTTAATATTTTGTGCATAGTTCATATCATGTCAAGTCGTTCTTCGACGACGATGCAGCCGTGATTGCTGGAGCGACAATAGGATACCAAGATGCTAAAGGAGATATCGAGACACTGTGCGGTGCACCAGCCACGATTCAGCTACAACGGGGATAGCTCCACCAGTCATTACTCGCAATTCACCAGCAGCCACGGTGGTGGATCCATTGACCAACGATGGAGAAACCGTCAAACATTCAAAAACCATGCTAAATGGTTGCTGGTTAACCACCATCATTAACCATCATATCCATCATGTGTCCACCAGTTCACCATAATTCCTCAGCTGTTTAACGATTGACCATAAGCCTTCCAGTTCCCTTTATGGTAGGTAACCAGGGAACCCCTGGCGTCGGGATGGTTACCTATAGGTAACTGGAAAGGGAACCATTCACCATCAATTGGATGATCATCCCATTTAGTACAGTGGTTCGTAACCATGGTTATAATGCATGTATCAATGGTACAACCCACTTATGGTAATAACCATGGTTACTAACCATGAGCCACGGAGAGTTTGTTCTGTCGCTCTGCTGCCCAGTGGAGCTTGATCCATTGCGAGCGACTGCGGAATTTGCCAAGTCAACAGGAAGGCGCGCGGGGTGGGCGCTGGCTGGATCTGCCACAGAGGTTGAGGTTCTCTCGGGAATTCCCTGACGGTTCCTTGAGGTTCCCTTGAAATTCCCTTGGGGTTCCCCAACTCCAGCGGCAGGTGTATGTCTTTCAACAGCATTTCCCAAAGATGGTGCGTCCCACCCACGTAACAATGGCACCATGGAGCAACTTATCGAAATTATGGAGATGCCAATCAACAATAATGGAATGGAATGGAATGGATCAACAGCGCATATCACTGGAATCCGGTGTGTGAAGTGGGTGGCCAAACATCTGGGTCCCCATGTTGGCAAATGGCCAAAGCTCCGAATTCTCCGCGGAGAAGGCACAATTGGTTCGGAGGTACATGCACCAGACCCTACAAGTCCCATGATGCTGGAGCCAAGCGCTGCTGATTCTGGAGAGGGCAAGTAGATGAGCATGTCAAGATGTTGTTCACAAATAGGTACACGGAGTATACATTCATAGGTCATCCCGCGTACATTCAATGTATATCAGCACATTGACATTTGTATATACACGCAATAGTCATAATTGCGTGGAGTATCGACATGTGCAACATATTCATACATGTAGGCCATGGCTCGAACAAAAGTCACCAGAGGGTCCACTTTGTATTTGGTGATTTGTGGTGGGAAAGCTAGCCATGTAAGGAGGGAAACGATCAGCACTTGTGCTCTGCCTGGGTGATTCGAGGCAATGGCACCTGTAGTCCTTGCTGTCAGAAACTGAGCGCCGTCGGTTCAGATCTGGCTAATGGTGGCTGGGAAACAGCTGTGAACGAACTGTAGAATCGTTGATGGTCGGTAGAAGCCAATGGTGGGCAAGCGTCAACCATTGACAGTACAGTTGAACTACAATGGTGGTTAACCGATTGTTCTTGGTGGCTACCGTGCTGTAGTGGTGGCGCTGCAACAGTCAGCAACTGTGAACGAACTTGGGAAGTGGTTGAAACAGCAATGAGGCGGCAGCAATCTCCAGCAACATCCAGGAACATCCAGCAAAGATACTAGGGATCCAATGCACAATCCGCAACAAGGGTATAGCCAACAAAGACCAACAAGATGGGAGATCCAAAATGAGAGATCTACCAAGGGCTGGAAGCAAAAAGACAAAGAAGGAAACAAGGATACTGGACTGATCCATTGGCAGCACCCCTTCCAATTTGCAATTTGTGATGTTGTCCATCAATTGACTTTCCTCATACATGGCCGGTTCATCATTGTCACTACGGATACGGATCTGTCACTAGGGGCACTACCATTTTCTGGAGGATGCCTTCAAGGCTTTGTGATCCCTCTTATGGCTCAAGATACCTATGGGCTGTGGATCTCCCAGGTTTCAGCTCCACCGAAGCCGGTTGATGATTGCCCTGAACTTTGCCCTGGTTGGTCTGGTTGCATGGAAAACCCGCCATAGATAGATGGTAACACCATGCGATTCTCAACTTCCAGCTTACTTTACCGGAGTGCAATTATCAACCATCTTCAGCTGCTTGTGCTTGTTATCAGTCATGCTATGAACTTTGCATAAGAAGCATCGTTGCCCTCAACAGCAGATATAGCAGCCAGCACTAGGTAGGTACCAGATGGATGCGCATCCCAACAAAGACCTTAGCTATAGAATGATCTGAATGATCTATCAATGATCATCCAAAGATCAACTCAAGAACTTTGTTTTCGAACCGGAGGTGGAAGCGACCCCTCATGAAAGCCACAAGCCGGCAGCGATGGTTCACCAAGGCTGTGTCCCCGGCGGCTTTCGCAAAAAGTCTAAAAAGAAGTGATGCCCTCAGCAGAGACCGCGGCAGCAGTGGCACTCCGGCAGTGGACTCAGCGTTCGCTATGTCCATAGATGCTGTATAGATAGCCATGATAGCCATCCCAAAATGATCCCTTTTGTGTACGGAAAGGGCGAGTAGTGCCAGCACCTCAGCGCACACCGATTCACGTATGCTCAAATGATGATGTGATTCAGGTCATGTGGCACCCTAGACTGTCAATAAGTGGTTGTTTCAAACCAGCCATCTGCTATAAATGTGGGGAACCGCTGTTTCAGGGGAACACACACACACACACACACACTTATTTCTCCCTATGCTTCCAGTTGCATGAAATAGTAGGTAACCACCTGGTTTTTACCAGCTAGTTGTCACTGGAGCTGGTTACCACTTCTATGTCATGGTAAGTGGAAGCATAGGGCTTGGTTCTTTGTGATACCAGGTATGGGTTCATCGTTGTTCTCGCTGTGATGCACCGCATGAAGTTGGACTCCATTGGGCCCGCACCATGGATAGCACGAGTTGTGCCAGAGATTCGGTATGCACATCGGTCAGGATACCACCGTAGCTGCAAATGCGAGGTAATGTCATTGCGTGGCTGTGGATCAATGTTCACCAACCAACAAATTATGAGTCGGTGGGTGAACATCCCAGTGGTAAGACTATTCTGGTCACTTATTGAATGTTCAGCAGGCGCCAAGGGCATCGACCCATAGCAATGGATCAGATCAGATTCCGGATGCAAGTAAACATGGCAGTACATGTGCCAGTGGCAGACAACATGCAGATATATTTGTCGGATATTCCGAGTGCCAGTACACAAGACAGAAGATGTATCAGTTGATGGGTCAGCAAACAAGCATGTTGCTAACAAATGGCTGAGCACATGTGAACACAAAAAGGTGGACAAGAGTCATAAAGGGATGATGTGTCAGCACATCCGTCAGGCTAAGTGAGTGTGCAAATGTCAAGTAGTAGTTCAGCCTACTCGAAGTGTCAGAGTAGAGTTTGCCAGAGTTAATTTCAGATAACAAATCATTCCTCTGACCTTGTCCCACGGAAAAGTATTGCGAGAAGTACACTTAGATTAGATATTGGTTTTTCTGTCGATACTTCCACATGACTGTTCTCGATCACTGATATTGCAGTATGTCACCAACATCGATCCGTTGGATTCATAGGTTCGGTCATGACTCACTGGTGTCGTGGTCGGTAGCCGACCATGGTTTACTAGTCATGGTCACCACGGTCATCGTGCCATCTCTCAGACGCGCCAGGAAGGGAAAGCCCGGGCATCCCTCGATGGGTGCTTTGTCTACTTCCCTCGCGGCGCATTTCGCCCATTGGGTCTGGGAGCTGAGCTGCCATTCTCGTGGGGTAACCCCCAAGCGGTGAATTTCCGATGGAAAGTCTGAGACAGGAACTGGATGAAGCCAGGACCCAGTAGTGGAATGTAGTGGACTTAGTACAGGGCCAATGAGTAGCACATGAGTTGGAGCAGGTACCACGTGGGTAGATCCATGGTACTGTGCCCATAGCTGGTTACTTATTTGATTCCAACCGTGCGGTACAGGGGGGATAGTGCGTGTAGATATCGATGATCAGATCCCATGTCTATGTGTTGTTTAAGGGTTGATTAGTAGTGTTTGTACGCCCAAAAAAGCTTGTGGAGTAACACAAGCATTTATGATAGATTCAGTATTGATGGTTCATGAGTAACAAACAAAGATTCGTAGTGGCTCATAGGGGTTATTCATTGTGGATGATGGTATTGATCCAGCAGTTGTCCCCTGTATCCAGCTGTTAGCCACCAGTTTCAACAGCTCAACTGCTGATTTGGGGTCAAATACTGTGTCGGGCATTAGCAGCCGCCTCCCCCATGAGAATAGTTCTCACTATAACAAAACCCAATATGTTCGATTGCTTCGCATCGCCGGCAGTACGATTGGAAACTGTCAACGAAAATGGCACCAGCGACTACCACGGCTTTGCTAATCGTGTGCCTCAATGGGGTGCACCGAAATGTGCCTCAACCGTTTTGTTTGCCCAAATCATCCAATATTCATCATTTTATTGGTAAACCAACCATTTTTGGGCCTCAACAGTTTTGTTTGCTCATCAACGTGCAAAATCGCTGCTGTCTTAGCGAGGTCGAGAAGACAGATGAGATCAGAACCATGTTCGAAAGGCCTGCGGCTTGGGCTCTGGTGGGTATACAGTGCCCCTGAGGGAAGTTGCTATCCAGGATATCTACCATGGTCCCAGGACGAGCCATCCCCAGAACTGCCAGGACGAACTCCATAACTTGTTGCCAGAAATGAAGATAAAGTAGTCAATGGGAATACCTGGAAACCTGCAGATCATCATGTTGGTGTAAAGGTAAAGCAGAATCAGATCATCATTAATTAGTAAGCAATGGAGTATCAACTGAACCTCTTTTCACCTGTTTTGATTCACCAGACAATACCAGACGTTCTGATCCTACGGAGCCAAGCCACTGGATTTGGGCAAAGACTTTGGCCGTTGCTCATCTATGCTGCTACATTACGCAATACAGGTATTTGTGGAACAAAGCGGTACTAGATCCAAGATGAAGACCAGAGTAGCAGGAACTTTAGACACCTCTTTTGTTCGTTGCTTCAGGGGGGTTGCCACAGCTCGAGAAGTTCTCACAGGACTCCAGCAGCAAGCTCTTGAAATTCTTCCATGCCCTCATCGCATCTCATGGCTTTGCCCTAAGGGAACCCCTACTTGCCCCCAAGGGCTTGCCCCCTTGAAATTGGTTCTCCTCAGCCCTTGAATGGCTTGAAATTGCTAACGCTGCCGGGACCTCGACGCCCAGCTGTAATCGGTGGTAGGCCGTTCATGGAGCTGTTGGTGAGCCAACGAATGGCTCAACATGGGAGATACTGAGACACCTGTGAGGACTAAACTCATTGGGGTCGGATCTCCATCGGTCGCATCATTGTTGATTGCTTCACTGCTGTGCTGCATGTTCAGTATTCTTGGTTTTACGCAGTTGCTGTTTTGATATGTTTTGATGTATTTTCTTTGAACAAGCAGCAAAACTGCATATGGCATACAACTGATACACTATTTCGGGATTGTCCAAGACTGACTATTTGAACCGAAACAACAAGACTTTGAGCAAGCGATGCTTGCTGCCGTTCAAAGAATCAACCTAGACGCAAGAAGAAGTTGCATTCCACGAACAGGGGGTTCCAAATTAACCGCTATTCACCAACCACAAAAAGCATCGCATTACCGATCCACATTTCTTTTGGTCATCGCCATCTTAACGAGGGATCCATATTGATTAACCAACCATATTTTTGGGCAAAATCACCCGCTATCTATGGTCAAACTGGATGCTAGTTTATTATGAATCTACCTGCCAACTTCTCAACATTTGACTCAACGACCAATCGACTTCAACATTCTCAACATTCTGAACATTCTCAACAACAGCTTCTCAACAATCAGGTAACAGTAGGTAGATCCCAACTAGTTCAATCATGATCCCAATCTGTTTTGGTGGTTGTTGATTGGTTTCTTAAATTGATCCATAACACGCCATCCTACTTCAACATTCTCAACAACCAACTTCTACCAACTTCTACCAACCTATTTCAACATTCTCAGCAAACTCCACCTACAGCACCAGCTTCGGGCCTTAGGCTCCACAGCTGCGCAGGTTTGCCCAGCTCTACAACGACCCAGACGAGGCGTTGAGGAAGTCACTTGGTGGCACAGGATGAGGCTTGGTGAAGTGTGCACGTTAACTACACGAGAAAAAGCAACAATAGTGTAGTATGATGTAGTATGTAGATGTATATCAATCTATCTGATATTATATACACATATATACACGATTAGAAATTGATGATGATGATGATGATGATGATGATGATGATGATGATGATGATGATGATGTTGATGATGATGATGATGATGTTGATGATGATGATGATGATGATGATGATGATGAAGGTGGGCAATGGCGTTTGTCCTGCCAAGCACCCAAGCGGATCCGTCGCCAGTTCCAGGTCGGCAGCCTTGGCCGCGGAACCGCAAGCGTCGTTGCAGGCAGTCCGAAACGGTGGACGTCAAATAACAACGAAGGTGGTTGATAGGTCGATCAGCCATAACTTGGATGTGCATCCCTAGGATCGCAACTGGGAGCAAAACACAATGGTTAGTAAGGGGGTGAGCTCAGCTACCTTATAGGGTGCAACTAACAGTGGTAATAACCTCAGCTGCACATGCAAGAACTTTAGGGGTGTTCCTTAGTAGCTGGCTGTTCCCCACATCATGTAGGTTATTAAGCATTTAGTAAGAAACAAACTATTTTGGAGGATTTCCCACCATTTTGAGAAACCCCAAATGGTGACTGATAGGGCCCCTAGAATTGTTGATTTATTGCCAAAAGTGCTTCGTAAACTGAAAACTGGGGGCACCCCTATTTTGATAAAGCTGAATATGATTAAACATATTATCCCTGTTATTAGTTGAGTATAGTTATCATCGCCAACATCGTGAATATCATCGATATGGTATGTGGTTGATGCTTAATCAATAGTTATCAAGTGACTATCATAAAAATCATGGTTCATCCATAAATGATAGTACAGTACCTACTAAACATCCAATAATATATAGCCAATATTAGTAGGGAAGCTGTTTGGATGGAATTCCATTTATGGATAACGATGCAATTTTTAATTCTTCCCGACTATGAATAAAAATGACGATGAAAGCTATCAGAATGACAAGTCTTATGGTATGTGAGAACCAAGAAGTTGTACATGACAACTATAGTCGATGGTCATCCAATTCGTTGGTCGTGGAAAAATTATGAAAAATTGGGGCTCCAAGATGTTTAGTGGGAATCAACCCCCGCAAGGACAAGAAGGGTCAAGCAATGATCGAGCTGGCCGCCAGCAGGTTATCTATGAAGACTAGCCGGGCCATTGATATGATTTTTGTCCAGATGCCGTTGTGGTTGGGTCTCTGCAGAGCAGCTTGTCAAGAGGAATCTTTGCGCCACCACAGAGTGACTGACATTGTGCCAAGGAAGGCAAGGCTTTTCTGGCAAGACACTCAATCCACCATCTAATTAATTTGCTGTGATAGGCAATGAAGTTTGTTTAGGGTATCAGGGTATTAGGTACACTTACTGGCGAGCACATCAGTCCTGGTTACATCCTCATTTCTTAATGTTTGTAATTACCTTACTTCTGTTGCTTATGTGCCCTTAAGATATCCTCCACCGAACGAACCATCATATAATATAGGATGAGACTATTAGGCCACATTAGTAAGCAATACTTAGTCTGTACTAACCATCATGATCACACTTAATTAATCATGATTGTTAACCATCACCAACTGTTAATTGAGCCGTATGATAAACTAGAACAACGTCATTCTTGACAACTGCCAACCGGCTGAAGACATAAGTCATGACTAAAAAGTGGCTTGACAATGACTTAACCATGCAGTCGTGGTTATCCAACCATCCATTCTTTCCTCACTACTCTCTAGCAAATTAAGCTGTAAGTAGAAAAAAAGACATTTATAGCTGGTTTACCTATTGAAACTGGTGGCTTTTGACTTCCAGGTAAACTTCCAGGTGAGTTTGCCAAAGTGTAGCCATGCTTAATTGGCGGTTTCTCAAAATCGGGGACCCCCCAGGTACCATCCAGCTTATCAACCATTTACAGTAACAAACCAACCATTTTGGAGGATATCCCCAGCTATTAAGAAACCACCAATTAACCATCAACCAACCCCTTGGCCGTTGAGCGATTCCCATGATCAAACGCCATGATGATCCGTATCTCGGCGTCAGACGTTGGCTGGCGATACCACGCCGCTGTCGGAGAAGGCCGGGTATGTGGAGTTGACAGGTGAGCGGTGGCTGAACTAGTCCAGAACCAGCTGCTGTTGGAAATCAGTTGATGATTGGTGGTTGGTTAAAATCTCCTGTGACATGATTTACTAGTCGAACTAACTAATGGTAGTTTCAAAGTATATATAGTTTTTACAGGGGATTCAGATGATTAGTTTATATCAAGATTATGGGGGGTTTCTCAAGTCAAAGGGGTACCCCCAAATCATCCATTGTCAACCATTTTGTAGGTATTAAACCAGCCACGTTTTGGCGTGCCCATTTAGAGAAACCCCCACATGAACCGATACAGCGGTTTCTTAATCGTTTTTATCATACTGATTAGTAGAGGATAAGTTCACCAACAATTACACGGGTATACCGGTATACCCACTAATTATATATGGTGGTTGCTCAGAATAGGGGACACCACAAATAGTTGGTTTAAATGGTTAAAAAAGGATGATTTTGGGGGTCCCCTACTTCAAGAAACCCTCGATCATACTAACCATTCATCAACCCAAACATCATATAACCAGAGTAACCAGTATTCACCACTCGTGACCATATGGTAGTTTCTCCCAATTGGGAACCCCCAAAGCTCCGGATGGTTACTGAAAATGATTAAACTCTTGGATCATTTGGGGGAAACGGAGACTCTGGTGTTCGTTCACAGTTCGCTGGCTGGATGACCATATCTTTTAGGTAACCTAACGAACAAAGACCGGTTCAAGCACCAAGTGCGGTTCAGACACTACGGTTCAGACACGACGGTTCAGGCACCACGGTTCAGACACTTGCTCTGGTTCAAGCACCACGGTTCAGACACCAACCTGTCCGGTTCAGGCACCACGGTTCAGGCACCAACCCCTCCGGTTCAGGCACCACGGTTCAGGCACCAACCCCTCCGGTTCAGGCACCACGGTTCAGACACCAACCCCTCCGGTTCAGGCATCACGGTTCAGACACCAACTGCGAACCGTTGTCATAGTTCCGGAGAACTTGTCATCGTCCCAGAGAAGTTGTCATCGTTCCAGAGAAGTTGTCATCGTTCCAGAGAAGTTGTCATCATTCCAGAGAAGTTGTCATCGTTTTAGAGAAGTTGTCATCGTTTTAGAGAAGTTGTCATCGTCCCAGAGAGGTTGTCATCGGTCTACAGAAATTGTCATGATTCCAGAGAAGTTGTCATCGTTTCAGAGAAGTTGTCATCGAAGAGCCGTATGATTATCTTTGGGGTGGGGGGGAGGGGGGGAGGGGGGTTGGGGAAGTCGGGTTGGGGGGGGGGGG
>VSDK01006601.1:18848-41397 GCA_009767595.1 Symbiodinium kawagutii | reverse complement strand
AAGAGTGTCCCACCAAGAGTGTCTCACCAAGAGTGTCTCGCCAAAAGTGTCTTACAAAGAGTGTCTCACCAAGGGTGTCTTGCAAGAGTGTTTTACTCAGAGTGTCTTACCAGGAGTGTCTCACAAAGAGTGTCCCACCAAGAGTGTCTCACCAAGAGTGTCCCACCAAGAGTGTCTCACCAAGAGTGTCTTACCAAGAGAGTCCGACCAAGAGTGTGAGCATTCGGGTTCGTGGGCTTCATCTTGTTTTTGTTGGGGGGAGGGCAGTTTCCAAAGCAACGATAGCATCCAGGCAAACCATTGGGATACCATCGCGCCCTTCGGCGTGTGGGGCGCTTATTGAACAACCCGGCGTACAGGGCACAGGGTACTGACTGAGAATAGTCCAAAGCATTCCACATCCATCCACCCTTATGCCTACGTGCATGTATGTACACATGTTGTGATCATCATAGGTGGTTAATCACCTTTGCAATGAACATAATGAACCAACCTAGCTAATTGGGGGTTTACTGCATCACACTGTTTAGAATCAACCAGCTTCATTGGCAACCGCTGCTACTGACATCAACATCAGAAACCATGGTTGAGAACCATTTACCGTCCAGACATTTGTCCTCGTAGATATCCCTTGCGAGGAGGATCAACCATCATCGACAATAGCTTACCATTGACCACCACCAACCATTAGTTGACCATCATGAACCATCATTAATGGCATTTAACTAGCAACAATGGTTAATTCCACTACAAACCATCTATTTACCATCCTAGCTTCACCATCAGCTGACTAACCATCCAATGATTGTGACCTAGACCATTCGTATTAATTGACCAATTATGAACCATGGTGTTTAACCAGTTGTGAGCCAATCATTGAGAAATAAAAAATCACTTTGGTTTTGAAGCATTCTTGTTTGACCATGGTCATTAACCAACAATAAGCAAACCATTTAACATTTTAGTGAATGAACCATCATTAACCAACCGTTTCCCATATTTGCTGACACAAGTCTTGACCTAACCTCATCAGTTCACTAACCTAATCACCAAAACTAATCACGATTGTTTACTGGAAACAAATGATTTTTGATGACCAACTGATTACTAGACAATAATCACCTAGTGTGATGAGTTTAGAAAACCATTATGGTTAAGCACTTACTCGCTATAGTTTTTGCTAACGAGTCACCTATTTTTGGCTAAGTATTCAGTTATCGCCATCCTGCAATACATAGAATATTTGGCATGTTCAATATCCAAACTATTCACCTATGGGAGATGGTCCAATTTGATATTCTATCTACTCAAGGATCACTATATGGCTGCGGGTCACAACCTTGTACCCCTCGTTCCCCACCATTAACCAGGCTGTTTTACCTATTGTTGTTGGTGGAAATCTCCCATAAAATTGGTTGGGTAGCCATATTACTAAACCGATTTTATGTTATTGTCAATTAATCATGGTTACTATTAACTATGGTTATTAACTCACCACCGATCTTTGGACTATAGGTATTACTAACCATATTTTTTCACCCAGTCGCCACCACTTGTCGACCCAAGGTCGTGAGTTGGGTGACCACTACGTGGGGGAACGCGTGACCTTTATGGTTGCCCTGGGACCACAGGGTCAACCCCAAGCGTTCAACGCGCCTTGGCTGGTGGCAGGTGATGGTGGTTTCACTGCTTGGTGGCTTTATGTTGGAAAACCGGGGGATCTTCCATCGTCAAGGCGGTTTTTTACAGGGAAACCATGGGATCTTCTTTGGTTAAGGAGGGAAACCATGGGATTTCTGTGGTTAAGTTTTTTTTCATCGGACTATAGGATTTTCTATTGGGGACTATGGTTCATGGCAGCTTTATCCGGAACATAGGGGATTTTCTATGGCGAACTCGGAAGATGTGATTTTCTCTGGTTGGCTATGGTAAAAAATGGTTCGCTATGAGGAATGACCAACAATGATAGCTGGTTGGTGGCTTTATTATTTCTAGTGATGGTTGAGTATGGAGAATAATGACCAACAATATGACAGTGTAAATAAATCGTTTTGTTGTTTGCCACGTTCATGTTGCAGGTCTCAATGCCACAACAAACTAAACTACTAATAGAGGATAAGCATGATCAACGGTTTCTTACTAGTTTATGATTTTTATTATTAGCTTTTCAATCGTTATTACTATAGTTTATCAGCGGCAAGTTGCTTCCCATCCCATGTGCAGCTGGAACCGGGTGGGCATTCCGAGGTGCAAACCATGACGAAAACCACACCCTCGAAGCCCTGGAAGTGGAAAACGCCAGGCCGGAGCGGTGCCTGGGAGTTGTGGCAGGTCACCCCTTGAGGTGGCTCCTGGTTCGCCCTGTAGTTGGCCTAGTTGACCCTATAGTTTGCCTGGTAAACCCTATAGTTGACCCTATGGTTTGCCTATAGTTGCCTTACTTCACCCTAGAGTTAGCCTATAGTTCGCCTAGTTTATCTATGATACTTACCCCATAGTTTGCTTAGTTTACCCTGGATTTAGCCTAGTTTACTCTAGAGTTAGCCTGGTATAAGGTGGGGCCCCCAATAGCGATCGCTGTTTTACAAGTAGTGTAGCTACTAGATGGCATATCGTATGAAACTATAGTTCAATGGTTTGTTAACCAACATACAACTAGGAGGCTCCACTTGGTATAACCCAACAATAGACTTAAGCAAATGTAAAGTGGATCCATATTAAGCTCTATGCCCATCGCAGTTTTTACCTTGGTGAACCCTAGTTGTAAACCAACTATCGACTTAACCAGTTTAAACTCTATAGTTATCTCAGTGTACTACCCTGGTTGACTGTGGTGAACCCTATAGTTACCCTAGTTAACCCTATAGCTACCCTCGCTATAACTTGAACTCCAGCCAGTTAACCCCCTAGTCACCCTATAGTTACTAGTTAACCTTATAGATACCCTAGTTTACCCTATAGTATAGTTACCCTAGTTGACCCAAGAGTTACCCATCCAGTCATTACCCAACAAACGTATCGCACTTATTACCCAACACACCTAACCACCAAGCCCCCGAGCTACCATGGTGGTAGGTGAAGCACGTGCAGCTCACCTCACCCAAGTGGAAACGCGACGAGAGGCAACGGTTTGGCGCTGGTGATGGGCAACCGATGGGCAACCGATGGGCCACTGATGGGTTAAAAGATGGTTAGTGGTGGTCAATGATTGGTCATTAACAAGCTCAAGGTGCTCCATCACAAGTACCATCATCACAAGTGAAGCCAAAATGCTAAAAAATAGAAATAAATATCATTAAAATAGAAATAATTAGTAATAATAGAATAACATGAAATAAAATATAGAATAATAGAAAAAAAACAAATAATTTCACATAAAAACAAATAGCAACAAATAATAACAAATAATTAAAAACAACAATGATATGTAATGGAATACCAATGTAATAAATATGAATTTACTTTTAAGTCAAGTAATTTCAAAAAAACAATAATGTGCCTATAAATATTACCATACCTGAATCTATCAAAATCAAACACGATTAATTGAATTTTAAACAAACATTTTAGTTCAAATATGTTAAACAACTTTAGTTTAAACATGTATGTGTCTATATGTATATATACAAACATGTATTTAAACTTTATCAACACACATACTGATTTTGTAATAATGGGTTCTTTCTTAACAAAAAATAAAATGTGTTTTTTAAATGCTTGAAAAAATAGCAAACATTCAATATTGAAATTCCCAAACCTCAGTTCATTACCATTTCCAGCAGAAATTCAAAAAAAAGAGAAAATACATCGAAACATGTGGGGGATTGCCTCAAAAATCCCCCCGCACAAAAAAGAGACAACTACAAAACCAAAGGTATTTGCTGCCTTTTTTTTTAGGTTGAGAGCCTAAGGTTTAGCCACAAATTGAAAAATATAAAATTAAGAAAAAAATGAAAAAAAATCAGATTTTCAGATGTTGCCAAGCTGATTTTTAGATTAAAAGGCCAACAAATAAAAGCAAATTTAAAAAAAAAAAATCATAAAAGAAAAAAATCATAAACAAAAAATATTTCGGATTTTCAGATGCTGCCAAGCTGCCCTTTAAATTAGAAGGCCAACAAATAAAAACAAATAAAATAAAATATTTTTTCATAAAAAAATATTTTTTCATAAAAAAAAGTATTTCGGATTTTCAGATGCTGCCAAGCTGCCCTTTAAATTAGAAGGCCAACAAATAAAAACAAATAAAAAAAATGTTGTTTCATTAAAAACAAAAAATCATTAAAGAAAATATTTTTTCATAAGAAAAATATTTCGGATTTTCACATGTTGCCAAGCTGCCTTTTAAATTTAAAGGCCAACAAATAAAAACAAAAAAGAGAACGTTTTCATTGTAAAAGAATATTTCAAGTTTTCAGATGTTGCAAAGCTGCCTTTTGAATTAAGAGGCCAACTAATCGAACCAATAAAACACATCATTTTTCATAACAAATTTATTTTAGAATTTAAGATTTACTTTTCAATTCACAAGTCCCCTTTCAAAAAAAAAAATATATATTTCCAATTTTGAGATTTTCCAAGCCAAAATCAAAATCATTTTAAGTTTTGGCTAGCTGCTTAATTAAACTCATTTAAATTGAATTTGCTGTACCAATGATAGTAGTGAAACTTTTTGAATAATTATTGAATTGTCAACATGTATCATTTTTGTATTCATGTATACTACTAAACTGTTTAATTCTTCTGTATGTATTTTAGTTTGATATGTATGCATATGTTATGTGTATTGATTGCCTCTATGAACTCATATGTTTCGTTATTTTTAATTATGATAAATTATTTGTTTCTATGTGTTTTTATTTGTCTTCAGTATTATGCATTATTTGTTTTTATGTTTTATTATTTGTTTTTATTTGTCACCCTATGGTTTTGAAGCTGATGACATAGCTTCTGATGACATCACTTGTTCTCATGAAAGAATTGGTTAACCGAGGGTTAGTTGATGGCAAACATATGCGACAATAGTGATTCGTGATTGTCAACTGATGGTGTTGGTGATGGTTAGTAAATTGGTTGGTGATGGTTGGTGAATATGGTTGGCGATGGTGGAAGGGTTTTAACGGTTAGTGAGTGTTTGTTGGCTATCATGGTTGGTTTGTATTCCATATTCCCAAGTAATTATTAAGAAATGGTTGGTTGCCATGCATATTTTTCATGGCGGGGTGGTTCAACCACCAACCAATAGGGGTTTCTACAAATATTCTCCCACCAACTGAATCCAGTGATACACATCCGTTAGCATCAGGCAGGTGAATCTCTCCTGCTGGGCGTGGTCACCAGCTATTTTCCAGTACCTTGGCGCTGGTTCTGCCGCGTTTTGGGATGACTTCCGATGGTGGATTGGCATTTTGAGCTCATGATCAAATCCGTGACTGTTTGATCATGGAACATGGCTGTTCCGACCAAGACCCTCAGGATTTTTGGTGCTTTTTTGGGAATGATTGTGGTCATTGCCCTTCAGATTTCAGCTT
The DNA here is from genome assembly GCA_009767595.1 of Symbiodinium kawagutii. NCBI lineage: Eukaryota > Dinophyceae > Suessiales > Symbiodiniaceae > Symbiodinium > Symbiodinium kawagutii. The sequence goes on along the minus strand of VSDK01006601.1, from coordinate 35,866 downwards.
TTCGGGCAATGATTGTGATGGTTTTATATATAGCCCGTATAGCTACCACGCATGAGAGTTCTACCAGCCCCCCCGTTGCTGAGACCAGTTCAGGATGATTGAGAATGATCATCTAGAGCAAGGCGCTGGCAAAGCAGCTTGAAACTGACCATTATCAGCTTATGACCATCATCAGAAAACATGATGACCAACCATCATTAGCTTGAAACTGAAGTTTGATGAAAGGATGTTGGTGCCATCGGGCCCACAAAGACAAAGAGGCCTGGATGTTTCTTTGATTTTCTTGTCCATGTTTTGTTCAAGAAGTTGAGTCTGATCTAGAACAATGATTAATGATCAGATCAGACCAATCAGGGCATGAACCATCACCTAACATCATTCAATGATGAAAATGATGTGGAGTTTTTGAAATTTACCGGAGGCTCATGAGTTCCAGATCAAGCTGTATGTCCGATGTTTCCAAGGGTTGCTTATGGTGGAGAGGTGGTCCTAAGATGTAGAATTCAGAGTCGGAAAGGCTCGATTTGCTGCCGATGTTGTGAGACAAGTAGCCATCATATGAGGTTTTCTCAAATGAGGGGGCACAAAACATGTTTGCTTTATTATTGAAAAGGATTACTATTGGATGATTTGGGGATAGCCAGATTTTCAGAAACCACCATACTCACTCTTTCTGCTGGCTATTGGGGCAAACCCTTTGCGACGCCAAGAATCCCAGTATCAACGGTTGTTGTATCCCACCCCACGTCTGGCCTCGCCCCTTAGGGCAGAGTTTGAAGGCCATGGCGTAGAGGTGGTGCTTAGCATCATTCATGTGCTATCAACCATGGTCATTATAAGCCCATATTCAGTGCTTTTGTTTACCATCATTCAATAATGTTAGCCATGAACTAACCATCTCATCTAACCATCATTCATAGCAATCAATTAGCCATCATTCATCATCCTGAAGCATCAAACTTAAAAAACATCATTATCCCTGACAGCTGGAGGGGGTAATCTGGCCAAAAGTCGTGGATACAGCACCATCTCCCTGACAACTATCATATCATCAACCTTAGTCGCCATGATTCAGCCTTTGCGATCTCAAGTTGCCGAGGACCGGAATTGTGGCTTCATAGACTCTTGGTGGATTGACCTCATTCGACCGGGCGGTTTCGATCATTGGTTCGCGTTGGTTCACATCTTGGTTGCTGGGTGGAAGAACTACGACAGCTTGATGATCTTGATGGCTTATCTTCATGGGATTGCCCAACTTGATGCACTGAGACCATGATGCACCCAACCTGTTGGCTTCACCACTGGTTTTCATCGGCAGATCTTGATGGACTGGCAACTTCTTGGGCCATTTGGCTTCACGGCTTTCGATTTCGCTACTGATACCGAGGAATGCGAAGAGGTGCGAAGAGACTACAGGTGTCTTGGTAGGAAAGTGGGCCTCTTCGTAGGTTGCTATGCCCTCGGTATCTTTAACCAGATACTCCAATGGTACGGTGGATATTTAAGTACGAAACAGGGTCATTTTAGAGGTGAATGTTGCTAAAATGTGTCATACATGAAGGATCTATAGCAGCCAACTAATTACTTATCACCAAGTGATGAAATCTGGGGTATGAGGGTGAACCTCGCAAGGAATCACCTTCGGTTTATCCCCACCTGGGTAGGTGTTTGAGTCGCAAGCATGCCTACAATCCAGTCACTAGAATGGACCGCAGTCATTCTGGGCATGAATCATTGTAAACCCACCAGCCAGCTATTATTGTCGCTTATCCTTTTGGCTACGCATTATTGACCATAATTAGTCAACCCTAGAAAATCCGATGGTTCCCCTATAGAAAAACCTTCCTAAGCATGGAAAAAAACATAGAACCCCCAATGGTTTAAGCACACAAATCCACTTTAACCAGCGAAAATCCCAGATTTTCACCTGCCTGAAACGTGTCCCATACCCAGCTTGCCAAGGCAAGAGGTCTACGTATTTCAAGATGTCCTGGCACAATGCCTGGCCGGACCAGGAAGCACGTGAAGCTCTGAGCTGGTTGGCTGGCTGGTCGGGTTAAATACTGTTGATGGAGGAAATCCTGCACCAGCTGGTTGGTTGTTTATCCCATAGTTTATAGGGTTTAATCATCCCAGTGGTGCAGGATTTCCTCCAGCAACAGTATGGAGAGGGTTCATGGGTTAAACCCAGGGATGTTCCTATGCTAAGCTCGGTTTTTATAGGGAAACCATGAGGTTTTGCTATGGAGAATAGTAGGCATGACCACCAACAATAGCTGGTTGGTAGGTTTATAATGGCTAATGATGATGGGTAATCAGAGGTGATGATAACCAACAAACAACCAACAATAATGGGTTAATTAAACAACTGCTAGTTGGTGCTTCTAAGCGTTTTTTGGATTTCCCAATCATTTGGGGATGGTTGGTTGATGACCTACTTTTCATAGGGGTTGAAAACCATCAACTGGTCTCGATAGCTTTGGGATCCTTGAAGAGGTGATACCGGCGGGATGAAGCTCCGGCCTATGAAGCACTTCAATGGGACAGGGGAGTGAGAATATGAGAATGGTGCAAGGAGCAGTTGGTGATGGTGAACATCCGTTGAGGTTGTTGAACTGTTTGAAATTATCATGTGGCTGTGGGTCAAAACCCTGTACCCCTGGTTCCCCTAGCATTAACCATTGGTTCCCTTATTATTGTTAATTATCCCCCATTAGTTGGTTGATCAATATTGACCCATAGCCATGTAACACAAGAAAGCCTTTACTGGTCCATAAGTTCATTCTTGTTTTTAATGTTCATGTGACTAACAGAGGGTAGCTTGGTGGTTAGCAAACCTACATGTTGGGTTTGGATGTGGACATGGGCATGCCTGAACTTTCTCACTCTCGTCGGCATTTCGGAATCGCATCCAACAAAGAACCCGACATTCGTCAAGGAGTTTAAGTGCTCAAGATGCCCTCCAGGAACTGTTAACTTCAGTGAGCTCACAGCTACGGAACTAGCATGTATGAAGGAGACAGCTATGGCTATAGTTTCTGGTGGTTTCTCAAAATAGGGCGACCTTTGAATCATCCTTTATTAACCGTTTTTAGTAATAGACCAACCATTTTATGGGGTTCCCGGGTTCCCTATATTTTTGAGAAACCTCCATATGAAGGATAGAACCAACTGTGGGTATCACCCAGCATGTTCCCTGTATGGCGCGGTTGGCAGTGACCATGTTCTTGCTAACCATGAGTTGCACGATTGCTGGTAGTAAGCCGTATCTGACTACCGTTGACTAGCCATATATTTCTATAAGTCCATATATACCTTGCATGTTTGCATTTATACATGCCAATGAATGCCACCAATAAATGCCATCATATACGAAATTAAGATATACCAATAGGCCAGCAGAATTATACGTATAATCGGCCATGATTCATGGCAACTATCTCGATAAAGACATCGTTAATCATTATGAATTCACGCAAACTTGTAAACGAACCAATGAAATCCAATGAACCTAAACCAACCATCCACATCTTTGACGCAACAAGCCCGAACCTAAACCAAACACCCACATACTTCACACCATAAACCATCCATTCCGTGCCAAAGAACTTACACAACGCGGCCATGCGAATCGCATGGCATTGCCGTTTTTTTGGCATTGCGCCGTGTAGCCAGGAGACCTGGTTGCTTTTTACCTTCACTTGTCGAAGCAGCGAAAAGCTCAAGCCTCGCACCCCATGCTGCGTTTGAAGTCCGGCAACTCGTTGTCGCAAACGCAAAAGCGGCGTGGTAGGGTGGTGCAAGGCTAGAACAGGTATGGTGGTTCCCCCCCAAAAAAGATAGTTTTTCACTGGTTGGCAAAGGCTATTGACAAAGGGGATAATAACCCATATAACCCTAAATAGGGGATATGCCAACTATCATGGTTGGTTTCTGCGGATATTCATGTTTGACGAACTTTCTTCCATGGAAACAGCACGAAAAATACCCCGACACATTACAGCTTGCATTCCACGTATCTTGAACAGTAGGTTTTCCTGTTTGTCTACATGTGTGAAGATTGTGAAGGCAGGCAACTTGCGTTTGCTTCAGTCTCGCTACCCAGCCCAGCTGGGACAGGCCGACCTTACAGAGATGGAGGGAGGGAGGGGTAAGATAATGTAGTTTAAGGATACTTGTGTGTTCAGTTGATCATTTGTTTTGACCGCACTAGTTTGTTTCAGCTAAAATCAAAGCTGGGCCCCAAAAACATGTTAAGCATTAGGTTCTCAACAATTTTTAAGGCCGTTTCTCTAAACAGGGACCCCCCAAATCATCCAGGTGATTCACTCTTTATAGCAATGAAATAACAATAGCTTTGGGGTATCCTACCTTAAGGAAACCCCTTTTGGCTTGAGAATCCGCCCTATCTATGCTTGTGTTTGCGCTTGTTGTAGACTGTTTATATGCAATCAGTGTCCTTGCACCATTGCGAGGCACAGAGGGAAGCTTCGCTTTGAAACTTGGCTGAGCCGGAGGTGGAGCTGGGTCCTGCTGGGTGATGTGAAGCAAGGGTGGCTTCACACCTGGTGATGGTTCATGATATCATTAGCGACCGAGCAATAGCAAAACCCTAGGCCCTAGTCATGTTTGATGAGAGTCTCGAGCATAGTCACGGTTGATTATATGAAGTCAGTCATGGTGATGGTTGCAGACATGCTGAGTAATTTGTAGCAATCTAGATGGTGACTGATTTTGTGTGTTTTTTTGTGCTTGCAATTGCTTGACATTACTTTGTGAGTATAATGGGTAGTTTTATGAGAGTCAATTTGGCTTACAACATGAAGGTAAACATGTTTTTGCATTCTAAGTGCATTTCGACTGCAAGCATGCTATTGAATAGTTGATTGAATATACTTAGATGCCACTACAAGATAAAAAGATCCAGAATCAGGAAACATTGTACCTCTTTTTCAGGGGCAAATCATCATCCAAGAGGAGTTTCTGTTCCCATGTTTTTCCCATGAACCATGTTCAGACCACCACCTTCCAGGTCATCTTCCACAGCAAAGCCAAGCACTTGAAGCATCAGCCGACTCCCTGGGCCTCCCGGTGGCCCCTCCCTGGTGCCCTCCCTGGTGACTTAGGAAGGGCCGCTTCGAGGCTGGAACCTTCGGAGTCACAGAGATCCACTGCCCCGAGACCTTCCGGTTCTTCGGGGCGCATGTGACCTGACCGGCGTGGGCCGTTGGATGTGGGCGCGGGGAGGTGGCCCTTGGATCCGCACCATGGGGGTACCTCATTGATGGGGTTTAATGGTCAAGGTCGAGCTCCCACTGGGTGCCTGGTGGTAGGAGGATTTGGGTGCTTCATGGTGATTCAGTTGCGTCTCAACCATCAATGAGTTCTTCAGTAGCCAATCACCCCAGTAACCATGCATCGTTAACCAGCTTGGGCATCAAAACTGCATCAACTCAACGGCAAGAAATCCATCACTAAACCATCATGAAGCCATCATCAAGCATCAACAAAAACACAAATTGGCCCTTCAGTAAGCCATCGACCTGCCGTCATGAACCACGACCAACCATGATTGATACCGTCAACAAAAATCTAACCCATCATTAAGGCATCATCAGCCATCAAAAAACCATGGATTCACCACTAACCCCATGGCATCTTTACCCTGGGTGGATTACAGCTATGAACTTAGCTTTTGAGCTTTTGAGTTTTTTTGGGATATGATTGATTGACCACATAGCCACTAAAGCCGTTAGACTTTTAGCAAGGGATCTGGTTGAGCCACCAAGTTATATAGTTATACCAGATATATCTATGGTCCATGGTTAAATTGATTTACACAGATATAACTCCACTGAAAGGGCTTGTCAAGTGACTGAACTAACCATCATCCAAGCAGCCAACACCTCAGACCCAGGTCAAGGTCGATCAAAGACTCGGCTCTCGCCTAGAGAGGGGCACCTGGGTAGCCTTCAACGCCACTGTTGAGCAGGGCATGTTGAAGGCACCTTGTCGTGGTGGTGCCGCGGTTGGGTGATGGTGGTTGAGGTCCTAAAGATTTCTAAGGTAGTTTAGCGACACGCCTCATGTTGATGGTTCATCAATGGCTTCATTGATGATTGAAATCAGGAACCTCACGAGCTATGGAGGGCAAGCCGTTGGACGCCCCGGCAAAAATCCGTAACCTAACTTGATGATGATTCCGAACATGTTCATTGATGGGGGCTGCCGGTAAGCTGCTTGATGATGGTTAATGGTGGTTGATGATGATGGTTGTTGATCATGATGATGGTTGATGATGATGGTTCGTGGTTTTAATGATGGCTTTCCTGGGGTAGCCAGGCGATTTCAATCTCTAGGTAGCGGGCGGAATGGGTGAATGGGGGGTTGATGCAGGATTGATGACTAACAAGCTGCTGAATGATGGCCGGTGATGGCCGGTGATGGTGGATGATGTTTGCCGATGATGATTGATCATTTCTGGTTTTTCAATGGTGAATGATGGGCACTTGATCGTGGATGATGGTTCATGATGGTAGTTGATCATGGTTGATGATTCCAACGATGTTTGCTGGGCGGTTTGTCAGCGTTTCCTCCATATTTGGGATAGTTGGTCAACATATTTGTGGGACGGCGAAACTATCCAAGCAGATGTTCATTGTCAATGACTTTCTGCTAGTCAACAATCAGTAACCACCTACCACTGATTATATACAATGGTTACTACTGGTGAGTGGTTACCATACTTAGTGAGGTTACTCATGGTCACTATTGGATTACTCCGGTTAGGTTACTATTAAAAACTGTTATAGTTATAGTACTAAGAATGGTGACTACATTAGTTAGTGGTTACTGGCCTGGCTCCTTGAAGTCTCCTATTACTATGGCTACTTTCACCTCTGTGAGTTTATTATGGTTCTTGATAGTTAACTAGGCAACCTAGTATGAGTTTCTAACAGTTTCGATGGTAAACTATGAGTAACTAGTTTCTACAGTTCAATAAACTTATACGGCTTTAGTAGTTTCTATAGTTTATAGTGTCATTTCTAATGGTTACTATGGTTATTATGGTTAGTAATAGCTCCTTACTAACGGTCATTAATAATTGCTTATTACTCATTGCTAATTGTTATTAATTTAATGGCTCATTAATTATTACGAATTAATTGCTATTAGTTACTAAGTATTGCTTTACATGGCAATACTAAGTAAAGCTGGCTCCATTAATAACTTTTTTGAATTAGCTATTGCTATGGGTAGCATGTGAGTTTTTATTAGGTAGTATTGCCAGTAGCTGGCTCCATGATACTAATGGTTGCTTTGGTTACTATATATGGGTGTTTCTCAAAATAGGGGATCCCCTCAATCATCCATTGATAGTCATTTTTAGTAATAAACCAACCAGTTATGGGGCTCCCTATTTTGAGAAACCACCTAATTATTACTGCTGACTCTGGTTAGTAATGGCTCCAGCCCAGCGCCTCTCCAACTTGCCACATTGCTCCCGTGAGGCCTGCGACGCGGAGCCCTGCGACGAGCTCTGGACGCCCAGCGGGCCGCCGGTCTTGGGCCCGGCCGGCCGCGGCGCGGCCCCTGGAGCCGCGGGCTCCGGCGGCGCCGTCGGCGGTGCCGTCGGCGGTGCCGTCGGCGGTGCCGTGCTACGGCTCCGGGGTCACCAGCATGGCGCCTTGGCACGGCCCGGGGGGTGGGCCATGGGGGTGGTGGTGAAGGGGTGGCTGGGGCCCCTAGGGTTGGGGGATGGTTGGGGCTAAGAAAAGGTGGTGAGGTTGAGTGATTTGAGTGGTGGATGATGGTGGTTACTAAGTGGTGTTTGGAGCCGACAATTGGTGGATTTCTATAGGTTTGATGATGGTCGATGCGAGTGATTTGAGTGGTGGTGAAGTGGTGCAAAGGTTGGTGATTGGATTGGTGAGTGATGATGGTTGATCATGATGGTTATCATTGATGATACGGTGATGTTTCATAGTAAATGATGATGGTTTTATGGACAAAAAGTGGTGGTGAAGAAACGTTGGAATTGATGGTTATCATTAGTGGTGATCCAGAGGGTCGAGACTTATCATTAATGAGACGGTTTGATGGTGAAATGATGGTCAATGATGGTTGGTGATGATGATGTTGGTGGCCATCATTGATGAAGGTGAACTGATTTGATTGAAGCAAGAATCGATGGTGAGGATGGGGAACAGAGGTTGAGGCTTATCGCTGGCGATGGTGTTTTGTCATCGTTGGCTGATGGCTAATGAAGGTGTATGGTGATCACTGATGCTTGCGATTTTGGCGACCTGGTAATGAATCGTGCTATGGTAATGATCCATGTTGGTAGTGGTGTTTAAGAATGGGCAATCATGTCATTGTTGGTAATTAGTTGGGATCCAGTTGTCAACGGATCACTATTGTGTTTGATGGTCAGTCACCCCCTTCCTGTGGCAAATGTTTGGGGTGGGTGGTTGGCGAAAGCCGACCATGGGAATCAACATTGTAACAGCGCACCTACCATGAATGCATGCTTTGATTGATGCTTGGCAACACTATGTCACTATGGTTGGATTATATAAAGGTTTCACTGTTTCAACTCTTGGCCAGCGACCCTTCACATGGGTTGTTGACGAACCATTCACCAGTACCAACCTCATCAATTCGAAATTTGCCAGGTTTTGGGACTGGTGAATCATCAATTGACGAATCATTCACCATTCACTTGACAATGTGTATATAACCATGTAGTTTTTTTGCTAAGATTTGCTCAGTGACCCTAGTCATCATCGTATATCACTATCAATACTCATGGAAGCAATCATCATGGAATCACTTACCAGACAAATGTCGTCGGTCATCAGCTGAAATACCATCACTATCATCTAGAAACCGTTAATTAGCCGTCAACAAACCATCAAGTGAGCATCAATTTTGAAAATCATATTTTTGTTGACTATCCTTCACCCAACACTTTACCAACCAATACTTCTTTCCACCTAGTTGGCCCAGGGCTACAATGGTGGCAGACCGAGCGGACCCGTTGGACATGACCAGTGGTTACGAAGCTATGTTGCACAATGCGTTTGCAGTGTTCGGGGGTGCAAACTGTAATCATTTTGGGCATGTCAGGTCATGTTGGGGGATGCAGCGCATAAAGGGAGCAGTGTGGCATGTGAACATGCTTGTAAAGCCAGAGTTGGGGTCTACTTGGGGCATGTCAGGCAACCTGCAGAGCATAAAGGGAGCAGTGCGGCATACGAACACGGTTGTAAAACCAGACTTGGGGCCCACCCTTGGTGTGAAGGGTAGCTTTTGCATATCAAGAATGAAAGGGGGTGTGAATCAAAGTGAAACGAAGTGATACTTCCGAGCATTTGTCAACTTAGGTCAGTTCATATGCTTACCATTTGTGTTGGATTAGGCTATATTGGGAACCAATCTAGGACTGCAGGGCGCCCCTTTGTAAAATCCATCGTTGACGTTGACCCAGGTTTGTTTGCTATAAGCGCGGTCACTCATTCAGAGTGTAGCAAACCAACATATCTAACCATAACAGGCTCATGAGTTGCATAATATCCCTGTATCTCTTTATAGATTTGGTCCGTTTTAGCTTGTTTCGGCTCTATTTCTGAGAATTTGTTGGACCGTATGCAGAGTGGCACCCCTAGTTACAAGTTGGTTCATCAGCCACCTGAGCGTAGTTTTATCTACTATTAATGCCAGTTACCCTACTTTTAACCGAAATTACCTAACTGGGGCGTACCACTCTGTACCTTTGCAAGTCTGGTGGTTCCTCGCTAGCTGTCCTTGATCTCAGAAGACACTGCGGTGCTGTCGGGACGAGTGAAGTCCTTCGATGACAGCAAGAACTTCGGCTTCGTTGAGTGCGACTTGCTCTCAGAAACGTTCCTTGGACAAAACTGGCACATGAAATTCCTTGGGATGGGCTTGTTTTTGAATTGTTAATTATTGTTAATCACCTAATTATTGAGATTTAGTCATAGTTAATTGGTAATTATTTCTATTCTTTGGGATGAGTTTGGTGTGGTGTGAATTGCTTTTCTCAATGGCCAATATGTAAATTAGTTTCAAGTTTGACTAATTGTCCAGTATGCCGATAGTTATTGTTACTCGATTTCTGTTATTTTTTTTTTGTTTTCGTGAATTGTTCATACCTGTAGTGATTTGTTGGGGGGATGGCTTTCTTGGGAGATTTCTTGGGATGGCTTTGATTGTCGGTCTTGATGCATTGTGGTAGATCTTTGCGAGCCACTTGGGGCCAATCGGTTGATGTTCAGTTGATGTTGTTTTTGCGTGGCAGCGTGTGTCGCGATGGGGACCACCAGAAGACTGTTTGCCGAGATGTCACGAATTGGTGAAGATGTTTGGGCCTCCAAAGTCTGAAAATACTCGTTGAATTTCTGCCTAGTGGTTTCAAACATGTTTTATTTTCCTTGAAAATTATCAACAAATGTTATGTTTGTTTGACTGATCTTTTACACAGGGGCTGAAACCACCAACCCGTTGTTGAACTCGAGTCTTCGTCGCCTTGGAAGTGGCGTGAGGCGATGATGTCAGGGTGTTGACTCTACTTGGAAGCCATCCTTGGCTAATATCACTGGGAGATTGACAACGATTGTCCATCATTATTACTTGCATATACTTGCATCATTTTTATGCCACCAGTGTTGCCAAAACTATTGGCATGATCAATGTACTGACATGATTGAACTGTTAGCAATTACTAAACCTTGAATGCACCATTATCAACCACCAATGGTGTACTAACACCAACAATGGTTGATACCGGTTATAATGATTGGTGCATAGTCACTAGCATAGTGCAATATATTGATCACACCAGTTTCAACTATCAATTTTTGATGGATTGATACACCATTGTGGAGGGCAAACCGTTCGAAGCCCCCGCAGAAATGGATGTTTCTCAAAATAGGGAACCCAAAAATGGTTGGTTTATTTATCAATGGTTAATAAACTGGATGATTTGGGGGCACCCTGATCTTGGGAAACCACCAAATACATTATTGTTATCATCAATCCATCATTCAGTTGGATGGTTAGAAAAATCTTAAGCACCAACCAATAAATTGATGGGTTGAAAGATTGATGGGTTTCCTGTTGAAAGATTGTTAGGTTTCCCGCTGAAACCATTAAGAATGATGGATTTATATTCTCAAAATCGAAGTGCCCCCCAAAACGGCTGGTTTATTGTTGTAGATAGTTGATTCGCTGGATGATAGCTGGGGGTCATCTATTTTGAGAAGCCACCATAAACCTGCGGCTGATCAATCGTACTGTAAGTCCCTTTAATGTCTACCCAGGATGACGCTAAACCCCTGGTTGATTGATACGGAGGTATTCCCCCAGTTAAGCCAACTGGTTTCCATTAAAATGGGAACCCTCCAATTAATCAACTTATGGAAGTAACCGTTATTGTCGGTTATTATCACCTTAGAAACCACTGGTTGCAACCCTTGTGAACCACATTCTAGCTGCTTGGATCATCTCTTTTCATCCCAATAACCGACCTAGATTAATCAACCTAGGGTTTATCAATCCGGGGTTATCATTAATTGACCACCATTTGTAACGGTTGATCCATCCATCATTGTTCAAGTCAGGTTTGGCAGTGATGCCTTCCTAAGCGGTGAAGATTTCTTCGATCTGGGCCTCGTGGTGGGCGACCCTGTGCTCTTTGAGGTGGGGGAGGGTGGCAACATGCTTAGGAATGAGAGATCAAGTATGGTCTGGTTGGTGGTTTCACACATGTTTTATTTTCCCTATTATTTATAAACAACTGGTTGGTTGACTAATATTTTTCATAGGGGTTGAAACCACCAACCGGTGGTGGATTTCTGTTGGTCATGGCGATGAAATTGGTGATTGAAGCGTGTTCGCGATTGGCGATGCTTTCGCTCAACAAAGTGATGGATAGTGACCAGCCACTACGGTGATGCTGGTCACACTCAGGAAGCGATGGAATGGGGCATGCATGGCTTGTAAGTGGCATCGCAGTTGCCCCACCTGGCCGAAACGGTTTCGATGTTCTTCCACACTGCAGGTGGGATTCCGAGGAAGACAACCCGAAGCTGTGAATGTGTCGCGGCGGATGGTGGGCCAAAGATTTGGAAAGTTAGTCTTGGTTGGTTGAAGCTTTGCTCAGCAACAACGGCCAACAATGATTTGTCAATCATGGGCTAGGGTAGGCAGTAGGGATAGAATGACATGGTTGGTTGTTCGGCTGGTTGATTCTTGGTTGGTTGGCTGCTGGCTTGGTGCATAGTGGGTGGCCATGGCGCCATGATGGTGGTCCGCCAAACGTCTCACTGGCTGATTTTGCAACAAGAACCGCAGGAGATAGGCCATCCCCAGCCATTCGCAACTACCACACTTTCTGAGGTTCAGAAGTGCGGTGATTAGCACCTTGGCGCGTTGGTATGCCAGCTGCTGGGTTTGTCGGATACATGGTTCACACGTGGTCGTGCAGGAATTCATCCACTCGCGTTTTTGCTTGATGTCAGTCAGAAATCATGATGAACATGCAACTTTTGTACCGACAACACCTCGCCTCGAGGTTCCTGGATATTTGTGGTTTTGTTCGTTTATGATCTTTCATGAATCATCATGAGTCGTCATTCGCCCTGAGCACCGCTCCACAAGAACCAGCTTCATCACCAAGCGTGCTGGACTCTAGCATGAGTGCTACCCCTGGCCAGGTGAGCATCTAAAACCAAGGAAGCTCCAAGGTGATCAGGTACATATGGAAAACAATTCGCGGGAGATGAACCAGATTTTCTTCATGTTTTTACCCTTTAAACGTAGCAACCAGCCCCAAATAACAATTGTAGAAACCAGCTGGTTACCTGCTACAAAGGTAACTAGAAGGGTATGGATCCTTAAACCATCACTTATTTGTGATCTAAACATTTTTAAAAGCTATCTTCATACAGGGGTTGAAACCGCCAACCAGGTCCGACTTGGATCCAGCCGCGAAACCGCACGAGGTTCGCAGCGTGAAAAACCGCCATGGATCGCTGAGAGGCTGAGCCACAAAAACGCATCGATTTTCGCAGAAAAAGGCCCGCCCATGGCCCAGGGAAGATGTGGACCATGGCCTTCATGGGGACCCAAGGCTTAGTTGTCAGGGAAGATTTGTGCCTTTATTCTTGGGGGGTGCTTGGCCATTGAACTCGTGGTGGCTGCATCATGGATGAATCTTCTCACAGGCTTTGATTGGCCGTCCTAGTGGTAGCCAGGAGGTCAGTTGACCACAAGGCACGGATTTTGAGGATACTGACTCACTGCCACGTTTGCCCTATGGCCGGCTTGGCTGTGCCCCCGGCTCCACTGTGGCGATTTCACCGTATGGTCAAGCAGATCCTGTGAATGTTGTTGATCAGACCATCCACATTGGAAAGCGCCGGTGCTTGTGTTTTCAATGAACGGTTGAACCATTTTGAACCCTTTGGTTATCTGAACTTGGCAAGGTAGACAATCCACCATCTAGGGGTTTCTCAAAACAGGACAACCCCCCCAAATCATCCAATATTAGCCAATTTTTTGGCAATAAACCACCCAAATTTTGGCAATAAACCCTCCATTTATAGCACTAAACCCTCCATTTTCAGTCTCCCTGACCTTGAAAAACCACCAATTTCTTTGGTCGCTGAGGTGGACATCCAGGAACGCCATGTCCGTCGCACTACGTGTGGAGCCCTGGGGGCGAACCTGCTGGGTTTGGTGGTCAGTCCTGACATGTCGGCTGCAGCGTGTCATGGTGAAGGTGGTGGTGGCAGCTATTTGTGGGTGATGGTACCATGGTGAAGGATTATTTTGATGAATGGTTGATTTAAGAGTGATGACCGAAGAAATTGATAGGTGCCGAAGAATTCAATTAGCTGAAATTATCGAATTGCCAGTGAATGGTGAATTTTGATGCCACAGTTAAGCATTGAATGCCCTAAATATTCATGGTTTATGGTTTATTGGTGTAGGGTTGTTGGCTAATAAATAGTGATTGCCGATTGCCATTTATTCAAGATATTCAAGAAGTATTGTTGAATGGTTATTTCTCAGTGATGGTTTCTTTGGTCGATGACTAGTGCTAGACCGAAGTGGGGTCAGGCATTGGGTGGCGATGGGGACCCAACGGCAGAGAAGCAAACCATGCATATACCATGCATATCAGCCACCGCCAAGAAACACAAGTGATTGGTTGAAAATCAGATTCAACATGAAGAAATATCACCATAAACGATGGTTGATAGCAAATGGCAACCTTTTTTCCAGGCAGTTTCAATCAATGTACGGTTAAAAAGCAGATGTTTCAACCTAGTTTTCCCTACCAGCCAATAATCCCATTCAAGACGATCATTATAGGGAGACCACTAGGAATTCCCGGCGAGCCCCATAAACTATTCTCGTTCGATCATTTGTCATCATTAAGCCTTCAACCACCCACAAATTGACCATCGTCTCACCATCATCCATCATATCCATTATATCCACTTGTCAAGCATCGCTAGCCAGCATCAACCATCATCGAACCTTCAACTAACCAACCAATTTCAACTTGCACCAACCAAAATTCCACCAACCAACTTCAACTTGCACCAACCATCACTAACCAATCATCATCATTAACCACCCATCCTCAACCACCCATTTTTGAACGCCATCAACCTTCACTACCAGCTTGGCTGAAACCTTTCCTCCAACGGCCAGGGAATGGCTCGTGGCCAAGAACATCGAGACTGAAGAAGCTGCAACTTGGCTCAGGGCCATGGTTCAAGGGCGGCAGCTAGGTGGATCTGAGCCACTGTACGCCTATAGGGACAGCAGGGTGCGGATCGTCATGACGGGGATGATGACAAATTACCTTGGCCCATCATTTGCTATCAACTGATGCATTACCATCATTGTTTTCATTCACTTTCAGCATTTTTGAAGCCATGATTGATAGTCATTCCTTTAAAGCATCAACTGTGACCATATGCCATGTGTGTGCAGGGTATCAACAGTCATTATCAACTGCCCGAGCTTCTTGAACCTTGGTTTTAAACCATCGTGCTTGTTATTGCCATCATCATCATCATCATCATCATCATCATCATCATCATCATCATCATCATCATCATCATCATCATCATCATCATCATCCTCATCCTCATCATCCTCATCCTCATCATCATCATCATCATCATCATCATCATCATCATCATCATCAACCTCTGGCAAATCCTGGTTGGAGTCTCGTTCGCCCTCATTGAACCCTTGGCAAACTCTGGTTGAACTCCACCCCTATCAGCTACCCCGACGAACCCTCAGAACCCCTTGCTCCCCGCAGCACTTCCACAGGTCAACGACATGTTGGGCACCATTGTGGCGTCCGACACCCCAGGATCCAGGGATGTGGTTGCTGGGTGAGGGTTGGTACAATCAATGGCCACGGACTAGCAAAAGCTTGGAAACCAAGAACGCTGAATGGTGGCTTAATGAGTTTAATGATGGTAAAAAGCGGTGAAGAGTTGGGTTAAGCATGGGAGAGAGATGGTTTACAATGGTTGGAAGCCAACACAGCAGGCCGGTGATTGCAAAATGATAGTGCGTGGTTGTGCTAATGATGACAAGAGACTCAATGACGGAGTGAGTTAATGATGGTTCATGCTAAGTTTCAAAGTTTTGGATGGCTCATGTCACTTGACCCATAACTAATCCAACAACGGCGTGTTCGCAGAGTTCGTCACCAACCATGCTTAGTTCGGTCACAACATCGGCTACGAACCCTGGAAGCGCAGCCTCCTTGGAGTTTTGTCCCACTGGATGGATATCAGTGGAGCTGGTGCCTGGCTACTCTTTGTGGCAGTGCCCCTGGGTGACGAGGTTCCCCCTGGACAGCCATGTGCGTGGCATCTCGGAGAGCGAGATCATCAAGGCACAAGCTCAGGGTGCTGATGAGGGTGGTTGATGGTGGTTGATCGTCAGAATTTTGATGTTGTTTGGATGGCTCATGGTGGTTGATGGTGGTTGACCGGTGGTTGACCGGTGGTCAAAAAAGTGATTTGCAACCATTCTAGGGATGATTCTCGACGAGCAGATTTTGGGCATGGGTTCCAGCCTGGGACGGATGCTAATAGTTGGTTGGAACTGGCAAGAACATGTGGCTGGGTTCCAGCAACACTATAGATCAGCTGGAGGGTATGACCGAAAAGCAGGTGGAACTTGAAATGGATCACTACGAAATCGACGATAAATTTTGTGAATCTGTGGCCATTGATGATTGCCATCATGGTGATGAATGATTTTGCGATTCGCAGATAGCTACGTAGAAGAGGAGCCATGTTGTCCTATGTTTCGGGAAGACGGTGCTATAACTGAATGGTGAGCATACTTAAACTGTCATTCCAAATCAAATGGGATGGGTTGTGTTGTGGGTGCCTCTTGGTCATCTGAGTCAGCGTAAGATCAATTGGAACGATTTGTGCCAACGATTCCTGACGCTGGACGAGGGTGAAATCCTCATCAGAGATCATTTCATTTCCTTTCTGTTGCACGAGCCACTATCAATCATTGATCCTCGTAGATGTGGAGGGGTACTGCGAACCATGAACTGTTATGTTTCCTTGTAATTTCAATCACTAGCCATCTAACTAACCACTAAGAACAGTTATTATTCAATACGACAATAGCCATTCGTGATACAACTATGGTTCACACGCCAATTCTAAGATAGTATACACTGCAATCGCCTGAAGGCGATGGAGAGAGAGAGAGAGAGAGTGCATTTTTTTGGTTTGATGATTAGGGCATCATTGTTTCCCAGGCAATGTATACCATACATCATCGGATTCCGTGCAGGTGAAAGCGCACTACAACTGGAGCATGTACCAGTCCCTGCTGGCAGCTACGAAACGATCACTTCACAAGGCGGCACCTGGATGAAGGGTGGAAAGCAAAGGCTTCATCCATCATTTTCAAGTGGTTGGTTGGTGGCTTAT
>VSDK01006601.1:5629-18821 GCA_009767595.1 Symbiodinium kawagutii | reverse complement strand
GTAGGGAAACCGTGGGATTTCCTATGGTCAATGGTGGCAAATATGGTTTGATCACAACGCTTTTTTTGGAAATGGAGTGCCGCAAAGTGATAGAGTTCTACCCGAAGTTTGCTGAGAACCGACCAGTTTTATAATAGCTAATCATTTTCCTACTAGTGAGATCTCGCAAGTGGTTTGATTGACACGTTCGAGTTTTCCCAATGTTTGGGGATCATTGGTAAATTCACTATTATGCTAGTTTTTGCCTTGAAAAGCCTTGCATTTTAGTTTCCAGGTGAGTTTTCCAGAGGGTACTATTTTCGGGGATGGCTTGTTACTACCAACCAGTCATGCTCGTCCAGGAGTCCAGCTCAAGATGGCGACTTCATTTGTACCAGCTTTCTGATGGGCCAAGGGTGTGCTGCATGAAAGCTGGTTCATCCATCATGGGAGGATTTCTCAAATTGGGACCCCAAAATTGATGTTTGATGATGGTTTACGGCCATAAATGGTTTACATCGGATGTTTGGGAGGTCCGCTACTTTGAGAAACACCAATGTGGACATATTGTAAAATTGGTGCCCTGCGTTGCCCCCAGCAGAAATGTTCTGGGTTTATGTGACCATGAATCCAGGTATGATGACCCACTTTGACTACACTGCTTGTTATTTGTATCAACCAGGTTGGACGGGCGGTGGTTGTATCAGATGACGTTTTAAGGCAGGTTCGAACTGCTCGGGGGATCATCCCAGTGATGCTTATCAACCACTACCATCATCACAGTGATTCCTAACCATCACTGGTTAATGGTTGTAAACATCTTTCATTTTCCCACTTTAAACGGACTCCTAACCACCATCATGAAACACCACTAATCGCCACTACTCACCACCAATCACCACTAACTAATAACCACTAATCACCACTAGTCACCACTAGATTCCTCACCACTAGAGTCCTCACCACTAGTCATGACCACCTGGTCACCATCATCATCATCATCATCATCATCATCATCATCATCATCATCATCATCATCATCATCATCATCATCATCATCATCATCCACCTCTTCCTACGCCCAGCTTCTCAACTTCACCACGTGCAGCACCAGGTGAAGGAGCGCCTGGGTTCCCGTCCCTTGTCCGACGGCTCCGTTCCGCCGCGGAACCCAAGGGCGGTCCTTGGGACCGGCGGCGGTGGCGTTGCGCCTGGCGTCATGGGGATGGGATGGTGGATGTTGTTGGACCAGTGGTTGGAAAATGCTGGTTTTGATGGTGGTTTTTATGTTCATTTTTTTTTGAAATCAGGGCTAAAAATGATTGAAGATGGTTGATTTGTGGTTAGTCTATGGCTGATATTGGCTAGTGAAGGCGAAGTAATCGCTCTGTAATCACATGGTTCATTTTTTTTCCTGGGTTTGATGGTTGATACCGTGGTGTGCTGAGATGGCTCATGATGCAAGAATTCATCAATCAGAAATATCGATGATGATGGTGGATGATGGAAACCGATGTCGTGATGTTTGGTATCTTGGCTCATAGCATGGGTTGCGTGGCAGCCTGGTGATTCTGAAATCCATTACTGATGGTTGGTGACATTGATGTGAAAGTTCGACCATCATTGCCCACAAGAACTAGAGATTATGACTGTCAGTGATGATGCTCAATGTCATTTGGGTTTGTCCAAGAATGGTGTGCCCCCAAGACTTGTGGTTTCCATTATTCATAATGATTATCATTGGATGGTTAGTAGGTATCAGCATGGACATGGACAAACCATGCGTGATGCTGTGTCATGACCATACAGACTTGGCTGATTCTCCTGTTGTGATTGGCTGCTCCTATCACGAAACATCCATTGCACATCCTTTATGACCATTTATCATCACAAACTGTCTTATCAGCCATATCATCAACCAACCATCAGCCAAGGAATCATATGGGTGGTTTCTCAAGCCATAGGGGTATCCTCGAATTTGCCTCGAATCATCCAATGTTTACCATTTATAGAAACAATCCATCATAAACCATTTATAGGAATAACCCTTCACAAGTTGAAACAACATAAATCAAAATCATAACCCAATAAAAATAAACTCTGCCTCTGGCAGTCTCATTCGAGATGGCGATGGGAAAAAAAATGAATTATCCAATATTCACGATATTCAACCATTTTTTCTCTGCAACCAATATTAGAGCATTGTTTTGGGGTTCCTCATTTTGAGAAACCACCATCTGCCTACCTTTTGCCCCGCTTCCTTCCAAGGCCAGCCTTCTTTGAGGTAGAGTTGCAACTGGATGGTCTTGGCGTGGGGCGACCCACCGGGATGCCCAGGGGGCAGCGGAAGTTTGGATGCAGGACATCCTGTAGCAACCATGGGGCTGTAAACCCTGTAGCCTGTAGCCTTTAAGGTCTGGCTTGTAACCCCTATAACTGGGTGATTTACCCAGTTGCTCACTTTGCATCGTTGTGATTTTCTTTTCGGGTGCTGGTTGAATGGTTTGGTGTTTCCCTGCGGTATCTTGACTTAACGGTGGCTGATGCGTGTTGATTTTTGCTTTTGCGCTCGAATCGTTTGGCTCCACTGTTGGGCAACCATCTCAAGTTATTTTAGGATTTGGATGCTTTCGGGCCACCTCAAGCAAGCTTACCCACTTGCATCCCATTGCCATGTTTGGAATCCCCTGCAGATTGACCCGCCCCCCTGCCAAAACGGATATTTTTCTTCGGGGTTCGATGTGGTTAGCAGATTTTGCAGCGGTAACCATTCATACATGGCCACCTTTTAAACATGTTTTTCCCTACTCGATAGTAACAAATGGTTGGTCGGCAAGCACATTTTCCACAGGTGTTGAAACCACCAGCCAGCATTATGATCATCATTAGCCACTTAGAATCATGATATTAACCATTATTTACCACTATTAGCCACCAACCAGTTCATCTGGGATCTCGCACCCAGGTTTGCTTGCGCCCCTCCATCGAAGAGATCCAAAGCGCCATCAATGGCGGTGCAGTGGTGCCTTGGTTGCGGGGTGGTGGTTGGTGGTGGCACCATGGTGCTTGGCTTCTCAAGGGGGTGGGGTATCCTCCAGGTCCAGCACCGCTGGCACAGGGCATCATCCACCAGCTGCAGCTGGATGGGCTTCAGCAGCACTTCCACTGTCACCACTGAGGCTGTGTTGAAATGCTCCAAGATGATTGAGGCGATGGGTTGATGTTTGGGGCTGGGGTGAGGGTGGCAATGGCAGCCATGGGTGAGTTCATGTCAAGTGGTGGTTTGCTGTGGTTGATTGATGATTGGTTGGTGAGTTTGAAAATTTTGGTTGTAGGTTATGCTGGACAGAGATAGGTTGTCTCTGGGGGTTGTAACCCGCTATAATTTTACAATGAATAACAAGGTACTGTTCAGGTTTTGAAATCACGAGCGTCTTGCAGAATGATGGTTGACAGTGGCCAGTAACGGATGTACTTCAGTAGCAACTTAGTTTTGAGGAACAAGAGTACGATGATTGTTTTGAGTTGCTCTTTGCAGAGACTCTCTCTGCTAAGCCAACCTGGAAGTAGAGAATCCATAATTTGGCCCGGCTCCCTATTGAACAAGGTAATTTGTGGCTTTCAGCTTCCCAGAACCCAACAATCACTGGTTGTAGTTTGATTTTTTGTAGGCAGATCTGATCTGAAGGCGATGGAGAGAGAGAGAGAGAGAGTTCGATTTTTGGTCCCCCTGGTATTAACAAATGGTTGGTTGTTTCACTAATGACTAATTGATGTTTTTCAAAGGTCTTAGGGGCGGTTCAGCCACCAACCAGACAAGCTCAGGCAGCATTGACCAACCAGACTTCAACCAGGATCAGCACGTCACTGCTCACAGTGATGAGATGAGTTCACCGTTGAACCAACCCAAGCGCCACAGTCCGTCCATCAACAACAAAGCCAATGGCAGGCCTGGGACACCGTGACGATTCCAAGAAACGTGGGGCAGCTTGGGTGTCCTACGACCTGCATTCGACGCTTTCTTTTTTGATTGAGTCAGGAATCCAAGAGTCCCAGCAGTATCACAAAATGTCATTTACACATGAGGCTCGCATCCATGTTTCGATCGCCCAGGTCGTATACGGAACAAGAGGACCATCAATGACCGATGTATGACATTTGGTTATTTTTGTGCGGTTGCAGCAGGGTCATGGTGTCATTTCCGATGTGATTTTGTTTCATCCCAACTTCCAACAATTGCATGAATTCATCTCCTGCCAAGGCCAAACCAACAAAAAAATCCACTTGACACGAACACACGATGAATCGACTCAAATCGACCTCCCAGAGTTACCCACTTTCGCAACCTTTCGCCACCAACCCGTGACACCTGAGTGCCCTGGCCACTCCTTAAGGTGCAATTGCTCCTGAATCCCAACCTGCCACCAGTGCGCGGAAGCGGGTCCAGCGGCCCAGCAGGGAAGGGGTCGGATGGGGGCCTGAAAACCAGGGGAAGCTGGGGATCAAGGTGAGGCTGGTCATTTGGTGATGGGGAGTGGTACTAGACTGGCTGGCTGACAGCTTTGGGTTCTGATTGTCATGGTGATAGTTGTGGGGTATGTGACTGAACCCAAAACTGGGAGAAAACATATTTGGTTGGCGAACCCAGCTACTACCTCAGATTTTGTTCGGCTTTTTGGGGATATGAATGATTTACCATAGAGCCGCTGAGAAAATCACTTTTAGCAAGGGATCTAGGAAACCACCAAGTGGAACGTACTAGATGATGCTAGTCATTGCCAGTCACTCGTATTGAATTATTTGATTTTTTGTGTCTTCCAGCAATGAAATTAGTGACTCGGAGACGCAGCTCTTGATAAAGCACCCCCCAGTTGTACCATAAATGGCTTGTGATTTGCCATTGAACATGGGGGATCATGAACTGCTGGATCCCTTGTCAACTGAACCATAAATTGGACTGTGAAACATGATACATGCTGGGTCCAAAGATGGTTCCTGATGGTTGATGATGGATTTTGACAAATGAGAGTTGTGATGATCATGATGATGTGCAAACCCTTTAGCAATCGCTGCATCTATACATGCCATAACTTGTGGTCATCCTACTTTACATGATGCCGCACGATGCAGATGGGGCCGCTTTAGAACAAGAAGACTCCCTATTTGATGTGGCGAAGATCTAAAGGGAAGGTATCTATTCTGTTGGATCTGAACGGATGTAGCACGTAGTTTTGACCCATGCCAGAGCTAAAACCACATGTATGCAAAGATGCTTATGGATTCATAGCTCTATATGAACAGCTTGTTGGTCTGTGTGTTATTGTCATTTGTTTGTTTGGTGTTGGCATTGCTTCTTCGAAGCGGCTTCGGGGGCAACAGATGCAGTTCCTCGTGGCCAAAATGTGCCAAAACGCCAGGTCTCAGGGTACCTTCTACGACCGAGTGGCTCAGGACAAGGAAATCCTCAAGGCGAGGTATGTAACAAGTTGGAGAATCTGTGGTTTGTTGAAGTTTGCTGCTGGTTGGGTTTGTTTTGATTGTTGTGTTTGCTTGCTTACATGCTTGGCTTTCTTGCTTGCGCGTGTTTAGTGGCTAAGTGATGGTAAGTGCGTCTTTGTTTTGGAGGCAGTTCATCAGTGAAGGAATGTCAAAAAACCTGGGGTTTTCTACCTATGTTTGTAATGCTTTTGGTCTGGGTGTTGTTGTGCAAAGTGATGCCTTTGACTGATGGGTTGCAGTTGATGTTTAATATAATTTGTGTGATATCTTCATTGAAGGCGAACCAACCAATCTATGATAACCAATGCACATACAATTCGTTAAGTTGCCAAGACTAAGAATTCACATGCATAATCAAACTGTCAACCAATGTTCTAATATGGCATTGGGCAACTGAAGAACCAAGCAACCTTATAATCAAATCAATCTTTTCACAATTATATCAAAGCCATCGTTGGCAAGGTGATGAGTTTTTTTTTGTAAACATATCGTTCTGTCAACAGAATACAAGCGCCATATATTTCACCAACAATTGTGCTCTAGTTGACATTGCTTAAAAGTTAAATGCAACAAAGCCAACCAAGCTTCCTTCAAAAACAACGCTCCCCCGGCGAACACTTCGAAGCAACAACCTGCAGCTGTGCTTTGGTACCCTTGGCTCTTCACATCCCCTGGAGACCACATTCTGATGCTTAGTGATTTTTCAACCGTTTGGCCCGACACCAATGAACAGATTATAACACGCATGAACAGACAAAATAACTCGGATTCGTTTTTGTTGGGCGCTCCAGCAGAGAAAGCGAAAGCGCTAGTCCTGGCTAACACGGATGAGTTTTTGTTGGGACCTTCATCTACCCCTCTTTTGGACGCTTGGTATTTGTCCATCTCCACGTGTTGCTGGGTTCATTGCGTGGATAGCGGAATCTCCCCCTCGGTCATCTCGCAAGTCGACGATCATTGCAGGTGGTGCTACTGCTCACTGGCAGCATCCAGACGGTCCCGAACCTCAGTGGCCAGCTTTCAACCAGCGATGATGCTCTAAGGATTGGATTTCCCAGGTTGGGAAATGGGCAAAAAAACAGGGGAACAAGACTGGTTGGTGTTCGTAGGGGTTCAAACCACCAACTAGGTAGTATTAAGAGATTGCATGGAGGGGATAGGCATGGATAGTGTGACGTGACATGCAGTTAAGATGATTACAAACATAAGCAGCTGTTGGCTCCTACCCACTTCTGGTTGGTGAACGTTCAATGTCAATGTCCCTCAAAAACAAACACATTTTCATGTCAGAAGAGTTCTAAGAGTTTGATTTTGCTGGAAACATAAAAGACGCAGAGGAAAGCACATAATGCACCAGTCCAACACAAAACTTACACATCAAAAGATGTAATAAACAAACGAAAAGACATGAGGAAGAAACTTGAATAAGATCTCATATTGAAATTCTTTATTTCAAACATTTCACTCAGCAATGCATTTCTTATGAAACCATATTTCGTGTCTTGAGTAGTGTCCGGTTAGTCCTTCTGAAACATGACCTCCATCACCCGTAGTATCAGCTTCATTCCCAAACACTTACAACAAAAAATATTACCTAAAACATAAAAAAGCAGGTCAACAAACTGAACGCTACCAACAAAATCCGAGCAACTAGACAACTGAACCTCCACTGTCCCCAGACTTTGCCCAACTTATCCATTGTTTCACCTGGCACTTCCCCCACCGGTGCGTCAACCCCCATGGCACACCAGCTACGAGGCCCGAAACGGCAAGGACGAATACCTCCGAGCCTTCGAACGTTGGAGCTGGCTGTGGAACAACGACATCGATGAAGAGCCGGGGCTCCCTGGGCTTTCGCCCTGGGCCCAGCATGGCGCCCAGGTGTGAAACCTAAGGATGACCCAGAAAACCCAGCGGTTTTGTGTTGATTTTGTTGGGGTTAGCCATGCTTCATGATGATTTATGATGGATGTATGATGGTGAATGGTCGGAAAAATGGCTGAGATTGGCAATTGGTGGGTTCATGGTGGTTTAAGATGGGCTGCTGGTGGTTAGTGAAGTTAGCGGCCAAATGTTAAGATGGGGATGTCAAGCCATGTGTGCTCGTGAATCGAGTTGATTGCAACTCAGGAGATGGCGTAATGACTTTTGAACCAACCACCAGAAAAAAGATATCTTGGATGTGCGGTGCGCAACTGCCTACCAACTATAGTTAGAGGGCTGACAATACGAAGGAGGATAATATACAGTAGGTTTGCAAGGTTCATTGTATGGGCTTCCTGGTTCGAGGGCTGAAAATGCAGCTGTCCGGCAATTGCTCGTATGGGCTTGCAGGGTCTATTGCCACGCTGACCCCCCCAACCTCCACATCCAAGTGATTAGCATGGTGACATTGTTGAAGTCAGTGGGTCCACAATGGCTAGTTCTTGTAATGGGGGTCATGAGTGGTTCAGAAATTGTGGTCTCTTAATAGCTGTACCCCGAAGTCATCCCCAGTTTATGAACCATTTTTATTGTAACAAACGAAGACCATCACGGTTTCAAGGCATGGTAGTGGGAAAAAAATATAGCACTCCTGGCAATACCAACCAAGTCGAACTCTGAAGATGTGAACTTAAACATGCTAAAACTGTTTAAAGCATGCTAAAACCTATTTTTTTAATATTTGGTCATGACCAATAAAAGCCGTCCTCACTGGTTGACTCTGTGCTGATGGGAGAACTCTAACGGAACCTTGCTTCAGTTGAAATCATGGTTTCTTAGAAGGGCCACCTAGTTGTAAGATGGTTTATAGACCCTGTAGCTATCGTCAAATCTGTCATGACTGGTACTTACCGTAGATTTGGTCTAGCTATGTTGGCCTGGTAGCTACCCTAGTTGTAGCTATATTTGTTTGGTAGTTACTCTTGGTATAAGCTAGCTTAGCTACCTGAGGGGCCCACCTTGGTGGATCCTTGCAGAAGGTTTCTCAGCCATTGAGGTATCAAAAATTCCTGGCTTCAGACCCTTCCCTAGACGAATTCGAGGCAGGGTATCTGCGTGGTGCCTGGTTGTTATTGGGCACTGGAGGATGGATGTGGGTTGGGAAAGACTAGTAGTAACCAGCAACAAGGGGGGGTGGAACTCTTACAAGCAACAGGGATGACAGGGTGATGATGAGGATGAGGATGACTCTTATGATGTGCGCTTGCAGTGAATCAAGCACTTGGAACCCTACCTCAGTATACTCAAGAGACGGCCGCCCATTGAGAGGACCAACGCAGAAGAACTGTTCAACTGTTCCGTGCTTGATTCGGCCAACTCACGAGATGTGCCCCAGGATGGTTGTTAAGTTCCTCTGGCGGAAATTCTCGTTGTCCCAGTAGAGATTTGTGTTCAAAATATCCTCCTATGGTTTTGTTTTTTCATTGGTCGTTCCTCCATGATCGCTTGGCTGGAGCTGACACCGCTCTTTGTTAGTGGCCAAGTTGTGCCAACAATAGGGGCAAGAACAGCCGCAGCATTCTCAGCCAATATTTGATTGTTAGTCACATCCATCCTGACGTGTTTTCCCCATGTTCTTGAAACCATTGTCAGCCATCATTGACCATCAAATACCCTTTGGCAAACTGACCGAGGAGCTAATAATCAGCATGTTTATGGGTAAACCAGCTACAAATGGTGAACCTTCCAATTCCAGGTTGGTTTACCAGAGTGTAGCATCAATTAACCATCAACTAACCTGCAGCTACCAATCACTTGACAAAAAATACACCAACGCCGGTCCTTTCTGCAGGCTCGCCTGCGTTCTTTTGCTCGTTCGGGGCTCGGTTAGAGCGCAAACATGCGCCCCACGCGGTTCGCTCCAGGTTCTGATCCGGGAGCCCATAGGAACCTGTGGACTTTGGCTGGCTCACGATGGTCAGAGGTAGATCCATCAAGAGTTTCATGGTCAGCCATGATATCCATCCCTAATGCAAACACCGGATTAATAAACCCCCCCCCCCCTCCCCCCCCCTCAAGGTCGACAAGGTCTGACCATAGGTGTCCAAAAGTGACCACCCCCAAATAAACGCCCTCAATTGTTTTTAAATTGATTTCAATTGTGTTTAAATTGATTTCAATTGTTTTTAAATTGATTTCAATTGTTTTTAAATTGTTTTCAATTGTTTCTAAATTGCTTTCAATTGTTTTTGAATTGCTTTCAATTGTTTTTGAATTGCTTTCAATTGCTTTTCAATTGATTTCAATTGTATTTAAATTGGGGGGTTCCAGGCTTGTGGGGGGTACCCTTTGTGAGCTTCTAAAAAATTGTTTTTTGATAGATTTGTAAAAGGCGGTTAATAAAGAAAAACACATAGACTTTTTTGGGAAATCTGAGCCCACTAGCCATGAGTAGTAATAAAACTAATAAGCAAACTAATTAAAACTAATTTAAAACTAATCAAAAAATCAATTTCAAAAAATTTTAGGGATCCAGAGGGGTTTGATTAACTAGGGGGTATTTTTGGCTGTCCTTATCTTATCTGGGGGTGAAATCAGCACCTAATTAACTTTAGTAAGGACCAGGGTCCAGGATTGAGGAGGGGTTTGATTAACTAGGGGGGTTTTATTAATCCTGACTATGCATTATTCTCAATGACTAGCACTATCTACCTTTGTTGTTTTGGAAGTCTTCAAACGGATTTTCAGATTTTCCAAGACTATCAATCATTGTCACACACTATTTGTTGATAATCACAATTGGTTCATGATCAGCCATCAAGTACAGCATCGTGTTTTGACCATTGTACTGTAACCACTTTGAAAAATGATGCCAGCTAATGATGACATGAGTAGTTGGGGAGGAATGAACAGTTATTATGCATCATTCACCATCATCACAGACTTGTTCACCATTTTATAAACCATCATGAGCAATAGCGTGTAAACGTGACCCGTTTATTAACGAGCTTGGCAACCCTTGGTTAAACATTTATCATTGGTGATGTTGATCAGGAAAATATCAACCATCATGATGATCACTGTTCATTCACCATCATCAGCATCAACAGAAACGGATCTATAAACCACCAAGGCTTGCAAGATGACCTTCATAAGCCCCAAAAAAACAAACATTTGAGCAAGGGATCTTTAAGCTACAAAGCAAATGATGTTTGAATGCCTCTAGATGATTAACTAATGGTTAACTAGCGATGATTCATCTTAGATAAATCATGAGTAAAAAATCATCACACTCAACCCTCATTGACCGATGCCCATGGATAAGCATACATCACCATTGCCGGTGATCATTTCCCATATTAGTAACCCCCTATTGGCATTTTTTTGAACTCTCAATAGGTTGGTGATCTCTCTTATTAGTCTAAGTATTTTTTCGTTTTTTCTCTTCATGGCCTGAGTCTCATTTTGTGAATAGGACTGCAGTGTGAGCCACATGTATGATACTACCTCTTTGGCTCAAGACTTACTCGTTGCAGTGAACGCGCAAAATGGTCCTAGCGGTCGCTTCGCAGTGATTGTCGGTTGGAACCTTCCTGTTGGTTGAAGTCTAGAGTTCAAGGGTCTGCTTCGCAGGCACCTTTCGAATCACAGGTTATCAGCCGTACAGGCTCGCATCGATCGCCATGGCGGATTCAGGAGGAGACCTATCTGGTATATCACTACAAAGCGACAGAGTCGTTGCAGTAGCTGCGGCAGGATCAATGGCAGGTGCTTCGGCAAGCAACGAGAGCCCTGGAGATGGAGGAACCGTGCTGACCAGTCAGACTGCCGGTTGGGAAATACCAAGTGAGATGCAAAGTGCCCCTTCCGGGGCAGCTTCTGCAAGAGTGCGTACTCCCACCCGGAGATCAACAACGAATGTGGGTTCCCCTCCGTCAAGGGCAACCACGCCTGCGAGAAGGGTGAGGCGTGATCATGATAAGACTCGTGGAGATTTCCATCTTCGCAATGTCGGACAAAGGACAATCGCTATTGAGGACCGAGAGCGCGTGCTCGCCATTCAAGATGTGGATGAATCACTGAGGAAAGCACTGATCGCAAACCAAGAGAGGGAGACGAAGATCAGCAACTTGGAAGTCCACACTATGGAAGCCGAAAGGAATCACATGAGAGAGATAGCGCATCATCATGCAGAGTTTGCCAACTACAAGAATGAAGTGGAAACTGGAGTCCGGATGTATGAAGAAGAACGGAATGCGGAAAGGGACTACATGCTGAATCTACTTCAACATTATCGAGAACAAGATGAAGGAGCAGCTCGAGCCTACCAGCAGATGGAACGGAAACGGGATGACCAGGCATCACTCGCGAGACACATCTATGCCAGAGGTCAAGAGATGCTTACGGAGGAATCAAGACAGAGAGCGGAGATGGCGCAACGTGAAGAGGCAGCTGTCAGCTATGCATTGCAGATACAACAAGAGCTAGCAGCGGCAAATGAAAGGATCAGCAACATGGAGCAAATGCATCACGAAGAAGTACGACTTCAGACACTGAACTCAACGGCCGAACTTCATGCCATGATTCGTGATCGTGAAAACTATGCGGTGACGCTCAACTCGGAGGTGTTGGATCATCAGAGGCTCTTGTCACTTCGTGACCATGAGCATAATAATGAACTCCAAGCCGTTCTAAAGCAGGGTCATGAGGAAATCGGATTGCTTAGGCTTCGCCTGATGCAAGAAGAAAACGCCATGACTAGCATTCAGAACGTTGAGGAGCGATTAGCCATGAACATCAGATCCCTCGAATTCAGGAACAAGCTTCTTGAAGATGGTGAACAACGTAGAGAAGATGAACTAGCCGTTCTACGTCGAGGTGTCAGTCTTCGCCCCATCGGAAACGTGGATGATGTAAGACACTATGAGGGTATCATTGCATCAAAGAATGGCGCCATGCAGGAAATGAGTGAACAAATCGCTGAGTTGAGGAATCAACTTTTAGAAGAGTCTGCTAGACGACATGGAGGTAATAGTAATGAAGAAAAGCGACTCAAGTTGATTATTGAAGGGATGAAGAGAACAGCTGATTCCAAGACGGATGTCATGAGACAAATGAATGATGAAATTCGTGAGTTAAGACGGAGAGAGGCTAATAGATTGAATGGTAACACTGAGGAGGACAATCATCTCAGGGCTATCATAACCCGTCAAAATAACACCCTATCCAGATCATCGACAACCAGAAACGATCGGAACTCGGGACTTCGTCCGCGCAGTCCGAATCTGAAGTTGCATTGCTCCGCTCCGAATTGAAGCAGGAATCATTAGCTGCCAAGAGGCTGGATGAGGACCTCTTCCAACTGAAGTTGAAGATGACAACATCTAGCACTAGAGCAGAGATTACCCGCTTGGAAATGGAGTTGGATGAGGCAAAGGGTGAGTACAAGACGGAAGCCGAATATCTTCGTCAATGCGACATTTCGTACGAAGACGAATGCTCGGCGTGTGAGTGGTACATGGAGGAGTTACTACAAGCAGAGCAGCGAGAAAGTGAGAATGAGCTGAACTCGGCCAAACCTCCAGATCCACCTCGCCCTGGTGATGGGAAACCAGACGGAGCACCACGAGACGTACCCGAAAATCGTGGAAGTGATCCGGGAAGCAAAGCCTCTGAGGGTAATGCCGGTCCCGTCTTAACTACTCGTGTCAAGGACATCAAGGAAGCTGACAAGATCCCCGTTCCCTCATGGCCAACACTCCCTGAACTTCAGACCTGGAAAGCCAACGTC
>VSDK01006596.1:23831-55342 GCA_009767595.1 Symbiodinium kawagutii | reverse complement strand
CATCATCATCATCATCATCATCATCATCATCATCATCATCATCATCCTCATCATCCTCATCATCACCACCATCATCATCATCATCATCATCATCATCATCATCATCCTCATCACCAGCATCATCACCATCATCATCATCATCATCCTCATCACCATCCTCATCACCATCCTCATCACCATCATCATCACCATCATCATCATCATCCTCATCACCATCCTCATCACCATCACCATCCTCATCACCATCCTCATCACCATCCTCATCACCATCATCATCATCATCATCATCATCATCATCATCATCATCATCATCATCATCATCATCATCATAGCTTTCTTCTTCATGGCCATGTTCACCGTCATCATTGCATTCATGATCAGCAAATGCCCTTCCTGTGAAAGGGCCGTGAATTTGGCACATGGCACAGAGCACATTAACAAGTTGCATCATGCCAAGCCTGCACCCTATTTGCTGGAGCTTTCCACTTGGTAGATCTAAAAGGGTTAGTACATGTTAGTAACAACTCCCAATCCTTCCAGTTACCTCTAGTGAAGGTAACCAGGGAACCCCAAGTAGGGATCGTCACTTTTGACTAAGGTAACTGGAAGGGCAGGCAACGTTAAACCCAATGCATAGGTGTTCTGGTTAGATCTGCCACTGGGGAGGATGGGCTCACCGCTGCCAGGTTTGCGCTGGTTCTTTTCACCTGCAACCACTTCAGTCCGAACGAACGGTTCCGCACGGAGGATGTGCAGCGAGCATCCACACTTGTGGCGGACGAGAAGCTGGGCATTGACGAAGGTTGTCCGACCGTGGTCACCAAAGCATAGCCAGCTATGGCCCAGTTGTAGCAGTCCAAACGCTGGTTGTTTTGAGGGGACCTCCGGCTTTTGGGAACAAACCCCACGTGGAGCTCGGCTCGTTGTCAATGTGTCAAGCCCTAGTTGGCAACCCTTAAAATAGGCAGGGCTTGCTATCAGAACCAGTGATGTTTTGGGGATGTCAACTGCTTGGCGATATCAACTGCGCCCTGTGGCTCTGAGCTGGATTCTGGATGTGGTACTTTCTCAAATTCTCCCCAGATGGTTGATCATAATTAATGTCAAACCCTGGGTTGATCTTTTAGAAAGTCAAAACCTAGCGGACTAAAACGAATTGCTCAGGGAAGTGCCCTGTGTGGAACTGCCCAGGGTTACATCCACGAACCAGTTCTGACCACGGGAACTGCACCATGGTTGTTGCGAATCCTGAAACGTGGCCAGGATTTCCTCGGCGGAAGCGGCTCCTGTTACAACCACTGCCTCGATTGAGAGCCAAATTGGGTCGGTTGAGAGTCCCTTTAAGGTGGGCTGTGGGGTTCTGACCCGATGAATCCCTGCTTCGTAGACCTCAGAAAAGGTTGGTTTGAGTTAGGAGACGAATTCTAAAGTTTGGGAGAGCAGAGGGGTTTGAATGATTCTTGATTGGGAGAAAGGCTTTATGTTCCTTGCCAAGAAATGATGAGGGTGATCCAAAATATGGGCGGTCCACCAATGCTATTCTGCTGGGTTCTATAACAAAAATAGGAAGCAACGGCCGGAGTTTGTCAATCAATCCTAGGCAAACAAATCATTGGCAGCTTCGGAGCCCAGAGACCTTGACACTCGTCCAGGTGCCAGACGAAGATCCTCCGCTTTCAGAGTTTGCTCCGGTCTTCGTTGAGGAGACTTTGATGTTGCGGAAGGACCTGAGGATTTGTGAACTGCGACAGTGGATGCTCGGCAAAATCTATAGTAGCACGAGTTGGCCTTTTGCACATGTATCAAATCAGCTATCCAACAGCATAAATTACTGAGTAAGCAGAGATTCTGCAGCGATTGCGCTGAATATGGATTATGGGGAGTTCTGCACAGTTATTGTGGTCATGATATGTGATGCACATGTATGCAGGGTGTATAGACAAGTAGACATATCATTCATTGTGTAAATTTCCTTCTCTAAGTGGACAGTTGAAATCGAACACAATAGATCCATGTTTGGCACATGATCTGCCGAACAATAGTCCAATGTTCAAACTTACAATGAGTGGCATGGAATTGGACATGTACATCCTCCCACAAGGAATGTTAACAAAACATTGAGTCATGTATGAGTCATAGTTTGTAAATACATAGAGCAAACACTTTAAATGCCAAAAAACAAGGAAACTGTATTGCTTTCCACAGAAACTACATAGAATCAGGGTGACCGAGACCAATCCTAAGGTGTGTGTGTGTGTGTGTTGTGCAGCCAGGATGACATGATCAAGCTCCAAACTCATAAACCTGCTACACTTGTCATTAGGGTGATCCCAGACTGCTACTGTCACGGATGACTTTCGCGCTGTCTAAGACATAGGTATGGGATAGGCAGCGGCAGCTGATTCACAGCCCAAAGGATTCACATGTTACCTGCTAGTAAGCTATCCCTGCAGTTGTCCGGATTCTATCCCAGGATATAGACAGTTTGTAATCGCCTTTTCAAGCAGGGGGATTAAGACATCAATATTTGCAGAGGCAGGGGCTGTGATTCAGCCGGATTTGGTATATTTGCAAAGGGAGCTGATACCAGCACAGTGGATGCAGCCTACCCTTAGCGTGCATTTGATGCTTTGACTTAATGCCAGCGCCACCTGACCACTGATTCAGGCGACTCAATAGCCAATCCTGAAAGTCAGAACATGTTTCTTCCTGCAGTATTCAGTCTGACTAATTGATTTCAATCAAGTCAAAGCATTCCCTTAAGCCTCAGAGATTGGATTAGGGGGTCCAAGATTTGCTGTGCAGCTGCACCACCATGAAGCTGCCGCGCATAGCATCGTGTTGTTCAATCAACGTAGAACAAGGTTTTGTTCATAAATGGTGTACCCCAAAACAGCCTCAGTTCCCCACAATCATTATTGCTTGGTCGAGGGACGCCACCATTTTTGGACAAAGCCACCAGCAATTTCACGAATAGAAAACATTTTCGGGCTGAGAGGTGCCTTCCTCTACCAGTCGTCTTGTAGTTTTGTTATTGACTCCACGGCTGTGGGGCTTGATTCTTGATTCTGAACGAATCATTGCATGCTAAATTTGTTGAGAATTGTGATGCTTTTCCCAGGTGCCACCAGAAGGAATCTGGGGTCAGCCCTAATCGTACATAAAATTGGCACTAAGAAACAATCAGCAATCATGTGTTTGTCAGCTAATTGATGGTGATTAATTTGAGCAAATGGGTATTTTTTGGGGAGCAAAGGACTACTCTAGTTCTTATAGATTGATATCTATATTCACTATGGCTGGGCGTGTCCAGGAATAGTGTCCCACCCCCTGAAACGGTTTCCCTACCAAAGTAGTATCTTACGCATGGTTGGCGTGGCACCACAAGTACTGGCACTTTAGACAGCCGCATGTTGACCTCATGCGCCATCATTGCATTTCGATCTTGACAAGGGGCTGCATACTGTACCCTTGGACTTTATTAGAGAGTTTTGTCCTTGCACCACATTTCGATACCCTAAATCTGTGATTGCTCAGCCAACTGTGCTGTTGGTGTTTAACTGTTGCCAAGAACAATTAGGTCCCATGAATTATCATCAGGACTTGCGAGCGCAAGAGACCTCCCACTGTGAAGACGTTCTACATCATCAAGCCGTCTTGACCCCCAAAAATGGTTCTGTTGTGTTCACCTTGCATCTCTTAACCTTTCGACAGCAAGTCATTTCTGAGATCTGTTTATCTGTATTATCTTCCTAATGAACAACAATTATTATTTTGTGATTACTTTCTATCTATTTGACTCCTCCATTCTCTTTGTCTTTGAGCTCACAGTTGTTCAGGAACCTGACTGTGGATGATCCTGCAAAGGCTGTGGTTTGGGGATCAGGGCTGCCCCGAGCCTCTTCTAGCGGGGTATCTTAAGGAATGAGGCCTGGGTTATTGGGTTGCACTTGAGGTGTTCTGGTACAAGGGGCACTTCAACAAAAGCAGGACCACATGGGATCGAATGGGGGTCTCCGCAAAGGCTCCGGCTGCCCCAAGTACAGATGAAATATGCAATGACGATGCCA
Source organism: Symbiodinium kawagutii (assembly GCA_009767595.1). Classification (NCBI taxonomy): domain Eukaryota; class Dinophyceae; order Suessiales; family Symbiodiniaceae; genus Symbiodinium; species Symbiodinium kawagutii. The sequence continues at coordinate 51,272 of VSDK01006596.1, read as the reverse complement.
AGGTCAACCATACCTCTATATTGTTGTATATATAACCATCATCATTCATGGATAACCAGACTTATCGACCAACAAAATGTCCCCAAACCTATTTGGTCCTACAGCTATGGCTATGGCCTTACAGCTATGGCCAACCCTGGCCTTTACGTCCTAAATGATTTGAACCTCATGTCGTAGTTGCCCCTGATTATGCCTCTTAATTATATAAACCATCAGTAATGACTTTGAGTCAACTATTTACATGTGGCAATGATTTTGCCTGTGCTGCCAATAAATGAATATATATATATATACTACAACCACGACCAACTCAATGTGTTGACTGATGACTATGCGTCCCTATATTATGCCAATATATTGACTTGGTTCAACCAATCAATTTACAGAAACAAATGCCTGGAACCATCATGAATCATCGGTAAACAATATTCAGCAAGCTTGATTGTAGCAATCATTGACTACAGGAAACCACCATAAATGATTGGTTGGTGCTGTAATATATTCCTGTAACCTATCATGTAACCACTGATTGGTTACATGATACTGAATATTTTCCTGTAACCAATTCCTAACATTGGTGCCCCGCCTGAGCCAGAGACCCCTTGAGGCGGTATTCTACATGGTCTTTGGTGGTCCAGTGCAACGGTTCTTGGACTTGCCGCCACGCACACCCGAGAGGCCCTACCTTTGTGGCTCAGCCGAGTTGCTTGGGAGGGATCGGTTGGGAGTCAGGGGTATCCCGACCCTTCTAATGGGTGAGCTGAGGAGCTACTAGATGCTACCAGCAGTGGTGTAACCAACTGGCAGTTAATGTTGGTTAGTATCCCCCATTGTTAGCATCATTGGATGGACCATCGCGAACCATCTCATTCAACTAGCAACCATAGCCTGAAAGCAAGATGTCAAAACAAGTTGGACGTGGACCTGTACGTTTTTCAGCTAAGCTGCTAATTCTGGGCTGAAAACCAGTGACTTTGGTGATCGTCCAGCCACCATGCTTCCTTGGCCAGGACCAAACAGCAGTTCAACTGTAGAGGTTCTATGAGGTTCAGTACCTGGTGTACCCAGCATAGCAACTCTCGCATTTAGCACATCAGTATCAGTGTCGTGAGATTAGCAAGGATTTTCACCTTTTTTTCCAGTTTTCACATGTTTAATACATGTTTCCACATGGCTCAAAGGCTGTGCTGATTCCCCGATGCAAGGCTATGATTGCGATGCCAAACTCCACCTGGACTCCTTTGCTCAAACGAAGTGTCAGGGCTCTCATCAATGCGACGCTGGGCAGAGCGTACCGCTGGTGGGAGGTTGAAACGCCACACTTGTTTTGGCAATATCGCTATGGGTCGATATTAAGCAATGGCTGACCAGATGGTTAATGGTTGATAAAAGGGGATGATAACCAACAATAGTAGTGGATATATGATATACCAGCTATATATGGCTATGGGTCAAGCAGTCAACCAACCGACAATGGTGGATAATGACCCAACATTTTATAGGGAAAACAATGGTTGATGATGGTGGAAACAGGGTTACAGGGTTTTGACCCACAGCCATATAGGCCGCCAAGCAGCTTGTGATGGCAGTAATTCGATCCAGTCCCAAATATGCCAATGTATTATAGCTGAGATCATGCCAAGGGATTCCGATTTCCAATACTTGTCCCTCATATATTGCATAGGGCCAGCCATGAATGAAGGAAGCTAGCGTTTGTTTCCTATCGGCCTACTCACCAGATGTCACAATTCGGCAGTAGTGGCTTGTATAGCATCACCCAGGATTAGATTGATGTGCTGCTCAATCATCCATCATCCATGCCTGGAATAGTCAGGCATCGTGGGGTCAGTGGCTATGAACATGTATGAACCAACACCTTCACACCTGATAAAAATTCCCCAACTGCACTAGTTTGATTTCACCTGTCCTTGTTGAGGCTTGGTATCGACCCATTCCTTCCTCAACTCGTAGGCACCCTGGGCAACCTCCAGTCCGATGCAACTAGTCATTGGTACTTGCAGGGTTGAGCTATCAAGTGAGGCCAGCTTGCGAAAGCAGCCGCCCCAAAGTAAGTGCCCTGCCTCTTAATCAACAATAATAGATACTGATCAACAAGATCAACAGTTATCAAACATAAGCAAGATGAATCAATCATGAATCGATGATGAATCAAGCATGAATCACTGGTATGCAACCATCCTTAGTGGGTTTCTGGTGGCTCATAATGCCCCCATCTCAGGATCCAAAGCTCGCGCAGCTTCTGGCGCGACGTGATTTCATGTTTTCCTCTTCGGATTTGAAGCTCAGACTGAGAGAAAGGATCAGCCAAGGGTAGAGTGATGCTGGTTTGTGCTTTGATTCAGAATGATTCCGCACGTTTCAGTCAGCGAGGTGCTGCCTTTCGTTTGTCGGGATACCTTGGGGACCAAAGACTTTGGGTCATGGCTTGAAAACCCCTAGCTTCACCAGCTAATAGCTACGATGTGGAGTTTCACAGTTTGAAACTGTTTGGTGCCAAGATGGTGTTTATTTTACCGGAATTTGTTAACACAAAGTTCCGTCTTGAGGTTGTGGGTGGTTTAGGGTGGTTTGGGGTTGGAGGCTTACTATGATCAACTGTTTTGAGCTACAATCGACCCATAAGTTCCCCTGAGAAGACGCAGGTGATCCACACAGGATGACTATGATCACCTATGATCAGCTATGACAGCTATGATAATCCATGGCGATCCCAGGAGAGTTTGGGACCTGAAGAACGACTCCGCGCTTCTGTCACCTGGTGTGACTCATGTCCACAACATCCCAGCACCAGAGAAGCTGAAGAGCAACAAGGCTGGACGTTAAGGTAGCGATCCTGCCCATCGTGACATGGAGATATGGGTTTGGTATTAGCAGCAAACAAGTATATAAGTAGAGCATATGAGAAAACTATGGGATGACAACATGTGAGAATCCCCTAGGATTCTAGGATGAGTAATAAAACTCTTCGGTTGAAAGTTAGTGATGTTCATCAAGGGTACCAGGCTTTGACGTTTGAAGCAGTGGACAATATGCATGGAGATTTGAGCAGCAGAACAAGGAGACATGACAAGTGATCTTGGGTGTAGCCCCGAAGTGCGGTACACAGGGGTCTACGGATATATCACAGTCCATTCCAGGTAAACCTTCCATGTCCCAAGGCTCAATCATAGTTTGGGGCATGGACAGGATGGTTTTCCTTGGGTGGTATACCCAAAACGAAATAAGTTCAGTAGTAAATGCAAGCAAACACACCCGACCTATTGCAGAAAACATGTCATATAGTTATATAGTTCATGCACTGCACAGAATACATGTTTCATAAACCCACCACATCCCATCATCAGACTTGGACATGTCAAGAACATTGAAGTTCTCCCAGCCGCTGCGCAAGGTGAAGCCATCAGATCCGCCCAAGTACTTTCTGACCTTCCAAGGGATTCGCAACAACGGGTTGCAAGGGGCCTCCTATGTGCGAAGCAACCTGGAAGCCATGCTCAACGTGTCCACGAATCGACCGAGAAAACTGCAGTTTCCTGATGGCGAAGCACCACTTCCACCCGTCGTGACGTTGCCGCCGGAGGTCTTCATAGCCATTGCGGACAAAGCACAAAGGCACAAGGAAATGAGGCGCCGTCGGACGGTCTGACATGCTGCCAATGATCCCAAACACACCTACCAAGCACGCGAGACATGAAGGGAAACCCTGGCAAAAGACCCTCAAATCAATAACTGGCCCCATGTTTGATAGCAAAACACAAGCTACTTGTGGTGACACTAGTGCTGGTTTCATTGACATCGCAGTAGCAGTAACCATTCATCAACCATTATATCACAAAATCATATTATCATTAAACCACATGACATGGATCAATCTGCTGTTCAGCAAATTGAAATTACTCTCATCACAAACAAACCATAAACTATAAACTTACTTGCAACCACTCCAAGTTTCTTCACCGTTGTATCACTCCTTATTCGCCACCACTATGAATGACCCATTGACTCGCTACGAGGCCATACTTCTCGCTCTTCGACTCAGCGTATGGTCTGGTCTTACATGGCCATGGACGATGGAGCTATCGACTCATGGAGGTGTTGAATGGGGAAGCCATTCCTGTGATCATGGCGGAGGGATGGCGGCTTCCCTTGGATGCTTGGAAGCGACGGAGCAGATTGTTCACATCGAAGACGGATAAAGGAGTGTTTAGATACGAAATGATCTGTTGAGCATTCTATAGTTATATTCATAACTACAACTATGACTATAGCTATAGTTACAGCTATAACTTTAAGTATATAACTATCACTACTGTATATCTGAGTATAAACAACGGTAAACATGCAACACCGACAATGACTTGACTACAACTATACGTACAGTGATTGCTCTTCTTCTGCATGCTGTCGGATATCGATCTTAGAGAAAGACGCTCTTTCTTTAAACTCCTAGCGATGTGTGTAATTTATGATGGCTGTCGCTGATAACAACGTCACTGGTTATCGTTTGTTCTTCAACCATTACCAACTGTCATAGGTAGACCATCATTATACAATCATCATTATGGCTGCTTATGAACCACCATACCCATTATTCGCAGTAGTTAATTAACCATAGGCACTACTAAACAGCCATTAGTAGCTACAACCATGAACCACACAGGGAGTAGCCCAGCCCAGGAGGAGTTGATCGATTGGGAGCAAATCTCATTGCTTCGGCCGGAACGTTTGTCCGCAGATCCACTGGCACTCATTGACCCTCGGTCTGCTGGGACCCCTTTGGGAAGTTCCACGGTTCCTTCAAGTTGTTCGGAGCTGAAGATCATTTTGGAGTGGAAAGCCTGGTGAAATCTGGTGAAGCTGCCTCAAATACAGCCCCTTTGGATCCCAAAAATGTGCGAACGCGTCACATTTGTGTTACGGTTGCCTGGTAATTTGTATGATTGTGGCTAGCAAGAATCATCTCAAAGAGGCAAAGGAGAAACGGAACAATACAATTGTTCCGTTTCTCCTTTGCCTCTTTGAGATGATTCTTGCTATGGTATCCACAATGACATTACATAGTGCATCATAGTGCTTTCTCGCACGGCCGCAAGCCCGACTAACCATGTCATTGACGAGCCTAGAATTCCCAGTCGTTAGCTCTCAGCCAAGACCAGGACAGTTTACCTCGGGACCGTCAAAGTATCCAAAGCAAACGGGAAAAGATTCGACAAGTCTACGCCAAGTTCATGGAAACACAGGACAGTTGCCGACGCTGAAGCACAGACTAATGAGACTTCCCCTAAAGACAGCCACAATGAAAATCATTATTGATGTCAATTGGTCATATGACCTGTCAATAAGAGACACAGGCCAATTTTTGCTGGTTGATGTGTTTTCATCTAGTTTGATTCTCGTTTCGGAAAGGGAAGATTGGTCGAATTGGCGTCAATTTCCGGCCAGGAGAAACGGTCGATTGCTTTACTGCGTGCAGCTGCGCTTTGGAAACGGGACTGGCGACAACGAGAGAAGGGCACGTTGCGAATGTTGGCCGATGCGGCGCTGGCGAAGCTCGCTGCCACTACCGCGTGACCGGAACTGATCGGCAGATGCGGCGAAGTGATCGACTTCACGTTGGAGGGGGCCGAATGACGAGGCGTGGATGCATCAAGCACTGCAGGCCGTGAATGTCCGTGGTATAGAAGGACTATGAAGGACTCCCCTCAGCGTCGAATCCCAGCTGTGACGCTCTGCGACTCGAAGCGCTGCGGGGCCGACACGGCCCAAACATCGCCAGCGTTTGGAAGCCACAGCTGTCACAGCGGTGAAGGAAAAGCGAGGAAAAGACGGCGGAACCACGCGAAACCCGGGAGAATTTGAAGGGCTGTCAAAAAGGCTGTCCATGATCATCTCTCAGGGTGGTTTCCCTTCCTTGGTGAGGAGTTGGGCAGTGCCCAGCATCTACATGTGTTCAGCATGTTCAACTCCCTGTGGGCGTGAGAGACAAAGTATAATGGCAATTAGCTCTTCAGACTCAAAAGGCGATATCAATGCATGACTTTGCTGTGGCTTTAGCAGCTTGGAGTCCTTTTGAGGTGCAGACATCAACCTCCTTTGGCGGAACCTCCGCAACGACGAGGGAACCTTCCGAGGTTTGATTCAGGACCGGAAATGCTATGCGGAGTACAGGAGATGGGATCAACTGGGATCAATGCAGAGGCACATGGTTGGGATCAGTTCCCTTGTTAGGCTGAAGTTAGACGGAAGTCCAGCAGAAACGTTCTGAAACCCTTGAAGTTCATGGGAGGTTCTGATGGTGAGAACCGGGTTCGAGAACCGCTGACCATCCAATGGAACCAATCCGACCAATGGGTAGATGATAGCTTGGAAACTGCTCTCAGATCATTGTTATTCCTGAAGCCACAAAAAAGTAGAAATCATTGGTTATCGGTTTACCAATATACATAAAGAAGGAAATGCATTTTTTTACAGAACTATACATATGTGGAAACAACAGGATGTTGGGGGCCCATCATTTTTTGGACTTTGCTGTGTTGGCTTGTTTGTGCCTGGCAACCCCTGGCTGAGACTCAGATCCATCATACCTGGATCTTAGATTTGGTATCAAATTTCATCCCTTTAAAGAATTTCTGTCCTGAGGACGGAATTTTGGGAAAAGGACGGAAATTTCAAGACGAAGAGATTTGAAGAATCAGGGTCCCTCAATCATCGGCATTGCAATTTTGGCTTTTCTGATCTCAAAAACACCCGGACGGAAATACGTGGGAAAAGGACGGAAATCCACGGGAAAAGGACGGAAATGAGCGGGCAGGGATGCAACAATTAGGGATCCATCCAAGAACGCTTGAGATTGAAACAATTGACAGCTAATGCAAAACAGTGAAGGACAGTTTCCCCTGACGAGGACGGAAATCACCGGAAAAACAACGAGTACAGAAATTTGCACATTGTGAAGCTCTAGGTATGGATTCACATGGTTGTTTGGTATCACATCCTATCACTGTTATCGAACGAGATGTGAGGAAGATGGATTTTTTTGTACAGCTAATTCGGATTCCTGGAAGGAGTACTGTATGCGCAAGATATCGACAACTGGTTTGGTTATCGGTACCAAACATTGCCAAACCACTTCGTTCAACATGCCGATCTTTGCTTCGCAACTGGGGCTGAAGCGCCGCGGCAGCCTTGTCCGAAGGGGCGCGATGAATCATCAGTACCATTTCGGTTTGCACCACTGCTAAATACAGTGACCAACGCTGGGTAAAAGTTTGTGTGTGTGTTTTTGAAATAACCACGCACCGGTTGGGGAGATTTTGTCCCAACGAATCCAACATGAAATCATCTCTTCAGTGTTGGTCGAGCAGTGGTCAGCGTTGGTTTGTTATGGGCTCAGCCTGCAGGACAACGAGGAACTGTTTGACACTTGGATGGATTTGCCGAATCCTCAGGATTGTGAAACGCTACTGATGCTTAACCCTGATTGACCATGATCAATTATCCGCCACCATTCAATAATCATAATATTCCAAATAAAAAGTTTTGATAATCCTGAATATCCATTATGAATCATTACTATATATTATATCGATGATTATTGAGTATGTTATTCAAAGAAGAAACAACATGAATGATTCAGCAACGCTACAAGCTAACACCAGCAATGCAACATGTCATAGGGTTCCTTACGCACAACTCTACCAAAAAATTACCAAGATTCTTGAAGCACTATGAAGCCATGGGTCACATAGATCATTCTTAAAGGCCTTTAGTTGCCTTTTTTTCTGACTTGGAAGGCAACCGACTTGCTGCTTCTTTTGCGCCCAAATCTGTAAATTTGAAAAAGTCGGAGATTTTGGCCAATCAGCTTTAGGTGTCTAATACATCATTATATCCGTACGTATATATAGATATATATATTTATATTTATATTTATATTTATATATATTATATATGTATGAGTCTACAGATGTGTATGTATATTTACGCATATGCATCTGTTGAGTCCGAGGGGTTTGTGTGTGTTCGGTTTGTGGTCACATGGCTCACGTTTGAGGCTCCGTGTCATGCGCGCAGCAGAGATTGCAGCCCTGAAGTTTGCAATGTCTTTGCTGGAGGAGAGGGCTCCATCAGACCTTCGTCGTGCTACGAGCATGAGTCGACCGACTGTAACACATACGGGTCTTTCTCAAAATAGGGGACCCCAAAAATGGCAATTTTAACACTATAATATAGATGGTCAATATGGGATGATTTTGGGGTATCCCTATTTTGAGAAACCACCATATGTACGTTCTGAGCTCATTGCACCACAACGTTACTAAGGAGGCTTGGCTTTTTGATTGCCTTTGCAATGATTGAATCAGAACGAGAGTGGGAAAATTTGCAATTCTAGATATCTATATTTAACCATCAACAATGAGGAAATACCAGTAGCAGCAATAGGGTTATATAGATGCTATCGGGATGTTGCCCTTGGATGATGCTATGGCAACGGGAGGGTTCAGATCTCTTGAAGTGAACATGATACTTGGTCCAGTCCCAACTTGGTCTGCTCAATTTGACTTACAGCATCCGTTGGATAAACCTTGCTTCCAGACATGCAAAGTGAATGTCCTAAGAAAGACTTCGCTCTCAATAATTTATTTGCGGTATATTTCTACAGCACTTTTTGTTGCCAATGCAAAAACATGTTAGCAGGGGGTTTGCATGTTGTGACTGGGCGTAGCGGGAATGCACTTAAGCAGTTTCGCTGATGTGGCGGGTCTCCGTTTCCTGATCCATCATCACTTGAGTGTGAAAGTGAGACACTGCCAATGGCATAGGGCATAGGGTATTTCTTTGGCCACTTCCTGATTTGATAATCCGGTGAAGTCCATTGAATTCCCAGTGTCTTTTGAGTAGTTGAGGTTGAAATGATTATGGTTCTCAACCTGAGCAAACAAATCATGTATATTTTGATTTAAGATCTGTTTGGGTTCGCAACTGCCCCCTGCGTTACCTTTCACAGGGCTCTGTTGCGACGCGCAGCGTGGGGTTTGGCGTTAGCCCGACCTCCCAACGAGCCATGCAGCCAGAGGAGCTTCAATTGTCAGAAGACGACAATGACTTTGCGAAGCAACAGGAGCAGGCACCACCCAGTGGAGTAATCACCAGGAGTAACCAGCCTAGGATAACCTATTAAGTAACTAGCCAGGGAAACCGTGGGTAACCAACCAGGGTGACAACCGCCAACCAACAGTGAAGAGTTGGCACTTCAAAGCCGCTGGGTTGAAGCAAAAGCTCATGCTGCATGCCAGAAATGCAGGCACCACCCAGGAGTGACAAACCAGGCAAGACCAGGGCAACTCACCAGGGTAGCCAGCGAATTGGAAAATAAATTTAACTATGGGCACGGCCCAGATTGCACCAACCAGGTGCGTGCCTTCCAGTAAATGAAGTTGGGATCCCAACCAGGGTGAACTGTGGGTAGCAATGATGTGAACTGGTTAAGTGGATATGACAGGATATGACGACAGTTCAGAGGTTCATTAAGCCACGCGCCTAGAACGGGCGCCTTTGCTACCCAGCAACAGCTCTCCAAAGTCTGAAGTCAGATGCGGAGGTTTTTCCAGCTGCCGGATGGCATCCCCAAATGAAATAACCCGATGCATCGGTGCTCACCCACTGACAATGGGCCAATGGCTTTGATCCTTGTGTTGGCTCTTGGATCCTCTCCTTGGATCTCTTTTGATCTCCTTGGATCTCTTTTGATCTCCTTGGATCTCCTTGGATCCAATGTTGATAGAGGATGGCTATGGCTGGGAAGTGTACCCATTGACACTTACCATTGAGGAACTGATGAACCCGATCACCTCATGTAGTCTGACGCATCGCTAGCTGCGGCAGGTGGTGCTGCACAAAACCACGACCTTGGCTCACATGATTCAGGACGTGCATGGCCACTGGCCTAGGGGATGCGGAACCTCAGTTCATTGCGACGGCTTGATGTGGCAAATGTGGTGCTGCTGATTGCTGCTGTGAGTATAGGCAAAGACAATTAGTGGACAATTCCAATGTTGTAATTTGGAGGCACAAGGATCAAAGGTTGGATTCAATGGTTCCAATTAGTGTATCAACTGTTGGTGTTTGAGCGTTCGGATGGAGTCAACCTTGAGTTTTGTTCCTCGGCAGCTTTGGCCCAACGTTTCAGCAACCCAAATTCTCCGCCCAAGCAGCAGCAAACAGCGCTTACAGATGGTTCTACGTGGCTACTGAGGAGATTCTTCAAATCCCCGAAGTTTCATCGCTTCCGACTACCTGGGCAATGGGGGCCCTAACTTGGGATTCTCAGTGCTGCACAGTGTTGCAACTGATGAGATGCAAAATGAATCAGAGCAATTGGTCAACTGGGTCAGCTCCAAGTCTTTGACAGTTCTTCTAGGAACCCAACGAACAGGACCGTACTTCGCATGACTTCTGGATACTCCCAAAATCTCAATTGAGCAGTTCCCAACCAGGGTTGATTGTTCACCAGTGAGCTGGTTTGCGGGCAACATTCTTTGCCAAAACGGTATAAAATGGTTGCTTCTCAGACTAGAAAATGTCAAAGATTGGGATGGTTTATAGGTTGCATCATGGATATCGGATACATCGCCCTATACAGCCAACCGAAGCCCTTTCGTTGGATATTGATCTCCATGAGTATCCACCATGATTAAGCACTTAAGCAACAAATTGTTGTCCCTCCTCAGCAACTTGCGCCTTGAAAACCGCTCTATTTACGCCCACATGCTGCCGCTGACCTCTAGCGTACATGACGGAGCAGGTGGAGGCGTGCGACTCCACGTGGTGCTGGTTTGGGGTGAAAAGTTGTTCGAACATGGTACTAACAAGACGATGTTGGGGGATGATGAGCAGCAATAATGATAGAACATGTGTTGGTGTATCGTCATTGTGCATCAGTATGTAAAAGATTTGTTTGCATAGTTTGTGTCATTTGATATCAAGACTATGTATATGTGCAGTGGGCAGTATATATCATTTACTAGACTCACTAGACCATCCAGAAATATAGTGTCATGGGTCAAAAACGGCTCCTTCAATTCTTTGATCTATTGCAGCCTTTGGACAGCAGAATCAACCTGTCATATGTCCCAGTGTCCTTTGAGGTGTCACATGTCAATTGCCTCCAACCAGCCCACTGGCAAGGCCCATCATTGTGCAATTTGCCAACTGTCCTGGACCTTGTGCTGCAGTTGTGTGGAGTTGGTTGGTAAGTTGAGTAGGTTTTTGGCTGGCAACCCGCGGATACAACCAACGCAACACAAGAACATATCATGGAGTCACTTACAACGAAAGGATCATGGTCCCTCCATTGGCCCAGAGTTTATTGCAGATCCAATTGCTGTAGATTTAGGTTGCCAATTTTGCCAACATGGTGAGCGTCCTAACGCCCAGCCATACTGCAAGCACACCCAGCCACGGAGCAGGTGAATAATCCAGTTGATGAAGGCGAACAATTGCTCAGAAGGATGGATGAAGATGGTCAAAAATGGCTCCACCATGGTTGATATGGTTGGTAGATGTCGGAAGGAATCCATCTTTGCGCAGTTAATCTTCAGATCTTTGACCCCTCTCTTGGCTGATCTTTCATAGAGGCTTTCTGCTGGCGGTGGGCATCGTCATGCTTGTGAGAACAGCATCGACTCGCAGGAAATAGAACCACAGCCACGTGTTTGACACTGTCAAGTACTACCTGTCAACATTTTTAAGTGGATGTTGAACTGATACAAGTCAATGTATGTCGCACTCGTAACGAGGACACTGTTCACCAGGGAGGGACCCATCCGGCGGCCGTCAGCGTGAGATTTGTCCAGTGCCTGGGCTCAGGACAGGTCCTCCAGAATCTTGGCAACTGCATGAAGCTGGGAAGACGCATCGCAAACGACACTTGGTTCTTCCTTAGAAGAATGGTACCCCCAAATCATCCAAGTCACTCATCATTTAAGTAGTAATAAACCAACCATTTCTAGGGGTCCCAATTTGTAGAAACTCCCGGCCAAGTTCACCAGGTGGTGCTGCGGTTGTAGGCATTGTTGATCACATTACCAGCGGTGTGAGGTGCTCGACCTGTGATAGTGATGGTGCTTTCCTTGAGATGACTATGACGGTGAATGATGTCGATGCTGAGGACGACCAGGACCATGATGAATATGATCACGATGGTTCGATGAGGCTGACGTCGTTGATGATACTGGAACTGTTATTTCCATTGTTGTTGTTGTTGTTGTTGTTGTTGTTGTTGTTGTTGTTGTTGTTGTTGTTGTTGTTGTTGTTGTTGTTGTTGGATTCGATGGTTTGGTCATGTTATAATTAAGAATGTATATTGTGGATTTGCCCAGTGCATCCCAGATCATCCCAGCTGTACTTGCACCACTTCTTTGTGGCTGTGCAGGATGAACATGAACACAGGTGGAACTATCAGCAACCAATTTCACCAAGCTTCAATTAACCAACACCTCAACCAACAAGCCGAACTTTCACCAACACCAAGCTTCAACCCTCAACCAACAACCAACAAGCCTCAAACATCACCAAGCTTCCAAGCTTCACCAAGCCCTTCCCCAAGCGCACCGGGCCCACGCCCAGCACCTGAGGACTCCTCAACCCCCGTGCTGCTTCGCTGCCCAACCCATATCCAGGGCCACCTTGGGCCATGCTGCCTCGCCTGGGCTCACGAGATCCGCCCAACGTGCCCAGGTGGCAGACCCCATCAATCCAACGAAGATCGATGGAGGTCAATGGTGAGTTAATGATGAAAATAGCTGGTAAATGAATGTTTACAGTTGTCATTGATAGTTGGTGAATCAATGTTTACTTCAATGTTTATAGTTGATAAGTTGATAAGCCTAAGTATATGGTTCATTAATGTTTATAGTTGGTTCAGTGATAGTTGGTGAATTGTTAGTTCATGGTCAATGGTGGGTGAAGAAAGGTGAACAAGCATAGTTGATAGCCGGTTGAGGGTTGGTCAATGAGCTTCTTTAGTACTCGACATAGGGATTTACCGCAGGGATATACCAACTGTAACTATAGTTGTTTGAGAATACCAACCGCAATTACTAATAGGGATGTAGTGAGATGTTTATATAATGGATATTGACTATCATTGACGTTTGATTGTAGATATTTATGGCTAACTCCCACAGATCTCAATATATGTTCTAGTTTATATACATCGTTGGATATAATTGGTTTGTAATATTGGTGATGTATCTTCGTAGTGGAACGCTATAGATATTTATAGCTGGACTGTTGGACAGTGTTTGGTTATGCTAGTTGGTAGGTTTACATAATATGAAGCTACAACAGTCAGTATCACAGATATTTAGCTGTTATAATAGTAGTTGCACAACAGATCTCAGCTATTACAGTAGTTGGTTGACAGTATATGTCTATCATGCTGCCAATAACATGCATATGTACATATACGTATGCACAATGGTTGTGATAATAGCTCCCAGAATTGTTGGTTTTTTATATATATATATATATCTTCAGATGGGCAATCAGGCCAGATTGGACGGTACCCGATGATTTTATTGCTTTATAATTTGTTTGCCACATAAGCAGGAAATTATGCAATTAAGCGCTTGAATATCCACCAACTGAGCAACCAAACCAGTCTATTCTTTGCATACATCTAAAACTGGAGTCCTATGCTGTTGTGTTGACGAAGTCAGTTTTCAGGTGGCAGTTCCACGTAGCCGTGGTACCTACCAGTTGGGAGTAGAACCCGGCAATGAAGGGAAGATTATGACTGGGAATTTCCCTATCATTTCGAGAGGTTTGTCCATGTTTGGCTGCCGATGAATGCTTTGCCTGCCACTCTGGTTTCTTACGCTTGTCATCCCCAAATCTACAGCGATGTTCTTGGATGGTCAGTGTGATGGTTGACGAAAATGGGCTTGTGGGTATGAATCATCACGTTTGGATGTTAGGAATGAACCTGTTTAAACCATTTTGCAAAGGTGCAGCCATGTATTTGGGGTGTTGCCAAGGCTCGTCAATTATGGCCATGGCACGGCGAAGATGGCGAAACGTTTCCCTTTCAGCAGCTTGCAGAGCGCTTTCTGTTGACCTTGTGCCAGAGGCGCATGAGAACCCTGACCAAGCGGCAGCCCAGTACCGCTGTTGTTTTCCCTGCAGGGAGAAGAACGTGAATACAAGGAAATACATCGCGCTTGATAGAGATGTTGTATACACTGGGGAGAAAAATCAACAGACCAATCACCAATCCGAGGGGGTTACCCGGGTGATGAAGCCCGGATAGGGTGCCACGACACCCCAACGGCCCTTGCAGGCCAACAGTAGCCGCAGCACAGAAGGCCGACCGGGCAGAGGTGACACAGGGAAGCCATAGACCATGAATGTTGCCGTTCAGTATGGGATGGGAAAACCCATTCATTTTGGGTGGGGAAGCCATGGGAAAACCCATCTCTTGTTGTACCGGTCAAGAACTTCGTGGGACCAATGTTGGGTTTTTCCAACAAAAGAAATTCGAAGGGAAACTTGAGGGAAAACCCATCCATCTTTGGTTGGCCTTTGGAAGATCAGTTTCCTGTTGGGATACGGGTTGGTTGATTCGGTGGCTGGCCCGGTTGGTCATGGCTGCTTGTGGCTATCCTTGCTTTGCTGCCTCCTTGTTGCATATAATTCTTCCAGCAGGACACAATCTACATTCCAGCTCGCAATGTTCACACATACAGCATGATATGCAACATGATTAGAGTTTCTCAAGGATTCAAAGCATGTTGATGGATGATAGAGACCGTGATTTCTAGTATGATATGTAGGTCATACCCGCCAACTGTAGTTAGATACCAGCCAGTTCATTGCTTCGTTTCCAGGTTCGAGACGTTCAAAGTCAGATGCGTCGATGCGTTCAGCAGCCAGAGGATTTTGAGGATCCAGATGTACTTTGGGGGTGCCACGGCAGCTGGGTCCACCTTTCATGCTAGTTCAATGGATGCTGTTCATCTCGTCCCAGACTGCGGAACCCAACATGATGAGTTGGGCTATCGGCGTGTGTTCTGCTCGTCGGCCTTGGTTCGAGGTGATCTCCGATGTTGCGGACAGCTTCCACCGCAACGCACAAAGCTAGGAATGATGATTTCAATTGCGTAAGACAACCGCACGGTCAAAGCTGCAGCATTTTTTCGTTTCCCTGGAATTGGTAGCAGAAAATCAATTGATAGACCAGGGGCGAATCCACTTGGAGCACCAGAGTTGTTGAATTTTCGTTTGGGCACATGATCGTGGAACTGCCCAAGTAGTAAGCAATACCCAGGATCGTTCCGAGATTCCTGAGTCAACAGACACGTCTTCTCTACAACATGTGGGTATGTGCCAAAATAATGGTACTCGTACTCCCAAAGCCAATGGTTTCCGAATAAAACTATCTTTTTTTGGTCAGTTATTATTGACTTATTTTGGCACAAATCCACATCAGTTTTGGTAATGATTGTTGCGTCAGCAGGTACACCCGAGAGAAGTTTGTGCTTCGATCCTCCATGGCCTTCAACGCACTCAGAAAGTTTGCGCCTGAAGGTCTTCGAAGTAAAATGGTACCTCGCACTGCAGCTAGAAATTGGAGCTGCGGCACCACACTCAATCGCTTGCCATCAATAGCAGGTGCCCTCTAATACTGGGGGTTTATTTACATGAATCTCTCCCATCAAAGATGGTTGCTTGATTGATTGCTTGGTTTTGACATCCATGCTGGGAACCCTCTGCTCCAGCCTGTAGTCCCGTGACACCTCCACCCTTTGCTGATTTCAAAGCCATGCCGCATGGCTCCAACCGCCGTTTGGTGTTTGCACACAGTGGAGAATCATCCTAATATGAGAATAGGGATTTGTATCACTGGTTGTTCTGGGTATTTTGATTTGCCACTTGGATGTAATTAGATGTATATAGTTATTTGTCTAATGTGTTAGGTGACAGAAAGCTGCTACTGGTTGTTCTGGGTGTTCCTATTTGCCAATTTGTGTGGTGGGATATCCCATCCCCACTCTTCGTGAAAACTCCATACCACTACGGATAGTGCCAAAACCATACCATCTCTATACCCTGTGCCATGTACCACATGGATCTATACGACATACCACTGTGATCCATATTGCATTATATCATTACAGTTACACCATAATATGTTTACTATATATAGCGTATAGCATCATGATCATTACCATCATGATGGTAGTAAAAATCATGATCATTACCATTTGCAATCATGATCATAGGGATTTTACCATCTCTATACCAGCAGAAACAAACCATTGGAAGACCCTCAATTGTCGCTCAGGGGAGCGGTGCTTTCAGCGTGGCCGCCATGGGCGGCGGTCCCGCTGCGGAGGTCTTCGCAGCCGTTGCGGCGCGACCGGAGAAGCGACGCGGGGGTGCTGGTAACCCGGTAGATCCGTGAAGGATGGTTAAGTATGATGAGTGATTGCATATGATGATTGCATATTATGATTTTGTTTGCTATTGTTGGAATAGTGATTTGATAGAATTCAGGATTCATGTTTGGTGTTCAAGATATTTGATCGCTTTTCTTATGGTCAACAATTGTATAATTGTGATTAGTGACAGTCCCCTATTTTTCTATGTGTGATAATGTATAATTAATGATTGATCAATGATGGCTTATAGACGGTTACAAGTGGTTTATAGTTATTATGGCTAGTAGTATTGTTTTATAATAATGGTTAAGCATTGTCAAAGGTTGATTGGAGGAACAGATAGGACATGGCTGGATTGATGGGCAAGTAGGTAGATTGATGTCCACCGGACGCACGGATCACCACGTTGAATGCTATTGGTAGATGGACAGGCCAAAAGACAAGCGGACGCCCTACCCCAAACCCATAGAGGACGCTGCAGCTGACCATACCCGTCACAGCCTGTCATACCTCGCTGGCTGCGGTTTGTTCGCATAAGTAGCTCACCAATTTATTTTCCTTGTGCTTGATGGCTTGGCAACAGTAGATGAGAACAACAGAGCAAATTCACTACATAGTCTACTGTGCACCCGTTTGTCCTTCACTCAACCATAGTTCCGCTAGTGCTCGCTACACTTATACCGAATATAGGCCACTAGTACCCATCTATGAACCATCATTGATGAATCACTATCAACCATACAAAGCAGTACGCACAGACCAGTGATTCATTGCAATGTATTGTGGTTTGTCAGGTGTTGTTTGCCGAGGTAGCTCGAGACCTTGCTGGTGGACGTCCGGGAGGGAAGATGGCGGTCTATGAAGCTTGGCGTTGCCGTGGTGGTTTGCCACTGAAAACTGGTCGGTTTCGCCGGGAAAAAAAGGTGATTTCCGAAAATTCATGCCCAATTTGTGACAACATCCTAGAAAAATATTATTCAGCACCCCACAAATTGTTCGAGAAATGTGCTGTTCTCTACAGTCTTGTAGCGGGAGAGGACCACGCTCATCAAAGGGATCCTGATATGCTGGTTCCTCAAAAGAGGGTACCACCCAAAATCATCCTTGCTCAATCATTTTTGGTAATAAACCATCCATAGCTCTGGGGCTGCCCCAATATTTTGATAAACCACCAGCATATTGGTGACCAGTAGCATTATGGTTGTGATTTGCTGACATGCTAACAGCTTCAACGAGTCAGCGATAGGATCCTGGAACCAACTATGGTGGTTCCAGACAGTTCTTTGGTATCACTACGAAGGGTAACTACAACCACTTATTTTGGACAGCGGCATGTGTGTGTGTGTATGATGAAATGTGGAGGTGTGCATGCATATAGACACATACATTTTTGTTTATGCATATAGACACATACATATTTGTTTTGTGTAAATTCAATGGAACCTATGAATTTATATATCTATAAACACGTGTATTGTACATATATATATATACATATACATCTACATCTATCTATCTATCTATCTATCTATCTATCTATCTATCTATCTATCTATATATATCTATATTTATTTGTATATATATATATATATTTGTTTATATATATATATATTTATTTATACATAAACATCTATCTATCTATCTATCTATCTATCTATATATATTTTGTATATATATATATACATATACATCTATCTATCTATCTATATATATATATATATATTGTATATATATACATATACATATATTTATTTATACATAAACATCTATCTATCTATCTATCTATCTATCTATATATATTTTGTATATATATATATACATATACATCTATCTATCTATCTATCTATCTATCTATCTATCTATCTATCTATCTATCTATCTATCTATCTATCTATTTATATATATATATTTTTATTTTTCTATATATATATATACATATACATCTATCTATCTATCTATCTATCTATCTATCTATTTATCTATCTATTTATAAATATATATATTTATATTTGTATATATATATTTATTTATTTATATGTATGTATATATATATGTATATATATATATATATGTGCGTGTGTGTATGTATATATATATATATTACAGACTATGAGTACTGTACCTATTTCTGTTGGGTTCCTTCGGCTCTCCAAAGCTGGAGGAATGGGTTCCCACCTGGTCTTCTATGGTGGATGCCGTCTCCAAACTGGTGGGCGAGGAAATCGAGTATCATCATTGCCACCTTGTTTGCATTAAGAAAAGCGCAAGCTGCAGGGTAAACAGCGGCTTGATGATGACGATGATGATGATGATGATGATGATGGTGATGATGATGATGATGACGATGATGATGATGACGACGACGATGATGACGACGACGATGATGATGATGATGATGATGATGATAATGATGATGATGATGGAGAAGAAGAAGCTCTTAGGCGCCATGGCAAGTAATTATATACATCTAGCATTGTTTTTTTTCGTGGTAGATGCCAAAACGGAGACATTGATCCACCCTGCGTCCCACAGTTACTTGAGTTCTTTGATCTCTGTCAAGCCCTCAGGCGTTTGGAATTGATTTGGACGGAGAAATACACACCTGAATTCTTACCAGACTTACTGTACCAGCCACATGTTTAAATAGGCCAAAGAGCTTCAAATCCTGAATTCTATGACTCCCCATATCCATCACATCACAGAGCGCATCCTTGAAGAATGCGATCGTGCCCAGTTGGGCCTGTCTCCGGCCATCGCAAACACAGTAGTGTGTTTCTGATGGCTTGGCTGTGAATACCACGCAAGAAATTTGCACCAATCGTCCATGAGAAGGGTTTGGGGACCAGGCAAAGTGATTCGTAAATGCACTGCCAGAACTGACCAACTGGGTGTCCAACACAGCAAGGATTGAGGTGTCAGCAATGATTGGTTGGTAGGAGGGAACTAAGGAGCGAGGAGTATCCCTATACCCTTGAGCGAATTAAGGAGCTGCAAGGGAGTGGTGTAACCAACCAATAATTAGGGATATTAACCAACAATAACAAGGAAAACAATGGTGAATGATAGGGGAACAAGCAGTACAGGGTGAACTGACCCACTGCCAAATGGTGATCACTTGAAGATGCAATTGCCACACCTTGAAGAATCCGTGAGTTGTGTCCATAACTGTATACCAGGTGGGTGAATTGTTCAGGCGGTGAATTGGTTGCTTGTCCTAGGTTCTTCCAAAATCCTGTACTCTGTTGTTATTGATTCACATTTTCTAAATCACAAATCTAATCAGGATGCCGTATGATAATTTCAATATTCCATGATCCTTCCCATTGTATATTATCAATTGCGATCTGTCAATTGCTGCATCCAAATTGGAGCACTGCCGATTATGATCTATTCACAACTTGACAGCCATGGCCGCTTATGATAAAGTCGCAATCAGTAGACAATTACTAATTGCAAATTGACGTATTCAACTGTTGATGATCAATATTAGTTTAGCAACAATTATCCCCACAATTAACAACTGCTTACTCATCATTGATGATCAATTGCTGATGATTATTTGTTTGTCCACAACTACCAACACAATAAACCAACCATTTTGGGGGGTTACCTGTGGCTTAGGGGTTCCCGATGGCTTGAGGAACCACCCCATCAAGTACCACGCCATGCTTCATTGATCCATGCACCTGATTCACCGTCCAGGCGACGTCTCTAAGCCATTGGCGGATGAGCAGAACGCTGCATTGCGTGTACATTCGATGGCGGATGGCAGACCTGTGTTGCTTGGCTGCCCATGACTTGGCATGGCTTGGAATGGTTTGGCATGGCTTGGCATGGCTTGGAATGGTATTGATGTAGATGTTGGATGGCGTTACTGGCCCTTACTTTCGGTAAACACAGGGGTCATCAAAGCTATCCCAAGTACCCTTGTTCCAACTTTGCCTTCGGGAAACTGAGCAGTTGGCGTAGGGAAACCCGAAACCACCACAACTGTGCGCAAATGCCCATGATCTATGCCGGCATCTTGAGGTATGATCTCTACATCTTCTCTCACGTGCTGGACCCAGACACTTTAGAGACTGCGATACTACCGGACCAACACACAACGTGTCACTGAAACCAATCATGGAAAGGCAATAGGCAATGAACCCTGCTAAGTATTTACCATGGCCATTCATGTCACGGCTTATGTTCAGCAACACGTCCCCTTGAAACGAAGTGTTGGAGACCAGGTTCCGTTGCTGGAAACCACGACACATCCAACTCATTGTTCCGACTGACTCAGACTCGTGACAGCCAGAGGCTGAAAACAGTCATTTGAGTTTCTGAAACTGATGGTTGGATTGGTTGGGATAGGTTAGCAACCTTCCGTTCCAGAATTAAACCGTCATTAAGAGCCGATCATTTACAACCAATTTGCTGCCTGTTGGTTGGGAGGGAGCGATTGGAGTCCTTCCAGGTGGTTTAACCAGCTTGCCAATGGTTGCTACTATACATACTGCTGTTGACGGCTATTTCTCCCGAAGGCTGCGTCGTGGGGCGCACACAATGCCAAAGAAAAATGGTTGGCAGCCCGCAAGTAACAGCCTGCAATATGGCATTCATCGATTGGAGGTTGGTGAAACAGTTTGACTATAGCTATATATGTAGCACAACTGGTACCCCATACAGGGACTAGTAACAGGTACCGCATTGTGACTGTACCTGGAGCTTTTGAGCATGCAGGATGGCAGTTTCATTGCATTTGCAGCTGTTCGGTGTGTTCAGCTTTTCTCCAATGTCTGGGGATGAAACCATGAGTTGATTCACAGGCCTCAATGAACTGATGGTCTCCCAGATTGGTTGTTGATGATTGGTTGCTCACATCCATTCATCATCAATCCCCAGATTCTGCACAGCTGAATTAGCAGCCAATTTCTGAACCACTTGTTTCGGATTGATCCGGAATCTTGACAATCCCCAGATTGGTTCTTAACAATCACCAACTACAAAGCACCAATCACCAAGCATCAATCACCAGTCACCAATCACCAGCCACCAACTAGAACAAACCACTCACCAAGCACCAGTCACCGTCCTCCATCACCTCCCCAAACTGATCACCAATCTATTTGGCTGGTGTTTGGGGGGAGCTGAGGAGCCAGGGGGTATCCTTATGGTCCTTATAATGGGGAAGCCAAGGAGCTACAGGGAGTGGCCTAAGCCAATGGTTGTATTCACCCAACAGGATGAGCTTCTTGGGTTCCAGGTGCTGTTGGAATGTGGTCGTGGTGGCGGTGCTGCTCCTTTAGATCTGTTGCAGGAGCCCGGGATTCCCTGGAAGCATTGGAATCCAGCGTGAAATGGCACAAGTGTTGGATGACGGAACTGACTGAATCAAGAACCCATCGCGAAGCATAAGACGCAAGAGGATATTGTTTTCAGATGTTTTGAGAATATGAATCTCTTGAATATGTTTTAACAGTATGAATTGTGTTGGTTTGTTTGTTTTTGAATTTGTATACTGATCCAAATTAAAGCTTCCTGGCAGGCGGGTCACATTGATCATGCATGCAAGAGTGAAGCACCGACAAACATATAATAACTACTGTACTTGCTTTTGCTTTACTTTCCCCGGCCGCTGGTTGCTTTGCCCTGCTTCGCTTCGCGTAATTTTCCAAAGTTGCAGCGTGTGTTTGTTGTTGTGTATCAATGTCAATGACTACATAACGAATATTATTCACCCTTATCAATATTCAGTATCTTTTTCATATCGAACCCCTCATTATTGTTTCTTGGTTTCATTCTGGCGAGTGACGTTTCAATTGGCTGGATATTGCTAGTTTTGAAAGCGATGATACTGTTGTTTGAACTCCACGTGCACTTTACAGACACAAAACACATAGGCGGACAAGGCCAGTGATAAAAATGGGATAAATCAATGTGCTCCACATGCATTTCTTATCCGTCGTCTCTTACTGTCATATGCTCCATATACGTCCTCTGACGTTGTATATCACTGTTCACTTTTGAAGGTTTTCCCTACGTTATGTCATTGCTATAGCAGAAGATAAATGTTCCAAAGTCACTATGGTTTCCAACTGTTTTCAATAGCTACTATCACTAATCACTATGTTACTTTTGCTGTCCTGGATATCCCATTGTGAAACCAAAGTGACCACACGTGACACCAGTGAGACTAGTGATTTGGCTTGGAAGCACGGCTGGTACCTGCAGGATCTGTGGGAGCAACAGTGTTTTGTACCTTGGCAGCGACGGAGTGGTGAACCTCACCAGCCCGCTGCAGGTCCCGTAGGAGCCGTCGGAGATTGACATCTACCAGGCATTTCCAAATATATGACTCCATAAAATGGGATATACATATATATATATATATATATTATAGGCATCCATATGTATACATTTACATCTATATATATATATATATACTCATAAATTTGATTGCATTTGCAGAGACTTGCAGCTGATGCACGGGATTCTGCCCCACCGAACATGCTGGAAAGGAAATTATTGGAACAAAACATGCAGAATCTCCAATGCCAGCGGCTTAGCATTTGTGTT
Source organism: Symbiodinium kawagutii (assembly GCA_009767595.1). NCBI lineage: Eukaryota > Dinophyceae > Suessiales > Symbiodiniaceae > Symbiodinium > Symbiodinium kawagutii. Next base: position 28,248 of record VSDK01006596.1, on the reverse strand, counting down.
TTGTCACAAATCTTTCCATCAGCATTCTTGGGAGAGAATCGCCACCATAGTTTAAGCATAAGTTTTGCCAAATTGGATGTCTTTTTTGTCATATTCCGGGTCTACCAGTTTACCATGGAACCGGGAACATTGGTTCTATCCCCAATGCTGTGTGGTTTGTACATTGTAAAGTGTTGCATCCGTACTTCTTGTTTGTTGGTTCTGTCCCTGTTGTGTTGGAATAAGTGTTATATCATTATTGTGTTATATCCTTATATCCTAGTGTTATATTATATCCCTATGGTTTGCCACAATATCCCTAGTGTTTGCTGATTGTATCCCTAGTGTTTGGTAATAAACAACAGCAATTTCTGGATCATCAACCTGGTAAAACGCCAGCCCTGGCGCTGAGATCTTAGTGTTGGACGCTGGTCAAGCGCGGGGCCGTGGCTGTCGCGAACGTCCATTGGCCACTCCGGCAGCGCTTGCGTGGGATGCGCTTCGGAATGGGGATGAAATGTGATGGCGTAAGGAGAGTAAGGAAGGGTCAAGAGTTATGGTAGTGGTATGTCACGCTTGTGGTTGGTCAGAGAATGGTGATGAGTCATGGTTATCACTGTTATCACTATGCTGAATGATTCACATTGGTTGAGAATTGCTGACGAGCAATGGTTGCGCACAACTGAAATGTTGGTAGCGAGACAGAAACGATACAAGCACACCGAGACAGTTGAACATCCACGAGCAGTTTACTATTGTTATTGTGATCCCACAGTTGAATGCCGGAGTAGCACCTGTTTAACTTCAAAGCCTGTTGGCCACGGTTCAAAGTCATCACCCAGCTGATTGGATCGCAGTGAAATCAAAATGACAAATTCTGTGCATTCCTTGGGTTAATTGCCCGAAATCACGAACCCACGGTGAAATGACCATTGAGTACAGTACGGGACCACCGCTGCGGTAACCTGTTCATTGTGTTTGGTGAAGGTTCCCAATGGACTTGAACAGGAAAGTTTTGAACCAAGAATCTGCTGAGAAACCAACGGCGGGGAATGGCAACCGGTGATGATAGGTCTACCCTTCAGAGTGGATCTTATTAGCTGGAAAGCCTGAGCCAGCGCAGCCGACTCCAGCTACTGAGGCAGGATCATTGCGCTTGGTCGAGTTGTGGGCAGGTAGCTTGGTGGGTCGCATAGCTCGCATGGCATGGGCATGGGGAAAGGCACCCCCAATCAGATCCTCCTGATCCCAACAGCTTGAGAAATGTTTTGCAGAACGCGCTCCTCACGCCACAATCCCTGAATAGGAACCCTCAAGAGAAAAAAATAGAAAAAAGCAGTAGCTGCCAGCAACTTTGCTGTATGTTTGCTGTTGGTTAGCCCTCCTTGGTAGTTTCAGGTTGTCGAAGGTCAGCTCAACCTTTCAGCGCAGGCGAAGTTGGTGCTGAAGTGATACGCATCAACGGCGCAAGCCGAACTGAAGCTGGTTTGAAATGACAAGTGGTTGTTGCTGATGGTGTGGGAGGGATGTAGCTTCTGATGATGGTGGTGAACTGATGGACAATGATGATTGATTAGTGATAGTTGGTGATGGTTGATGTTGCTGTTTTGGATCTAGTTGGTGTATGTTGGTCTAGGTATTGAATGCTGTTGTTTTATTTCCATGGTTTCTTAATCACTGTTGCTTTATCTTGTTTTTTTGTTGTTGTCCTTCTAGTTGTTCTTTGTTTCCAAGGCTGCTGCTGCTGCTGCTGCTGCTGCTGCTGTTGTCGTTGTTGTTGTCTCCATAAGTTTTTTTTGTTTCTGTGGTTGTGTCCTTGTTGTTCTTGTAATTGTGTTCTGTTTGCTTTTCTTTTCTACACGGTGGCTTCTAATATTTTTTTCATGTCCCCAAATATACTGGATGTAATTTTTATTGACTACACTTATTTTTTATGGGATGGCAAACAACCACCAACCAGTCTTGGTGTTTGGTTTTTGAACGAGAACTGTTGCCGCCCCGAGTCTCAGGATGGTGTTCTCCTGAGCCCAACAAGAGACCTGTCGCTGGCGGAAAAGATGATTTGCCGAGCCCAGGGTCAGTGACAGGGATGCTAACCTCTGACAGCTGATGACCCAAACCATCCAAAACTGACGTGTGAAATGATTTACCAAACAAAGGAAAGTACAAATGGTTTGGTTCGGTAGTCTTGGTACTTTACCACTGACTTTACTTTCACCAGCTGGGTGAAGAGTTGGTTCAAATGATATTCCTGGAGCTTTATCGTAGTGTTTTGCTTTTTTGCCTGTCTTTGATCCCGACACATAATGTTGAAATAGATACTATACATACAGTACTCAGAATAGATATTTCAGGATGACATACTCATTGTGTCATGTAGAGTACATGTACTCGACATTTTTGCGCACGGCCATTCCATACATGGTTTTCAGCGGCATTTGCTCAACCTCTTTCAACCAAAATTTGGGTCACCTTGTCGTCGTTGCAGGAATTGGCGCCCAAAATCTTGTGTTGGAAGATCATTACGCATTGGAACCTGAGCTCGGAGGCACACTGTCAACCAATGGTGGGGCAGTGGCAGTTCGTTCATCGGTATTCTTTTTTGCAGTCGGACTGCTCGGTAGCAGTCATACTTGAGCTTATATGGATTGCACGACTTGTGGATGGCCGCTAAGTGGTTTATGGATCATCAATGGTGCCAGCAACCAGCACCGTCAACCAGGTAGTCATATGAGCACACGACAAATTTATTGTTAATTAGTTTATTGTTCGTGCAACCGTTGGCTTTAGAGAAGTAGTGAACCCCCCCAAAGCGAGTAGGTCCGAGCGAGTCCAAAGCGAGTCCATTGTGTTGAAGCACACAAACTGCAAAAGGGAGTAGGTCCGACTGAAAAGCAACCCAAACAAGTGATTTTGTCCGCTTCTCGTATGAGTTATAGGTAGTCAACTGATTTTATGGCCTAATCATTAACTGGTAAGTTTTTGTTTGGCCTTAACTTTAATGTCCTGGTAATCATTATCTAGCAATGTTATCAAGCTATAGTGCTAGCTACCTATGCCTATGACTCATATTCTGGTAGTGGGTTAATCAATGATTTCATAGGTAGGTAATCCTGAATCCTGGTTGGTGACTGGCTCATGTTCCGCCAACAGCTGACCTGATGGGCAGGCCTTGGGATACTCGTGACACTGGTATCCATAGCTATCCATAGCTCATAGCCACTGAACTTGGGGTCCCCTGTATTTCATCTGTACATCATTTGAGAGAATAAACATGTCCCAAAGTAGTATGGGTTCATTCCCGAAAGAAGCTAAATCAAAGTTTGGAAGGTGAAGATTTTGATAGATGTTGATACATAGCTAAAGCTATGTTACTTTATTGAGGGAGGTCCGTGCAGATGTTCAGAGTCACTGTTGGTGACGTTCACCAGGCAGCAGACCCACAGTTCGAGATTGCTCCTCATGATGAGGACGAGGCGACTCTTGTAGAGCAGTCGAAGTCATCAGTACTTGGTGTCAACAGGTGCAGATCAATGTGAAGACTCTTGTTGCAGGTGCATGCAAGATGTTCTTTTCTATTTTGAAAGTGCTTGAAAGCACTCATGCGAAAAACTGGCATATCAGACCAGTGTTTTCATTTATGCAGTGTGCCACGCACATGAGGAATCATGACAGTATCGGTGCTTTTTTTCATTTTCCTATGTGTGCAAAGAGATATCGTGTGAAATACCTTTGGCTCCAGGTGGACAAAGATGAGAATGAGACTGATGAGAAAATCGTGCGACCCAAGCGCGAGAAGGTGCGGAACGTCCAAACGCCGACCACGTCCCAACCCCTTGTTGTTGATCGATCTTCCTATTGGGTGGTTCAAATCATTATGCTCAACCCTGAGTAGTGGTGGATACTTGGGGTTCATGATAGTACTGTAGTATACTGTAGTGGTTTCTAATTGTTGTTTTTTTTTAAATCATCATCCACCAACTCTGAGTAGTGAGTGGTTAAACTGAATGGTGGAGTTTCGAACATGTTTGATGATAATGGTCGATAATAAGGGGGTAATGAACAGAAAATACTGGTAGTGGTTAAACTTCAACGACTACTGGTTGGGATGATTGGTTGATTGACTTTTCTAGTGGTTGGAACCACCAACCAGAATGTCGTTACAGCAGCACAGCATACGACTGCTCGGTCAGTTGGATGGGCCGAATCGAATGTCAGCGGATCGGCAGCAGTTGTTTTTGTTCCCTTGTATTCTGCACTTGTGTCATCCAGGCCATGGCATTTGAGTCCAGAGCTTCTGAAATCAGACTGATGACAATGACGATGATGACGACGACGATGACGATGACGATGACGATGATGACGATGACGATGACAATGAGGATGATGATGACGACGACGATGATGACGACGACGATGACGATGACGATGACGATGA
>VSDK01006596.1:8780-23613 GCA_009767595.1 Symbiodinium kawagutii | reverse complement strand
TGACGATGACGATGATGATGATGATGATGATGATGATGATGATGATGATGATGATGATGATGATGATGATGATGATGATGATGATGATGCTGGTGGTGGTGGTCATTGTAGTGGATGTCTATCTGCAACACCTTTGGTTTTTAGTGCGTCCTGATCGAGTATTGTCCTTTTTCTGATTGCACATGCTTATTGTGTTACTCAAATTGAAATCCGTAGTTGTCAGGTGGCATTTCCACATTCTAATGGTACTGTAGTGGACTGGAAGAGTCATTCACCTTTAGCGCAACCCCTATATAACAACTCTGTGATGGTGTCAGGCGTGCTTGACTTACACCTTGGATGAGCAGTACGAGGAGAATCAGCTCACTTGATTCATCAAACATGGAGTCCACCTGGAGGATATACTTTGGGCTGTCTACATTCTATCCATGTCACCCCAAAAGTTTATGTCTTTCCTGTTTAAAATGTCCATGACCAGTCATGGTTTGGATGAAGCTTAGCTGCAGCGCAGCGGTCCATTGGAGAATCCACATCGACCTGATTATGCTTCGTGTAGGATTGCTTGAAGATTTGTGGTTTGTGCTATTCTTTGTTCCATGTTGGCAGCTCAGAGCTCCTCTTGCTGTTGAGTCGCACTGGATTGGTTGGTTCATGGGAAACAATCAGAAACCATGTCAAAATATGTCAAAATAACGTTTTCTCTACCTATCGAATGCAACAGGACTATCCTGCTTGGGTGGAATGTAGCTGAAATCATTCTAAGCTGACCCATGCTGTCCAACAAAGCAGCTTTCACTCTGAGAGAGAGGCCCACACCCAACTGAGGGGAACGTGGGGGGGCAACTAGAGGCTTCAACGGCGACATGCAGCCCCAGATTTCTGAGGTTGCACCTCCAAAATGGCAAATGGAGTCTTCGCTACCTATAAGGTATGAAGGAAACATAGAAGCATGCCTGGTCGGAAAGGCTACCCATGCCAATGTTTTCATAAACAGCACAACAAATGAGTGTCAAAGCAATGCACTACGCATTGGCAATAGATTTTCCAGAGCCACGCAACATTGCACATGTAATAAAGCCTAGAGATGCGTAGAGCCAAAACTCCGGGATCAAAACCAAGTTTCAAATAGTTCCATGATTCCAAGGCCGTTTTCAACGCTCCCGAGTCAGGGGTGCCCAGGGAGATGTGAGACTTGTGGTCAGGCCGGGATGCGTAGGGAATTCCTTTCCTATCCATCCCCTGATTTGCAAATTTCAATGGAAACCACCCATGACTTGACTTGGGGAGATTTGGGGATGATATACCATGCATTCCCAATTCAGCTTTTCCGCATACTTGCGAAGATTTTGGGGATGATATTCAAAATTCAGTGTTTTTTCCAAATGCAAACCCCCAACTTTCTACACATTCGAAGTTGGTTGCAGTAATCATGTCAAGCTGTGCTCTTCCCCAGCTCACCGCCCGCACTGGACCTCGCACTAAGGACCAAGACACCCCTGTTCCGCGATGTGAAAATTGAGCAACCCGTGGATCAGGTTGCCCCTTGGCCGCCCTTGGCCCAATGGTGCCACGGTTCGGGTTCAGATGAGGGGAGTCACCATTGGTAACTGCATGGCTGGTTGGCTTTTCGATCAAACACGATCAGTGTTGAAATAGTTCGAGGTCCGCCGATTTATGAACACATCCATATTGCCCTTCTGTGCTTCTGCATTTTGTTGAACAATTCGCAGGCTCAGCTTAGCTATCAGTGTTAGCGGGTTTTGTCAATTTCAAAGATGACAATTGCATCAGCTTGGCGGGAGGCCACCGTGGTTTGGTTCTCCAGAAATGGAAACCCAAAGCATGGATGTTTTCATGCTGTTTCCAAACAATGTTGCCATGCGTTTGTGGGTCGAAAATGCAATTGTCTTTCAACCACGCGACTGCATCCATCAAGGAGACATAGAAATTTGATCGTTTGATTCCAACTGGGACTCTAAACACAAATGGTGGTTTCTCAAAATAGGGGACCCCCCAAATCATCCAATACTAACCATTTACAACAATAAACCAAGCATAACTTTAGGGTACCCCTGTGGCTTGAGACCCACATCCTGGTCTGACGCAAACAGATCCACATGTTTTGTTGGTGCCTTGTTCTCACCTCGACGTCCATTTTCCCAGATGCAGTTTCTTGTGGCACCGAATCACGACATGGGAGCTCGGTGGGTTTCGTTGGGGATGGTCATGTAATGTTCATGACCTGCCTAAACATAGCCCCCTGTAATTTTTATATATAAATCTTCGGAGCTAGTTGGGACACCATCAGTTGGGACATCATGTTCTAGGTGGTCCATGTAATGTTCATGAACCCCGGCTACTCCACAGGAGGGACACGTTTGCCGCTTTTGGGATGTACCATGTTGTGCCAACATTCACGGAAAAGCTGAGGCACATGAATTTATTGTGTCTCCAAGACTTGATGGGAAATCACAAGCTCTTTATGGCAAGTGTTGGGGATATTGGGGCGCAGTTTCTTGACCATCGCTAGCCAGCTTATTGAGCAAACCACTGTACATGGCTAATAACTGTTGATAAAAGTTTATTGTTACAATTATCAGCCAGCCATTGGTTATTTTGATAGTTATGGTAAGTGTAACTCATGGATCCTTGGTTTTTGGCTGGTGGTCATTATGTTTTCATGAACCAGAACATACTTCTTGAACCATTATCCATCACATACTTACCCATCAGTTGACCACTTCACTTGACCACGGTTCCACATGCAGTCCCAGTACCCACGGTTGGTGCTGACCATTCCGAGGCGTTTACGAAGCAAGACTGGAGCGTGGCCAAGACCAAGATGTTCGATCGGTCATGCACTCAGAGAGGGAGATCCCTAGCACCCTAGCCGTGGCCGGGGTTCTGCTATATCGTGGCTAGTGGTCATGGATAAGATCCCGAAGCGGAAATCGTAGTCAATAGTAGGTCCATGACAAGAGGAATATTGCTCATGAGCGGTGGGCCAATGCCGGGCTCATCGAAAATGATGGCCACAAATTTGTTTGACGGGGGTACACGATGCGACATGGCTATAATTACAAGTGATGGCGGTTCATGATACCATGGTAGGATACTTCAACCAAAGTAAAGTAATTTTGTTGGCCAGTAATCATGCTTCAGGATGGCTAATAATACGGACTAGAATATATCCAGGTAATCGTGGTTTTGAATGGCACCGGTACTTGCCATATTTTGGTCACTGTACCGAGAGATCTACGAAGCTATCATGGACCATGGACGGAAAACGCTGGCTCTTGCCATGGATCTCTCATGCCGGACCACAGAATGGGCAATTGCGAGACGCCAGCCCAGCCCTTGGTGATCCATGGGTTACTGTACTGTACATGGGGACTTTCATGGGCCCTTTTTGGGAATATCCAAGACAACCCAAGGTTGCACAAACTCTGTGAAAGACCATGGAAACATTGCCGACCAAGTAATGAAATTAGCGAATCAATGCGAATCAGTCAGAATACTTTGCTTCACCTTCACGATGTTTTACTAAGTCCTGATTGTTCCAAGCCTATATCGCGTCTTTGCGTTGCTGAATCTTGTGAACCCAAAGCAGTTTGTTTTTCCTTTGGGTCTTACACCAATCTTCTTCAGAGTACAAGAGGCAAATTTGCATAATAAAGGGCAAGTGGCACAGAATTTGTTACCCATGGAATCAAGTACCAAAATCTCGTCCCCTGCACTTTGCTCAATGCCCACATTTATGTTTCCAGCACTGGTCCACTCTGTGCACACGCTCCCATGTTTGCAATGTTTCGCTCCAGGTTCCTGGACAAAGTGCAGAAGATGTTGGGCGAGAAATATTTGCACTTCTTGTTTGGGCAGGTGCTTCGCCATCCAGCAGTTGATGGCATCTATGGCAGGTGAATGGTCAGATTTCTGGAAAGTCTAAGTTCGTGAGATCTTGCGGACCAGGTATGCAGTGATCAGCAGAGCAAACCATGGCTGAACAGCATGCTACCCATGCTGGGAATGCTATGAACTCCCCATCCCATTGCTAAAGGATCAGAACTCTTGCCAGAATGTGCGTCAAGTGTTGGTTGTTTAATATGTTTAATCACCAAAGATCATGAAAACTGGGTGGTGAAGATCCGGAAAACAAGGCGAAAGTGCCAGAAGCTTTAAAACATCCGGTTCTGTGCATTTGAAGGTCGAAACATGGCGAAACATGGAGCTTGACAAGTGCAAGCATTCCAGCCATATGTCTAGGTGGAGATCGTGAGAGGTTCCAGGCTCCAGAGGATCTATTTCTTGGTGCCCAAGGCAGGGTCACTGCACCTGACAATGGATCCAATCTAAGAGCTTGGATTTGAGTTCCTCATGGCTCCCAAGCAGTGCCGACTAGTTTCCTTTTGTTTGGATAGTGGTGATTAATCATTGATAGTCAGTACAGCAGCCAGAAGCTGAGATTTAGCAGGAAGCAGCCAAGCAGGGGCCGCAAGCCGGGGCCTTGCTCCAGGCCATTCGGGTGTTGAAGAACCACAGCTTGATTCACAAGTGGTCATTGACTCAGTGCCTGAGAGTGATAGAGAGGACTGGCTCTCATGGGTTTATGGCCTTTATGCTGGCAGCCAATTCATGTGTGAATTCTACATGAAGCTAGACACGATGTTTGCATCAGTGTCCTGACTGGTCGCTCAAACTAAGGTGTTGTAACTTAAAAAATGTTGCACAATTTCTTTCACCAACATGATTGGAAGATGTGTGAAGATTTGGGTCGGCTTGAAACTGAAAGCTCTGGGCTCTGGATTCTGGCTGTATGGACAAGACATTGGGAAGCCATTTGCGATGCAGATCGGATTCTTGAGTGAGCTGGCAAGAGGTTGTTGAGGATCTTCAATGGTGGACTTTGTTGGAATTGCTCCATCAAAAAATGACGAAAAAAACATGCCATGTCATGACGTATTTTATAATGGTTTCCTGGAACAGACTGGATTCAATTAGCATCAAGGCAAGAAGAATGCTTGGTGAATGTGGAGCGCTCCTCACCAGAGGACAGGACGCAGTTCACGGGCTGGTGAATGGGGTCAGCCATAGCCATGCACTTGAAGCCTTGCATGTGCTGATTCAACGATTTTTTGCGCTGCTTTGGCTGCTTAGGAACCTAAGCACGCACCCATACTATGGCTACCAGAATTCACAAACCAAGATCATCCAAAATCTCTGCTACAATTTGGTTTGCTAAAACACATATGGTTACCACAATGGCCTGTTGACGCAACTCCATCCTGGGTGCAATCCACAGCCCTTGGTTCCCTGATAGGCCAAGCACTTCTGCATGTTGTGTTGCAATTGTGTTTGTGTCGGTTGGGGATCGAAACCTCGGATTTCTTGAGTTATCCATGGATGGTTGAGGACCAAGGAATGGTTGCATAATAAAGCAGAGCAGTTCTCAGACCATACATTTCTTGAACCACGATTTGGTGAACAATTTGGTGAACAAGATGTCAAGCATGTTTTGCCGTGATTCCTCGTGTGTACCATATCATGGCATCATTCAAACCCCCGGAATTGCATTTGTTTATGTTTTTTCCACTATCGAACTTTGACCTTATTAACCATCTATTCAGCACAAGCCTCCAAATAAATACAGTAGTTGATCATTGATTCACCACAATTAGCCAAGTATTGATTAATGGGGTTAGCCTGTATCATTCACTGCTCGAAAAAAAAAAAAAAAAGATTAATGGGTTATGCCTGATGCAACCCTTAGTAAGCTCTATCAAACATCATCAGCTCCCTTAACGCCCCCTTAGCAACCGCTTTTTTACACTATCCCTTAACCCCGCAAGAAAGACGACAATCTGGAATTGCGAGGCTCAGATCGATGACTTTGCGGACCGTGTCAATGGACAGTGCCCCATTGGCAGGTTGCGGCTGACGATCGTGACTCACCGTTGGGAATGGTGAGTGGAGGCTATCAGATTGTTCTACAGCCGAAATCAGTGTCTACAATTAGTTGGAATCTGCCATCTACGATTCAACCTGCTATAGCTATACTAGTTTTTGATCATTTGCTGCAAATTAATCTACTTAATGAATCAATCATGCAACTATTATCTACTAATCTAAAATAGACGGAGTACTTTAGGGATGAGACATTGATAGTTGAGCTTTCCAAGAATCGTGTGGGGTCAGGAAGCAGCATCTGAGGTACATTTCCTTTGTGCAGAAGCAGTATGACCTCTTGAACAAGTGCTTGTCCCCAGCGGAAGTCAGATCGTATGCATTCAGACATGTCACAACACAGCCCCTAGGTCTAAGCTATGCTCCCCTCAGATTTAGAAGAAGCACTGAGTGTGTCCAGTCCAATCTTTGCAGACATTTGACCGGAGTCATTGGATGCGCTAGTGAATTTGTTGATTACATTGGTGACAACAAAACAGGAGTGTACATGTTTGTCCATCCTGTTGGTGTACTTAGTGTACAAATAGTGATATTTGGTGGTTTCTCAAGTCAAAGGGTTAGGGAACCCACAAAAGTATGGTTGGTTTACTGCTACTATAGATGGTAAATAAACTGGATGAGAACTACAGCTATCCCAAACTGGCTTAACAAACCGTTTAAGCCACCGTAGTTAGTATACCTTTTCATCTTTTTTTTTGGCATCATGCCCAGTCTAAGATTACGTCCATGGATTTGCTTGCAAGGTACCATGATGGTCCTTGCTTCAATGATTTTATCATGCGGTGGCTTCTCAAAATAGGAACCCCAAAATGGTTGGTTTGTGTTCACAGATGGTTAATAGTTGATATTAGAGAATTTAGGGGTACCCCTGTTTTGAGAAACAATCATGTTTGAGTTGATTTGACACGGTACTCATGAAATTGCATTACCATATCTATCAATGTAGACTTACTCATGACCATGACAGTGTGACAGTGTATCCATGATCTGTTGATTGTTGATATGTCATCCTGGCGGTTGTTGAGCTTTTTGTTGAGTATTGTTGGCCACCATTCCCAATAACCATTCAGAGACATGGAGCTAATCATCAATCATCAACCACGATGGCTATGATTAGCCATCAATGTTGACTTGCTATAGCAATATCAAGAGTAGCCACGGTGAGAATGCGAAAAACCATCAGCATGTATCAAGACTCAGACGTGGTCATAATTACATATTCAAGATCTTAATCATGAATAGTCACTCACACCCCCATTTACAATTATTAAGCATACCTTCACCATCTACTAATCATCAACTGGTACCGTACCTTTCTCAAACATTACTCAACCATCAACTATCCAATACTACCTATTTTCTTTGCCACTTTGTAGTGATGATTGGTAACCAATTACTACTCATGGTTGTGACCACTATCAAAAAAGGATAGCGATGGTGCTGAATTACAAACGAATGATCCACTATGAACTGACTATTGACCACGATTAAACACACCATTCACATGTGGATCACCGGCTATCAAACACACTATCGAAGTCACACTAGAATCAACCACTATCATCAACCACCATAATCAGCCCAAATAATCAACCACTATCATCAACCACTATAATCAGCCCAAATAATCAACCAAAATAATCAACCACTATTAACCACCTGTGTTTAACCACTATCAAGCACGGGTAAGCAAACTACTCACCTGTGGGTTGCCGCTGATGCGAGCGGCCCCCGGGCCGTTATTGGGGGCGGCAGGCCGTGGCCGCTGAACCGGGCCGGAGAAGTCATCGCGTTGGAGCGCCCAATGAACCGGGGACCAGGACCTGGTGTTGTGCGCTCACCTGGGCAGGTGAGTCAAGTGTAAAGCAGGACTAGTTACAACAGCCAACAATAGGGGATAACAACAATAATAGGCAACAATATTAGCCAACAATAGGGGAGAATATCTAACAATTAGCCAACAATAGCCAACAATTATGAACAATAGTTTACGTAATAGTTATGGGTCAATATTAGCCAACAATAGCTGGTTAATGGTGAATAATAGGGGAGAATACCGAACAATTATATTGGATATATACCAACTATATGGCTATGGATCAACCATCAATAACGGGGGATGACAACCAACAATAATAGGGAAAACCATGGTTATAATGATAGGGGAACCAGGGGTACAGGGTTTTGACCCACTGCCACATCCAATTAGGATATGGGTCAATATTAGCCAACAAGAATGAAGGATAATTAATAACCAACAATAGTCCTGGGTAGACATTAGTTACATCCAATAGGTGCGACCTGGCTGCGGATGGACTCAACATCACCTTGGGACTAGTTACATTTGGTTACCCGCTGGCAGTCCCTAACCTGGTTGTGCAGCCTGGATTCAAAAGATTCCACATATTTTAGAGGTGGACCAAAAGAGATTTTGTGGGTGTTCTACTTCCGGGTCAGTTTGCCAGAATGTGATTCATGGGATATTCAGGATATTTCTGGTTGGTTTGGTTGATTTATTTCATGTCGATTGATGTTGAACGTTGATCGGTAAGAGGTGTGTCTATTGGCTATATACGGTATAGATTGAGGACAGTTGATGGGCTGATGTACGTTGGGGATAGGTACCGGACCATGGCACACACACACACACTCCTTACGACGTGATGATGGCAGTGTCAAGATCAATGATTGTTAATTATTATGAGCAAAAGAGTAAAGGTACCAAGCCATCAATGATAATGCTGCTGGTTAATTGCGGTTGATCATCGGTTGGTATAATACCGTCATCGTAGTGATTTGTCAACCAGCATGGGTCGGTGGAATCGAAGCTTGTCATACCAGTGACTGCCAGGTACCTTCCCTGCTAGTACCAGCTGTCACACTTGTCATCGGAATTGTTTGATCGTGGGTGTGATGATGAACATATCATGAATTGTGCATCGAAAACATCATCATTGTGAAACATGTTCGGCCACAAAGAACCATGGATGACCATTATCTTATTCATCGTTTTGAACTGTTTGTTTGTTCGCTCAAAATTTGGATGGAACACTACCTGTTCATCTCATGCATTTGCGATCGTGAAGCTAAGACTGATTGGCCATGAGCAGCCTCAGGCTTTGCATCAATGCAACGATGCTGACCACTGCCATCATCAACAGCATCCTGGTGCTCGTCTACGTAGGTGCGCGGGCCCCTCTCGCTTGATGTTGGAAGTAATGGGCCCGGACTTTGGTTGAACAGGAACTTTGGATTAAGTGGTAACCAATGATATATATGATGGTTTCTTAAAATAGGAAGCCCTAAAAATGGATGGTTTACTACTATAAATGTTTAATAACGGATGACTTGGGGGTATCCCTATTTTGAGAAACACCCATATGGTTAACTATAGTTAACAATGGTAAATCATAGGGGAAAATGACCAACAACAAGAGTTAAACAACTACTATATGGGATATATGGGTGTTTCTCAAGCCATGGGGTACCCCAAAGAGGTTGGTTGTTATCATAAATGGCTGCTAGAGGATGATTCGGGGAGCCCCTATGGCTTGAGAAACCACCATATTGGCAATAGCAAGCCAACCAGTTTCCTCACAATTTGCAGTTATATTATGTTCAGACAATAGGAAAAGTGGCTTCGCCTCAAGTAAGTGATGGTCTTTACCCCATCAGATCAGAACCTTTGGCAAGTCAAAGGGAAATCTTCCAGACAAAAATCCTGCTGATTTGTTCTTAAGACACTTGCCATGCTGGTCATGGTTTCATGGCAGGCTTCAAACATTCCAGCTTCTGTTTGTTTTTTATATAGTTTTTCCAGCTTCAACAGATTGATCTTAGGACAGAACCAGATGACATCTCCGTCTGCAACAACCTCCGTTTGCACCGCTCCAGGTTCATATTCGGATCACTCCATCACTGCTCAGGATATCCACTATCCGATTCTTGGCTCGGAAGCGTTCGCCTGGCTAACTCATTCGCCTGTAGCTAACTCATTGGCTTGGCGTGCTTTTTTATAAGAATTGTTTGCAACCCCAAATCTGACAACCTGGTGCCTAGCAGCCAACAGGACTTGGATGATTCGGTCTCATGGAATTTGAACAATCATAAACAAACACTAACATCATGAAACACCAGTTGGTTGTCCCCAAGTGTTGCTTGCCGCTGTCATGTTTGTTCGGTTTTATGTATAGGGACTCAGTATTCAGTATAGCTAATAGTATCTAATAATAGCGACCTTAGTTAAACATTGCACGCCACTATTAGAATAGTTTTAACCACAAAAAATGGTGACTTTCAGCCCAACCAGGTCAGGGACTGCCGGGTTTTTGTAATCAACAAACATCAGAGCTTGACACTGAAATGCCACCTGCTTAGGAACCACCTCTCCGTCTATGCCCTCACTGGATTTGCAGGAATTCACTTCAGCCTGTCGGTGCTTCTCGGCAGCAGACAAGGTAAGGTACACCCCCCCAGATGTTCACTGGTGAAAATAGGATACCCGCCAAAAAAGATGGTTGGTTCAGTACTATCAATGGTTGATCAAGGATGATTTGGGGGGTCCTCTATTGTGAGAAGCACAGAAATGATATAGTGGTTTGTGTTCTTTATTTTACACATGCTTTATTTTCCCCGACGTTAACAACTCGGTTGACCAATATTTTTGCAAAGGGCTTGAAGCCACCAAGCATTATATAGAGTTGAATGGCTAATCTGAACCTACTTAAAATGGTGCCCCACCTTGTTGCTCGCACCCTGGTTGTGGAAATTCCAAATGGACGGTATGCTACAGTCAAGCTGGTGGGATATTAACCCGCATTCCTGTAATGGAGCTTTGGCATGTATCCATATCAGCCCAGTGTCAGCAGAATTCCTCCCGCAGTGGTTTAGTGTACCTATGCAGTGACTTGTGGCTGTGGCTTCTATTGAAAACAGCCCCGCGGTTTCTCAAAACTGGTTGGCCGGGATTCCTGGAGTGCAGGATTCGTTGGGTTTGAAGGTGAACCTTCCACACACAAACACACACACACACAACACAAAAAAAGAAAATTAAGTAACAGGGCCAGAGTCTAGCAAGATATGCATGATTTTGGGTAGAAACGGTTGAAAATGGTGAATGATCGTTTGAAATTGCTTCTTTTGGCTCAGCATCTCAGACCGGGAGAAAATATTGTCATTGTGAAACCACACGTAACATCACTTGACATACTGCGACAACATATTTCCACATTGCTGCCCGTTGCTGCTTCTACCTCATATTGTCAATTGCCCGCACGAGACTTTGAGAGCGCTGCAATGGCGGAGTGAAGAACCCGTTGTTGAATATCAAGGACAGACTGCCTTTGCTCATTTCAAAAGGGACTGTCTTTTGTCTTTGATGCTGACCCAACGAGTTCTCAAGCGAAGACACTGAGAACTCCAACCTGGCCGCATTGATCTCTTGCTGCCCGAGCACATGACATCCTGACGACCACACTTCTCTTGCAGCGGCATGCCAGTCGGGCCAAGACCCCCAGGCGTTGGCACTATGCCCATCTATGCCCCGTGTTGCTTGGAGCGTGGCATTCCAATCAACCTGGCAGATGAACTGAATCCAACTGCCCTTTTCATACGCAGAGTGGCAGGGGCAAGCTGGTGCTATCAAGATCTATCAAGTACCTCTTGCGCAGAAGAGCCCCAAGCACTTGGACAAGAACAGGGAAGCGCTATTTGTTTGCTGTTTCGAAGAAGTGGGGTGCAAATCTCCAGGTGGTCAAAAGTTGGGATCGTGTTTGCATGATGAGTGTCGCAACACAAGGAGCTTCTGCAGACTTTGGCCGCGGTGTTCATGGCCCATCAGAGAGTGGCCTAGTTCTGCAGTCAGGTGATGGTCACGCGGGAGAATTTTGTCGCAGGACGCCTGCCCAAAATTTGCGGCAAGGCCTGCAGTACTAATCCCAGCGGCAGACCATGCTCAGCTGTTACATGCTGTTACCATGGTTGATACAAAGACGTCACTGCACCGGAGTGGTGCGAGATGGTGGGGGTGATCACTGACGAGGCGGGACATGCGGTGAATGCTATTAAGACTGTGATGTCGGGCAAAAACTTGCAGCAGTTCACCCTTCCGCTAATGGAGATGAAGAGCACGAGCATTGCCGGCTATGTTCATGCCATCTCCACGCCCAAAAAGAAAGAGATGGCCATCGTCCATGCGATGGCCATCTCTTTCTTTTTAGGCGTGTAGGTGGGGAAAAGTCTTGGTGGACTTCTAACCGAAGCGGAAGACCACAACAAAAACATCGGCTAGAGCTGCAGCAGGACATAAAAGTTTGGATAGGCAAATGCCCGTGATGCAAATTTGAGTGGCGCTCCACTGTGGCAAGTCCTGGATCTGAGCTGGCGAAAGGTGCACAAGCAACATTTCAGTCGACATGGTGTTTGTGCACCTTTTGAAGAGTGAGAAGCAGATAGAAGCAGTACTTAAGTTGAATCAGAATTTCATTTTATTGTTTTTCAGCAGTTAGGTCCTCAGCGTTCCAATCAAACATCAATTCAAAGGATTGCAAACCAAAATGTCCTTTGTACTTCGAAGCTCATCAGTTTTCAATTGAGGAGTTTCTACTTAAAAAGGAAAATTGGGATTGCAATCCTTGTAGTGGGATTGCAATCCTTTTAGACGGTGTTGTTGAACTGGTCAAGCTGTTTGAAAACTGCCCACACGCTCACAAATGATAGTTTCTCCAGTCAACAATCATGCCACAATAGCATTATCAGCTCAAAAAACACTACGAGAAGCAGAACGGCAATAGCATGTTTGTTTATTTGGTGGTTTCTCAAAATAGGGGACCCCAAAAAATGGCTGCTAGAGGATGATTTGGGGTACCCCTATTTTGAGAAACCACCATTTTTGGACAAGTCACTACTCCAGAAGCCGTCATTGATAGTAGGACATTTGTGGCGCCCAGGTCAGCACCCCCACACGCTCAGTACATGTCAGTCTCACCGCTCCCTCCATTTCCCATTCCTAAGCAGGAGTTCAAACGTTGTACTTACTGTGATCAACTTGTATGATCGAAGTGCCCTTGGGAGGTGAAGGGAGAGGCGGACATTGCTTGCAGTTGCTCCCTTGACTGATAACCAAGATAGCTTGAAATTTCATGGTCTAGCTGTGAAATTCATTCCCAAAACTGACCTGCTCACAGCCTTGTAGCTTTCAATTCGTTGGATTTCGCATCCTGGCAGCATGTAATTAGAATGAGAGCACGAAAAACTCGAAAGCAGTTTGTGTCACCGGAGGGTTCAAAGCCGAGAGCCTTCAAAGAAAAATCTGTGAAGCGCTATAGGCCTGTGAGCCATGCAGGCAAGACCGACACCAATGCACTCACATGATGGTCAGATGTTCTTGTCAATGCAGATCTTTAGATGGGAGCTGGAGTGGAAGATGCCTCAGTTTTTTCAAAGTGCCCATCCTCTATTAATGAGCTTCGAAGCTTCATGTTTCAATCACCTGTTGCATAGGGTTTGGCTTGTTGTTTAAGCCAGACATTTGTGTTTCATCGACTTGGCAGGGGGCAATCTCTCATCAGCTTTTGCATCCATGTTTGTCCTCAACTTCGTTCAGTCACTATTCATGCTGTTTCTTTTGAATGGTGTGAACTATCCTTGTGATGGTACACATTTGCAATGCAAGTTGTTGTTTACCATCCAACCATTGGTTTGGCACAAGTACATCCCAATTCTTAAGACCGGCCCCCTGAACCAATACCAACCCTGTTGGTTGGTTGAATCCAACGTTTGGTCGGTTCTCAACCTCCCGGGTCGGGTCGACCGCAGAGGTTGTGGCTTGGATTTTACATCTTATCCTACAGCGGTTGGATCATCGAGACCAAGGCTGTGCGGGATCGAGGGAAACATCTTCGATACGGACCCCGGGGAGGGTTCCGTACGTATCGAAGTGATTTGTCACTTTGCCAACACATTCATTTGAAGGCAAGGCATGCGACAGTCGAAGTCATCCCCGCAACAGTCCGCAATCGTGCCGACTGTTTCGCGAGTCTCTGAAAGCGATCAACTATCTTTCTGAGTCTCTGTAATTTGCGGCTCATTATTGCGTGGCAATCGATCAAAGAATCCAAAAGGCTGTGCTGAAAGCCTTTGCATTGAGCATATTCCCCTTTCAGCAAGCAGTCAGGCTGAGTTTCACACATAACTGGAAGAGACTTTGGTCATTGCCGTGTTGCACAGATCAGAGCAGATGATAAACAGCCAGCCCACAATTTTGACAATGTGATTAATTATTAACAATTAGTTGGTTGACTATTTTTCGTAGGGGTGGTTCAACCACCAAGCATGTTGGAAGTTAAAGTGTTTTGATGTGCATCCCCACACTCCAAACCAACATTCCACCGGGTGAAGCTCCGTTGCTAGATTGATGAATGGCGTGAAGAACATCCACAATTGCAAAGTCAGCTGTCCCTTGATTGATATTTTTCAAGCAAGCTGGACCTTTGGGAAGTTTTTGTCACGAATCTTTCGTGACATCATGTGGATGAATCACAGGTCTGAGTGAATCATTTGAAACCAAAATGTCTTTGAACAAGTGCTCACTGAATCACAAGAGGCAATTTGCGCACACTTTCCGAGTAGCAGTTGGATCCAGGATGCATCCATGGATACGTCAAAATCATCAAATCCAACGAAAAGTATAGAGTTCCAACGCCTTCGGCCCTCAATGGGGCCGCCACGTGCCAAGGAATTCTCCACTCTTTCGTTTGAGTTTGCAGGCAGGGTGGGATGAGGACCCTTGAAGTAAGGTCTGTCCTACAGTGGATGCGAAGCCACTTGGCTTCCTTGGGCTTGCTTGATTTGTGTAATTATGTTTGGAAAGAGT
>VSDK01006592.1:140609-166469 GCA_009767595.1 Symbiodinium kawagutii | reverse complement strand
ACATATACACTGACTGGTGAGTTAGTTGATACATCCGATTTAACTAAAAAATATGATATTAAAGAAGTTGAGACTAATATGACAGATATAGTAAAATCAATTAAACCTAAAACCTTTAAAATGTTAGATGAAAAAGAAAAAGGTAGCAATAAAAATCATATAGGGTTTGTAGCAGATGATTTAGAAAGTGTAATCCCTGATGAATGGGAGAATATTGTTTATAGTAAAAGAGGTGTTAAACAATTAAATTATGTTAAAATGAACACTATATTATGGGGTGTTTGTAGGGAACAGCAGAGCAAAATTGAAAATCTTGAAGCAACAATGTTTGAGATGATGAATGATATTGAAGAATTGAAAGGTAAGAAAAAACCAAAACCTAAACCTAAAAGTAAGGCAAAAGCTGAAAATAAAAATATAGAATAATAATATGGGAAATTTGTTTCATAAAGAGAGTAAAAAAGAAAATGAATTCATTAACAAAATAAAAGATTATAATACGGACAGTGATGAAATAAATAATGAAATAGAAATTAATAAAACGGTATTAGTAAAATGTTTAAAAGAAATCATTCAAGAAATACACGAACTACAAGAGAAAGACAAACAACGTATTCATTTGTTAGCTCCAAAATTGGATATGTGTAATTTTTCATTGCTGTAATTCAATAATATTATTTTAAGAAATAATATTATTGAATTTCATTGTCTACTAATATTTTTTTGTCAAATCTAATTTTGAATATATTGTTAATGTCACTTTCCATCAAATTAACAAATAAGAAACTGAACTTTTCTTCAGTTGCTTTTTCATAAATTTCAAGTAATGTATTTTTGGCATTATGAATATTTTTGTCAGAAAGCAAATTCTTTTTAATTAGAAGTGCTGATAATTCATCTACCATTGTTTGAATTTCTTTGTAGTTTCTCATTTTGAAAAAATAAAGTTGTCTGCTATTTACTCTAATGATAGTGCTTAAGACATTGAATTTCTGTGTTGAAGAAATCACATTAACACCAAAATGTCTACCCCTAATGTAAAGAGCATTCAACATACTATTATGTTTTGAAAATGACACTTGGTCAGCAAAATCATCAACAACTACTAATGTAGCAAATAACTTTTTGAACTTATGGTCTTTTTGATACTGACTGATTTTATATTGTTGCTCCAGTATTTCTTCTAAATCTTCCTTATGAAATTCATCAAAATAAACCTTTTCCTTCTTAGGATTTACCTTTAATGTTTTTTCAATGTATTCCTTTACTGGGTGCCATACACTATCAACATTGATACTGGCACTGA
The DNA here is from genome assembly GCA_009767595.1 of Symbiodinium kawagutii. Classification (NCBI taxonomy): domain Eukaryota; class Dinophyceae; order Suessiales; family Symbiodiniaceae; genus Symbiodinium; species Symbiodinium kawagutii. The sequence continues at coordinate 165,163 of VSDK01006592.1, read as the reverse complement.
AAATGAAAACTCTTTGAAAACAACCACGGTAAATGTCTAATATCATATTTTGAAGAAGTATAGATTTTCCACTGCCACTCGGTCCGACAACAATCTGTGAAAATGGTATTCTTGGGGCTACATCGTATTTTGATTGTTGAAATTCATACTCTGCTGATTTATGAGGTTTTATTATTGGAATGTTATTATTCATAAGTTTATTTAAATAATTTAGAAAATAAAATATATTATTTATTGTTAATGGAACTTGTGGCACAGAATAGAAACAGAAGAGCATTAACCATAAGAATTAGTTTTGTCAAAGCGATAGAAGATTACTGTAACAAACGCCTTTACTGCCAGTTGCCTTGAATTCGTTTTTGTTTTTTCTCCCCAAGCAAGCAGTAAAATCAAAAAACAAATAAACAAATGATTAGATTATAAAATATCTAATCATTTTTAATGGTAAGCGATATGGATATTTATTTTGAAACAATCAATGTTGTAGAAGAAGCAGTAACTGATGATACTAAATTTCCAGTGATAAAAGATAACAAAATCAAAAAGTGTTGTTGGATTACCTTAGAAAGTATTAAGTTATCTATTAATTATGTCAAATACAATATAAAATATGACGCCAAAAAAGACCAATAGCAAAATGAAAAAACAACCAATCCACGAGGATTTTGAATTGAGCGATGATGAACCAACAACCGTTACATTGAACAAAGAACAAAAATTAACAAGTAAATATGTTTCGTTTGACTGTCCATTATGCCACGGTAAATTACAATTAAGAAACGAAATTGAAATTAATCCAAAAGGGATTAAATGTAAATGTAATCCATGTAGTTTCAAAATAAGTAAGAACGATGAAACAATTAGTGTTAAAAAAGATGACAACGGGGATATTACATTAGATACTGAAATACATAGTGTGACTTTTTCCTTTAACAGAATTACAACTCCACCAAAAGAAGATGAACAGAGTAGAAACGATATGATAAAAGATGTTATGAATACCGCTCAAAAGAGCGCTATAGGGTCTAAAGACCAAAATACACGAAGTGCTGATATACAAAGTATATCAACCCCACGTTTTAAAAAACAATCATCAATGGGAGAAATGGATTGATAAATAAATATTTAAATAATTAAATAAATAATATAGAAATTTTCTAATGTAATTTATATGGTTGAAAGTCCTGTTGATAAATCAGAGAAGAAGGATGAAGTCTCCAAAATTTTGTCAAAAGTAAACATGATGACAAAAATTGTGAAAGAAATCAAAGATGACGTGGATGAAATTAAACAAAAAATGGTGAAGAAAACGGATGAAGAAAGTAAAGATGAGAAGGCAAGGATTGATAAAATTTTTGAAACTAAACAAATTGGCAGACCAAGCGGAAGCCCAGAAAGCAAGAGGAAACAATATTTGGACATGCTAAACTCTGGCAAAGTAAAGAACCCACGCCCTCAAACTCTGGAATTCTACAAGATAGCAATGGATAAGGATGGAAAATATTATTTTTGGCCTGATGAAAAATAAAAAAATCCATATATAGGAAATATATTTAAAGAAATATTGACATGTAATAGTATGGAGAAAAGATATTGTAAAAGATGTAATGCTACAAAAGCACTTGAAGAGTTCAATGAAATAAATAAATATTGTTTGAGATGTTTAGAAAAAGAAAGGGAGAAATATCAAAAAAACAAAGAGAAGAAGAAAGAAATAAACAAAAAATACAGAAAAGAACATTATGAAGAAATTAGAGCAAGAGAAAAAGCAAATGCTCAAATTGAAGTAGATTGCGAAGGGTGTAATTGTAAAGTTAAGAAATATAGATGGAACAAGCATATTCAAACCGACAGACATCTCAAGAATGAAGAACTCAGAAAAAAACAAAAAGACATAGATGAATATTTAAAAGATGAGGATGCTAGAATTGAAAAATTGAAAGCAATATGGAAATCTGTAAGACTAGGTAAAAACAAAATTCCTAAATAAATTCCTGAATAAATTCTTGATGAATTTGTTGAAGAATTATTTTGATGAAAAATGATTTGTTTGAATTCTTTTGATGTTGTGATGAAATGATGATTTTTTAACTGGGGTAATGTTGATACTGTTTTGATTTGATGTTGAAAGTGTAGGGGGGGGTATGTAAATACGAATAGGGGTGTCATGGTTGCTAGCTGATAAATGCCGGGGTGAGTTTCAGCTGTGCCCTCTTTGCGCATGTGTAGCGGTACCAGTTGTCTTCCTGGTCTTTCCACCCCGGCCATGATGATGCTAACAGTTGCCGCGCATGTCCCATGAGGGCACGCTGGAATTTCCAATCCAGTACCCATTCATCGCACTGCTTTCTGGAGATGTGTGCCACTGACCCACCCCATGTGAGGCTCAACTCCCTAAAAGTCTCGCTCAAACAGTAGAATCCTCGCTACAGCTGCCATGATTGATTGACAAGAAAATGTGGTTGCTGGTTATCTTGGCTGGGATACCTCCTGATCAACTAGCCTAGGAAATCACTGTTGCCTAATGGCTCAGAATCTAGAGATGACCTGGATTTTCCTGCCGTCATGATCTGCTTTCAATTTCCGGCCATTTCCAACCATCATCTGCCATAATCTGACTCTTGTTCACCATCAATGAACCATTTTGAACCATCATTCAACCAGTGGGAACCATCATTCAACCACTACTCTTGCCCGCTCGCTCACTATACATCATTGCTTGATGGCATATCCTCCTCAGTGCTGGTTGTCATCTCCTACTCGTTGCCATTGGTAGCAACTATGCAGTATCAAAAACCACTGTTAAACCCAATACAGTATCACAAGGATTGCCAGCCAGTGCGATGTTTAAAACTCAACATCAATATCAATCAACATCAATATCAGCTATTATCAACCAGTTTGAGCTAGCATTGCTAGTGCTTAGAACCCTCCCGTAGCTCCGGGCCTCCCCCTTTTAAAGGGCGGCCCGCTCTGGGTGCCCCAAGGCTGCTGCCGTGTCTCCCACCGCACCGGCTGTGGCCAACAAAGGCACTGCAGCAGGCGGAAAAAACACCTGGTGGCAGTGGCCGCCCAACCGAGCGTTCGTGGTTGTGTCAAGGGTACATTCTGGTAAACCAACCTGGTTGCGTGGAAAATCATCGAAAATCCACCGTTGAAAGCTGGCCTACCGGTCTACCTATAAAAACTTGTGATTTTGAGCTTCCAGGTTGGTTTTGCCAGGATAAAATCACGAAGAAGTATGTTCAATGATCATCAATAACTACACAAGAATTGCTAATTGCAGTCACCAAGAGTTACTAGTCATGATGGATACTTAACTAGCAACAGTTGGTTGTAAAATGGATGCATGATTGACATCTGTTCGGATGGTCAGAACATTTCCCATTACTATAAAACCATCATACCCAGAGAAATCAATATTTTTTTAAACCAATCACCAATCTGTAAAAAACATTGCAACTTGCAACTTTTATCATACTTGACCACCACATAGCACCACTATCAGCAAGTGGAGCTACAACCCGATGCCACCCACACCGTTACGCATCTCCCACGGCTACGCTGGGCCCTGCCCGTCGACCAGCCCAGCTGCAAAGCACACCGCAGCACCCGTGGCCAGGACCGCGCCAGTGACCATGAGGGGCCGGATGTGGTTGTACATGCCTGGCGGCAGCAGTTGGCCAGTTTATGATAACGAATGCCCTCTTGTAGATCTCTGGTAAGCCAAGAGATGATCTGATTAAACAATATTCCAGGAATCATTTATATGATAAAATCTGATTGAGGCAGCTCTCTATCCTCGCCCCTTACGGCCTTGATAGGCTGCATCCTGCGATCGCTCCATGCGTAAATTCATGACCCTCACCAGTTCCACGTAGTCATCTGCAAAGTGGCCTCAAGGAGGCCGGCAAAGACTGGGCTTGAGAAAGGTGGTGGGAACTCTGGCTCGACTGTTCAACATTCAACATGAATATCACCGCCTCTACTAGGCAACATGCCTGGCAAGGATGATGATCTACCCAAGGTGATCTGCACCGACAGCACCCACCAAAATTGGACCAAATGGTTGGTTTCTGCCCCGAATCGGACCCAGGAACGAACCTTAAAATTCAGGTCCGAACCTGAGCTTACGACTTATGATCAGGTTCAGCGAAGAATTTGATCATCGGTTGACAGAGATGAACATCCTGCGACCCCCACCTGTGAGCTTGTGCTTGGTTCATTGCTACTACTAAACCCATGGGTAGCAAAAAAACCCTTTCCAAAACAGCCAGGTAGAGCCATCTTCCACCATCAAGTACCATCAGCCCAACCATCAGCCAACCGGCCAAAGCCCTCACTGAGCGCGCCTTGCGCGTGATTTAGGACACGCTGCCGGCAGATTGGGCAAGAATTGTTCCTGAGGCCACCACTGCAACCATCAAAAAAAACAATCAAATTTGAAGGGTACAGTATCCATTGTCGTAACCAACACGTTCGGTACTCCGCCCTTCCTATTGCTAAACCGCGCAGAAATCAAAAAACGACTTTGGATAGTTGCAACTGTTGATTGACAGGGAGACAGGACACCCCAAAGGCCAGAATTCCCTTCTACGAAAAGACAGTTGGCCCGCAACGGGGGGGTTTTCAGGGTTGACAACACCAAAAAAAAACATATATAATGATGTGTTTATTCCCTTTTACAGCTTTTTGAGGCAATTTTTCAAAAAATGAAAATCTGGGATTTTTGGGGGAAAAGGTTGCAACAATATTAAACAATTACCAAGGCTTTTTCTATTTAAGTCTATGGAACATTCAGGGTTTCCCCTTCCTGCAGCTGGTTTTCGCATGTTTTCGCTCCTTTGGATTGCTTTTTATGCGGAGGAATTTGCAGTATATAATGGAAAAAGTTTAAAACCAAAAAGTGTTAGGTTTTCATGTTTTTCATGTTTTTTTAATATAATTTTCCATAGCTTTTCATGTTCTTTTCTCCATGTGTGTTAGGAGTACCGGGGTGACCCCTAGTGCACAAAAAAACAAAATAAAACACCGCAAGGTGTGCCTTGTTGTAGTTGGGAAGCGTCAGTAATAGGAAGCAGAGACAAGCTCCTAAGCTCGCTCTCCCTTCCCCTTTCGAAGGATAGGCTCCGAATCGCTGCTTGCATCAGCCAAAAAAAGGTCGGTCAACAGTAGGGAAAACACGTCAACAACCAGTCCTTGCATCCTGCTGAGCGACCGTAGTTATAGCTATGACCCGGTCCTCCACTGGCTCCCAATCCCCGCAGCTGCAGTCCTCTGCTGCATCAACTGATCAAAGCATTCCATGCACAGCACGTTGTGGCGACACGGGATCAGCACCACGGAGCATTGGTTCGTGAGACAAATTACGCAGAGCCGCTCCTGAGCCACCCCGGCCTCCCAAACCTCTGCTTAAAGAAGGAAATCTATACGTTTCAACTGGTTATTCTAAAAATTCCACAGTTTACCAATCATGCCTATAACGACAGACATCTTCGATTGGGGGGGACTTGAGAGGAAATCACCTCCACCATCTTCTACCCCACAACTGCCTAATCAACCAACCCTGGCCCCCTAAGCCTTGCCCCCAACCCCGGCCCCAGATCCCAGGGTGGTCCCTTCCCTTCGGCTCCTTTGCGCGTGGCACTTCCTGCGTCACCGCCAGGCCGCTCACCCGCAACCACTGCGCAGCGCCCCGCGCGCTGCAAAAGCGGCGCAGGAGCCAGGTACGCCGGGTGGAGATGCACAGCAGCACTGGCCTGAGCAGAAACTGATGGAGATCATACAGAAATACAGGGATCGTACAGCAAATGATGGCTACTACAGGTTGAGATCTCAAAAGCAGAAACAGAAACTATGGAGATCATATGGAGATCATACAGGGATGGTTAATGATGGCTACTATACTTGATGGCGAATGATGGCCAATAAAGCTGATGATGGTTGGTAACGCTTATATATAGTGATTGTTAATGATGGTTAGAATATACTGAACGATGATTCTCTTTAATGATGCTTTGCAATGGGTAATGGTGGTTCAACATGTTCTTTTCGTGGTGCTTTGTGATGGTTAGTGGTGATTCAAGTCATATTTCAATGATGGCTACGTCCATGGTGATGATTTGATGGTTGGTCCATGGTGGTTCTGCTGCGCCTGGTGGTCTCCTTCTGTTCCAAGTCATCCGCCAGCTCCAGGGGCTTTCGGTCCCGGCTCCAACGTACTGGGTTGCGACGGGAGAGGCGCTGCCGAGCTGCCATGGCAACCAGGTGCTGGGTTCCCGGGAAACCTTGCAGGAGATCATCCAAGCAACGAGTTCGAGGTGCCACCCGTGGCTAGCAATGGTTGCTACATCAGGAATAGCAGCGGTTGCTGATTTTTCAAGAGGCTTCAACTTGCCACAATAGATTGTGAACATTTGTGAAGTATTACGCCACCGTGGCCAACTGGTCGCTCGAGAATGATCCGTAACCGAGATTTTTGAGGTCAGCGGCTAGCTGTCAAAACTGGCAGGATGGTTTACCAAGAGCTGGATCTCCCATCAGTACCTCAGACTATGGCAAGTTCAGCGACTGCTCGATCAGCATCAACTCTTTTGGCGGCAAATTTGCAAAGGCTTGTGAATATCTGATCACCATTGATAGCCTTTGTCATCCGCACATGTTGCTTGGGCTATCATTACCTCTTGCAGTAAAAGATAAAGTTCATCAAGATCCTATGACCAACAGGTGGTGCCATGGGACAAGTGGTGGTAAATCTTGTCCGAATTCAAACCATTCTGGACTTGGAGTCTTAGAGGGTTTGTATCAGCACATGCCCAGCTTTGAAATCCACCTTGCTAATCATCCCGGGTCTGGGCTATGGAACCAGGTAACCACAAACACACCTCTTCCAAGTCTTGGCTCCCAAAAAAATTGAGGGTACCAACACGGAGGCGCACGCCACCACACCACAGGCTTTGGCCCGTCCTCCATGCCATGGCACAGGCGAGCATCTGCCCACATGTACCTGCGCCGCATGCACAAACTACAACCTGCCATTCCCCCGTCGGACGTTCACAACAGGCCATGCCATGGCCAGCAACGAAGTGGGTCACCGAAAATCTTAGGGCACCTTCCATTTCCCCCTGGCCATCCATCTGCCAGCCCCACTGATCTTTCAATCCAAGGTGCTGTACCTTGGCCTAAGCAACCTCATCCTCAATCCAAGGTGCTGTACCTTGGCCTCAGCCACCTCATCCTCCGGCAAGTAATGCCGCATCGGTGCCACGGGGTCCTCCGCCTCAAGCTGCCCTTCACCGCTGGGGGACGCTGTGGCCACAGCATCGAAGCCTGCCCCACCCGTGTGCCCGTGGCTGGAGCCGTTGGTAAAGCTGCCAGCCGCCGTGCAGAAGTCCTCCCCAACGGGCTGCGACCCTGTGCCCGGCAGCTCTGCCAGCGTGCTGCCGGGCGACCCGGCGCCAGCGGACGGGGACGCGGGCAGCGCGGCGTAGGACTCTGGCGCTGCATCCTGGGACCCGTGGCCAACAGGTCAGGCAGCGATTGGAGCCATGAGAAAATGTCAACAGAGTTCTACTCACTTTCAGGGTTGGCTGGATTGAAGATTTCTTGCCTGCTGATCTATGACCCATCCACTTAGTGTTGTGAACAATCACATTCCTCGCACTATTCTCAACCTAGCGTGGCCCCCCAGCCATTAGCATCAAGGACCGAAGCAGGAAAGTGTGGAGGGGACGAAGGTTCAGCATATATGGCGTTTTTTTGTGGACATGACCCCCACCCTTCAACAAAGCTTAGAGGGCAACAAAACATCCATCCCTCCTCACATCACGTTTACTTGCAATGATGTTAAAACATCAATTTGGACACAAGCCAAAACAACTGTATGGATGGTGAAGGCATATGGCACCGATACTTGAAGTCACATATAGTCGCGACCTATCCCGGACCTACTAGATAATTGGCAATTGGCCCGCGAAAAACCATCAAAAACCATCCCAATATCCCAATTAAACCATCAAGGACTCAACGAACCAAACTAAACCACCTTAAACCACCTTAAACCATCTAGTATCCAAACTAACCCACCTTACCATACAACCATTTTTCCCTTGGAAGCACCAGCCCCTGGCATCCTCCCAGCCCTGTGGCCTGGCCGGCCTTGACCGCCGCCGCGGGCGACGCCGGCGACTCGGCGTCGGGGAGCCCACTGCGCTGCTCGCGCAGTGGGAAGTCCTGCTGGAGCCACGCCAGGGTCTCGGAGACCTGGGGCGCCGTGGCTGCCATAGGAGTGAGCTCAAGGGGTTGGTGAGCTATGCACCGTGATTGGTAAGTTCTACATTATGATAATGCCATTAACACCATAATAAGTTACCATTGGTAAGTTATGCGCATAATGGGTCCCTGAGTGGTAAGTTGTACATTATTTTTGGCCAGGGCTTCCAGAGATGATGCCAGTAATACCATGAGTTAGCATAAGACCTCGATGTTAGCGATGCTGGGACAATAGCTGAATGAGCACAAGTAGCTGAAACAAAGAAGGATGTCCATGTTAGTGAGCTGAATGATACCATGATAAATAGCTTAAGAAAGGTTGATAGCAACACTAAGCGCGGCTAGTAATGTGAGTAATTAATCACAAACAATGGGTAGTAGACGGCTGGGGATACTTCACAATGGCAGGCCACTAGTTGTCAAAAGTCATTGCATATCATCCTTCAGAACGCTTTATAAAGTGAAAGTGGAGCGTCTCTTTGCAAAGAACTGTGCAGAATGAGTGACGGCTGACAGTTGGCTCTCTCATTAGCACGCATTGCTATCCATGCCTATCGACCAGTCACACACTAACCAACAACGTGAACAACTGCGTAGCGTAGCAACCATCACATGATTTTTTGCATATTTTTGCCACCAAATAACATCAAGTCACCCTTCACACAATTGACCATCCCAAATCGCACACGGTTTAACATGGTTTAACCAGCAATCAACCATCACGAACTACCCATCAAGTAACCATTAAATAAATATCAAAAAAACGTTGTTAACCATTCATTAACCACTAACTCACCACTAGCCCACCTCATGTCAACCACTAACTCACCGCTATGCCACCACTAACCCACCTCATATCAACATATATCAACCAGTGCTTGAACCAACACGAACCACAGCCATCACCGGCCAACATCTCGAAGGCACCGAGTCGAAGCGTCGCCAGAGCTCCTCCTCCTCAGGCAGCGTGGTCATGTGCAACCTGATCGCAGGGGGCGATGGTCAGGTCATGATGGGTTGAGAACCGTAGGTCATGAGATGTCAGGAGATGTCATGACATGTCATGAGTCATGATGGCCAGTTCATGGATAGATCATGATTAGTTCGTGACTCGTTGAGGGGTACTTGATTCTTTGCTGATGGTTCATGGCTTGCTCGTTCACCACCTCTAGACAGTCAACGACTGGTTCTTCCCAGTCTTCTTCGCATCCCAGGTGTCGAATCGAAAAAATCGACAACTGAGCGCAGGGAGATGCCCATCCATTGATTTTCAGCCGCTTTTTGGCCCACCTTCGTTTCCCAAAGCCGCCCCCTTCCCTGGCTGCCCCAGGCTGTACCCACGCATCGAGATGCACAGGTCTTCCGGACCCCCACAGCCCCGGTGCCTCACAGGGCGGTCGCCAGAAACTCTATGTGCCTGGGCGGAACTCAGCGGGCGGCCTTCCTAGTGAGGCCGGGGGATTGCTAACGGTTGTTTCACCAGGATAACTGCCATGTATGGTAGATAACCAGGACAGCTGCGATTTGTGGTATCTAGATATCAGTAGGTTGTTCAATGGCAAATCTTTATGCCAACTGATAACGTTTTGAAAATCCCACTCTGAAGCATGAACTCTTCACATTGAGAGGGCAGCGACGGCATGTCTGACCGCACTGCCTCCAACTGCTCGATGAGCTCGTAGAGTTTCATGCTCCGACTCCACCTGAGTCAGGACTCCGAAAAAATAGACCACGGGTGACGCTTGGCCTTTCTACACAAGGAAAATAGGAAAGAACTTTGGCTAATAACTACGGTGCCTATGGTTATTTACCATGTCATTGCTATAAGTCATCGGGCTCGCAATTGTATACAATTGTAGCTATGACTGTGGCTAATAACTAGGTTTCGTCGCAAGGCACAGTTCATACTATGGCTACCCACAGCTATGGTTCGTAATTTTGACTGTGGCAAATACATGTACCTGTCGTCAATGACTTTATATTGTTCCTAGCGATGGCTAACAACCGTGAAGAATTCTTAAGCATGGTGAATAACGATTGTCATTATTGGCCATCAATTTGGCTCATAACATTTCATAATTATGGCTGACAATGACAAACCCTCACTAATCTAATCATGCAATGATACTGGTGAACAGGGTTAAGAGCCTGGCCGATACGCATTCTCAGCGAGCATTATCAACAATCGCGGCAGTGGCAATGGGTCAAAATCGACAATCACCCCTTTCTTTGATTTTCCCCAGCGCTTCCCACGGTTCCCCTTCTAACCTCTGATGGCTTGCCTGCTCTTGTGCAACTTCAGAAATGTAATCCCTTCCCAAGATTTGCGTGCTGGAAAATCTGATGTGAACGGCTTCCCCATCCTTTTCTCCGGGTCTGAGGGAGGTTATTGGAAGGGGTCCTCCATTCAAGCGGCCCTGTGGTTTGCTGATGCCATACATGAGCATAGGAGACTGCGCCCAGCGGCCAGGTGCGGATCAAGCTCATGAATTGCGAAGAAACGTGGACCAATTACCCCCTCAAGAAAATCATATCATATGTGTTTTTACACCTTTGCTCTGGCATCTATTTCTCCATATCTCTCTCCAATCGCACTAACAAACGAACCCAACAAATCCTTACCACAGCCGCTTTTGGAACAACAACTGCCTCTCACCAGCACTCCATGGCTCTCCCTGCATGGTCACCAACGCGAGCACCGCGCCTGTTGGGGTTCAGCCTCCCAGCGTCAGCCCAGCTCCATTCGAACCACCGCTGCAGCTCTACCAGTGCCGGTGCCGGGTGTTCCGCATCGGTTTCGCCAGTTGCGCTGGGGGTGGAACCCATGGGGGAAGGCCTAACCTGCGACAGGTCGTCCTTGAGCCAGGCTTCGGTGTAACTCACAACAACTTGTCTCACCCAAGGGATTTTTCTGTTTAGGGAAGTCCGCTGGTCTCCACTAACAACCCTGGACATCAGAGTGGCAATGGAGTGAGACTGATGATCGTGCTGCACCACCCATTGACTCAAGAAATGTGCGACCAATTGGCTAATGTGCGAAAGGACGTGGGCATGGGTGCGCCGGTGTTCCTGAACCTTCATATGCCTGGCCACCATTGGACATTCCAGTCTTGCGAAAGGAAGATATCTACCACCTGAATCCCCGGTTCCCTATCACCGATGAAGGGTAACATGGGCTTGGCATGGCGCGGCTTTGGTGGTGACCAGTGGTAATTAACCACCATTACTAACCACCATCATCAGTAACCACCATCAGTAACCACCATCAGTAGCTATCAAAACTAATCGCCATTAGTAGCTATACTGATACTGTACCCACTTGGACCGTAGCCGGTCAGATGAAACGCCGCCACAGGATGAACAGCAGCCCCTAAGGCCTCAAGGTCTCGGTAATGTCCTGGTAACATTGCTGCGGGGGCTGGTGCCGAGGGGGAAGGCTACCACGGGACCTTGGTTTGCGAGGTTTTCAACGATCATCTTTTTCACCATAGTTTACCTACTATGAACCATCACTTTGCCATCCCGCATCACTATTCACAATTATTGAGCAATGGATTCAGATTTACTTAGGTCGCGGTCAAAATTTGTTAATACGAAGGTTTGCTGATCCGTCAATAATGATTCATGATGGTTGACCAACCGTGGTTGGTACCCGAGGGAAATCACCAGCAAGAATCTGCTGTTGAGAATAATGATATATCGCCAAATGGGTGATTTAGATTCCCTATCAGTGACCATGATGATATGCAAATGTACCATGATTGAGCACGGTTTGTCATTGCGCCGTTCCAGTGGCTGGGCATCAGAAGTGCAAACGCTTCGACTTGACATCTCAACAAGTTGAGAACTGCAGAGCTTTCCCCTGGTGGCTACATTGCTGTCCGGAAAATGACCATTGCCCTCCGTTGCCAATAGCTAAGCCATTTGGAAGTGGTATCCAGCCAGCTATGTTGGATGACCAGAGCTTGGTCTTTCTGCTTTGTTCATCCGCTCCTTGTTTTCATTGATATTCAGTCTGTTGACTTATCTTCGATCATGGCCCAAGCCCAGCATCCAAAGCTATTTGGGGCCACGATGTTCTTATGGCTGACCTGGGGTCGCCATCACATCGACGCATTCCAACTCACAGCCTCGATGTCAAACCCTCAGAGGCCGATCCTGCTCCGCCACTCATGCTGTCACCATGGCTTCAAGGACAACAACGACCCGTGTGAGAAACATCCGACTCGACATTTCCATGCCAAGTGGCTGCAAGCCGAAACAGGATCCCCACCCCGAGTGGCCATTAAATCAGCACTACAGAGCTTGGTTCACAAGAACAACAGCTCAAGCATCGGGTAGTTGAAAACTATTCCTTGGGGATGTTCCAGGGTTGGACCGACTACCCAAGAACTAACACGCGTTGAACCAAGCAGGATGATCAGCACGAAACAATCCACCTCGGCGTGGTCAACCGAGGTACCCCATGGTACCAACCACCCGACTCGGGGCCGAAAGTTGGCCCACGATCTGCTGCCAGATTGCGGTGCTCGTGCCAACAGCTGATGCCAGATATTGCGAGCAGCTTTGACCTTTCGCACCCCATGCGTCACAAGAATCACCCCATCGCAAGTACCATTAAGTGCCATTCATATTTCTGGGTTATGCCTTTTGGTTATGAATCATGAAATGAGGGTGGGAGCTCTTTTGATAAAAGCATGCTTTGAAGCAACTACAAATGGTCAATGACCCCGAAATCATTGGTGCCCCCGTCCTGCAATGATCAGTGAATAGTTACAGTATTTGGTTGGTTGGCTGATTGGTTAGCCAGTGGCAGGAAATGGAAACATGTTGTAAACAATGTTGGCTATTTGGCTGACCTATATCGAGAAGGTCATGTTGAGTGTCTTCGTGGCCTCGGACCCAGGCTCAGGGAGCGGTTGTCATTCCCTATCCCCATAGAATTATACAACCCTTCTCGGATGATGTCAACGAATTGTTTAGCAATCAGTAACCATCATTCAGAATTATCAACCACCATTGAGTTAGTCATCAACCATTATTTATTTGCCCTCATTGACCATGGTGAACTCATCAATGATTGCTAACCATGATCAACCATTCATAACAGCCATATACGATCATCAACCATTGACGGCAATCAGGACCCTTGGTTCTTATTGACGACACCACTTAAAAGTCTTAACAACATCCCCAAAGGATGAATCGTTGCGCCGCAGGGCTACACAGGGCTCCGCACATCGTTTGCCACTTCGACCTCCAACTGCAACACCGAGATCTCCTACAACTGGCGCTTGCAAATGCTTTCAGCGCAGTGGTTGATCAGACTCACCAGCAGAGATAAGGCAAAGATCCAACCAGAGAGGCTCAAACTGGTGAAATGAGGCAGCTACGATAGATCAATTGAAGACACTCAACTGCACTCACAAAAATCTGAAGTCTAACACCAGGCTGGCCTCTTCTTACAGCTCTAGATGCTGTACTGCACTGCCACTTTGCGACCCAAGGTGCGATATGAACATCATGCACTGCCAAGTTGATTGCAGACAGTACTCCCTCAGTGGACATCATGACTACTCAAGTAATGTCTCAGTCAACTGTACAAACTTCAACGAATTCGATTTCTTTGCCACCTACATCAGGCACCACATGGGTCCACCAGGGAATGCGCTTTCCAACTGGCAAGGTATCGGTTGGCAGACCCCAGGCCAATGTGGGCATACAGGTTCCATCCATCAATTTTTGCGTGGGAGGCCCACCTGTGCATCGGGCAACCATCGACCCTCCTTACTTGGACTACCCAATAATGAAAAGCTTTGAATCAACTCAGGGACCCATCTGGAGTTCACCTTGCCCGGGCATAGCTGTGATGATGCATCACATACAGGGAACGCCCAGATCCCGAAAATGATCGCGGAAAGGTTGTGAAGCCAGTGGGGCGATGCCTGCCCCACAGCATCATGGGCTGACCTCTGGATGATCTATGGTATCCCTGGTCATATCTGGATCTCATTTTCCACTGCCGGTCAAATCCCATGCTGCTCCCCATGACAGGATGGCATCAGCACCGGCTCATGCGAAACGATGCCTCCACCATCCACCGCCCTGGTAGCTATCCATGGCTATCAAGTGGTCGGATGAAGCCCTGGTACGCCATGGTGTCACCATCCGCTCCTCTTTCAGCCTCGCCACCATGCCCTTGGTCATGGTGGATGCCGTTGTGCCCGATGCCAACAAGGGCCACAATGCCTGGCTGGTCGCTGATCACCGCTGATCACCATCAATCTGCCAGTCATTTCTGGGTTTAAGCCATGGGCGCAACGGAGAATTCCCGATGATTTCAGTTCCCCCATGTCTGGACCATACTGGACACTTAAAAACGGCTGGATGCCACATTGAAAACACGTTTTTCAACCATGTCGACGCACGCACGTTAACCTACAACAATAGTTCATAGGTAATTCATTAACGATGGCTACTTTCAATTTAAATCATGGTGCAGGGAGATTAATTCGATATACGTTCCATCAATGATTTAAATCCATGAATAAGTCATCGATAATGATGGCTAATGCAAAATACAATATTCACCATGGCTAACACATGTTAAGTATGCTTTGTACCATATTAACCTATGGTTAATCATGAATGACTGGGTAATTAACCCATGGTTAATCATAGGTACTGATGGTCTTCGTCCCAGCACCGTTGGAGCGTCTCCTGCCTGTAGCTCGCCCAGTGCCCGAGCCACAGAACGTCCTGGAAGATGGTGGATGGTGAAAGGATGGGGCGATCCAGCTGGTGAATGGTGAAGTGAAATGATAAGTAGCTGGTTCACTGATGGCTAAGTGATGGTTACTAGTGGTTCATGGATGGTTGATTGATGGTTGATTGATGGTTCATAGTGGTTCATGGATGGGTGGTAGAGGTAAATTGATGATCAATTGATGGTTAACTGATGGTTAACTGATGGTTAGTTGATGGTTAGTTGATGATATTGGATGAGATTTGTTGGTTAATTGATGGCCAATTGATGATTAGTTCATGATTAATTGATGGTTCATAATGGTGAATTATGGTTGACTGATGGTCAATTGATGGGTAAATAAGGTGATAGGTGGATACTTGATGATTGATCTAAAGCTTATGCATGGTATGAGTTGATAGTTGATCTGTGAATAATTGATGGTGAGTTGATGGTTGATCGGTTGGGAATTGTGTTTGATAGTGATGGTTGATAAACCTTTTATCGATGATTCCCTACTTGTTAACAAGCAAGTATCATTGGTTCACGGCTAGATGATGGTTAATCATAGTCAAGCGGGATTCGTTTACGAAACTAGGATCAGTAACCAACGATAGTAGGGCAATGGCTGCTACCACACTTGTTGGCTAACCAGGTCCACACAAGCAACCAGTTGGGGACCCCTGGCAAGGCCAGCCACTCTTCGTTGACTTGCATCTCAAACAGCTACTTCGAGGCTAGGCAACAAGGGGCTTTTCGTTGGCTCAGTGACCACCACCAACGCACAGCGCAAACACAGCGGGCACTTCCGCGCCTTCCATTGCGCACAGTGCCACTACACAAATGCGCTGGCCTTGGGTACACGAAGGAAAGGAACATGGACGATTACAATACCTTTGAAGTAACTTTCAATTGAATAAGAATGACATATATCCCGTAATTAAACTATGTGCATGCGCGCAAGTGTTGGTGACATGTGTGCGCGCTTGGAAAATCTTGGGAAATGCGTTTATAAGCAACCGACCCAGGTCGCCAGGAACATTCTGGGTGTCTCAAAGTGGCTACTATGAAAGGGTACAGTATAGTGGCAACCAGATCCGTGGTATGAAAGTGACTGCGGTTACTTTCCAAATTCGGGGAACATGCTGGGGATGGTTGCAGTTGTTGTGGAAACATGCCCTCATATCATGTACACACGATACCGGAACCTATTTCGCCATAGCCAGTGTTATGTCTAGTGGTTTTCCCGTCGTCCAATGCGCAGTGTCCAAGGGGCGTGGCGCACAAACACGCCCAACGTTTCTTGAATCAATGATTCAGCTATATGTTGTTGATCATCATCAGTGATCGCCACGAACCAATAGGAAATGTTGGCGTTCTTCTATCAATACCCACACAGAAGTCAGCATCTTTTCAGTTGAATTATCCTACCTGCCAAGGTAACACATCTCAGCAACACCAATCAGCAAGCTGGTTGTAAATTCTATGGCGTTGCCCTGTAATGGAGATTTCTCTCGACCATCCAAAAGTCCCGGCTTTTGCCAAGGAGACCACAATAACCATTGCAATTGCTGTTGAATGCACACCATGACCATCATCTTCAGACTGTGCTGGTTAACAATTACCTATTTGTACATCTTCATCGAACAATTCATTTTACATCTTCACACTGATGAATCATTCTCCTCATTACAGTTGTTAATTGAGAAACACACCAATGTGCCAGTCACATGTCGGTCCCAGTGCATGCCCGGTCGACAATTTTCAACACTTTGCGACACGCGCCTTCACCAACACCGGCAGAGCACACTAAACTAAGCTCCAAATTGCGTGGCCCCCTTGCAACATGAGCTATGAGCGACCTGCCTTATGCGTCATGGTATCTGAAGGAAAGAAGCCCCTCGGCCACATGAATCTACACAGCACAAGGCAGGCATTCCAACCAGATCGGTTTAGCAGGATGCTGTTGGGACAGATAAGACTGTGGGCATGTCTCTGGTAAGGAACCCATGATACTAGTCATGGTAGATAGTGGGCGAAAAGGTACAAAGGTAGAAAGGTTAATGGATAAGGAACCATCATTCATGAGGGTTTCTATGATGATGGTTGATAAGGCTAACCATGGTAAGTTCATGGAGCCACCATTAACCTTGTCAGCCACTACTCGCCACAACGTTTCGGACTACCATCAACCACGATTAACCATCACTAATCATCATTAACTCAACTATCAACCATTAGCCACATTTAACATGTCTCACTGCCTATTTAGTCACTATAAACCAAGCATTAGCCATCACTAACCATCATATCAACCACCATTAGCCACCACAAACCACGTTACGAAGTATCTTCAACATGTATTAGTAACGATTCACCATGTTTGACAATCATCAACCACCACCATGCTTGCATTCCTAGTTGTCTTTCGGAGCATTTCGGTCCTACCGGTTTCAGCAGTCTCACTCTGGACAGAGTTCGGCCTCGGCCGCTGGGTGTCGGGTCCCCTGGTACCCTGGCTATCCAAGGATAGGTTGATGCAATGGTTCGCGGATGTGCAATCCAACCACTTAGCGAATGTCTTCATGATCACCTAGCAACCCCCACGTTTTCGCAACTTAAGTTCATGAACATTCGACCTGCGAATGTGACAGTCGCAGTAGTTCAGTTCTGGGTTCTGATGTGACTGATATCTTGCTAAAAAGAGTCGAATGGATTCCATCACTTTCATTCGAAAAGGATCCAGTTGCTGCCATCAGGGAACCAAAATGCACAAACACTGGATCCTTTCTATAAGTGTCCGTCTCTCAAAATTCGGAAAAATGGGCGGCCGCCAAAATGGTTAGTGTACTGCCATAGATGGTTAATAATGGATGATTTGGAGGGTCCCCTATTTTGAGAAACCAAGAAACCCCACATAAGTGGCTACACATCCAAAGCTCCCCCTCCAAGGTGAACCCAATCGAAAGCAGCCGCGGCACCAGCGCCACTCCCTGGCAACACGGGGAAACGGATGGAACCCCAGGATAGTTTCGGTGGTGGCTGGCTGAGATCTCTGGAAATCCGCGGGGGCAGTAGCCACCAGAAGGATTTGGAGCTGCCGTGGCCATCGCCAGTTTTTCCACTGGGAATCACCACAGAAAAACCACCCCATGTCTACGCTGAGCCCGCGTGTGAGGATGATCCTATTTGACATCTTCCACCTTACATCAGTATAACCAGTCTGCTTCACCCTTTTTCATTTTTCATGGTTGATGGCGCCGCTATGATTCGTAGCCCACTACGTATTTGTTCAGATTGGTCTGTCATGACTTCGGAGAAGAAGCCGTCCGAATCACCGCAAGAATCCTCCCAAACACACCGCAACATCCAAGAGCGCAGCTTCGACCACCAAGCAACATGTTTTTTATTCAACTTCGACCGCCAGGCAACAATTGAACCTTCAAATCCAATCAACCATCTTTGGCATGAAATGCATGACAATGCTGGGCACCCACCCAGCCTCCAGCATCCAGCTGCAGGGCGGCAGCGCAGCCAGCGCCGCCACGCGCCGCCCTGGTCGACCCCGCGGCCTTCGGCGCAGGAGCCACAGCTCCTCCTTGGGACGGTAGCCTCACCAGCGAAGGGCTTCGTGCAGAGCGGGACCTTCAATTTACCAACCATTCATGTGAACCCCCAATGCTTAATGAGGATGGCTAATGGTTGGTAAATGGTTGGTGATAGTAAATTAACCCCCAAGTAGTGGTTAACAGTGATTATTGGTCTAATAGTGGTTAATGAGGATGGTTAATAGTGGTTATACCAACCAATGGTTAATAGTGGCTCATAATGACTCATAGTGGGGCCGAGTTGGAATGGTCATGGGTTTTCCAACCAACAGGTTTTCCACCAAGTGGTGCCTCGGACCCCCAATGGTTAATAGTGGCTCATCATGGTCTAGTGGTTGACAGTGACCTTCACTTTACCAAGGGTTAATGAACATTTTTTAGGCATAAAAATGGCTACAGAATAGTGGTTAACAAGGATTAAAACCATTGGTTTTGCGGGGGGGGGGGCAGAAACCAGATATACTGGTTAAACCATGGGTTGATTAATGATGGTTCACGATAAGGGTTATGAGGGGATCATAAGCCAATGGGGGTTCTGGGGAGATCTTATCAAACCCTATAGTGGCTCATCAGGGTTGATGCGGATTCTAAGCATGGGTTTACAAGGGGATATTAACTTTAACGATGGTTAATACACCATAGGTTGATTCATTGGCGGAGTGCCATGGGAAATCCGTTGGCTCAACTGGGGGGGGCCCCCTATGAATCAACCAGTGGATGTCCAGGCGGGCCGGCGGCCTAGCAAGCGCCATCGTCCTGGAGAAGGGCCTTCGTGCGAAGCCTGGACAGGAAGCCAGTCAGCCAGGGCTGCTCTGGGGATGAGATTCTCATAGGATTGAGTTGCAGGAAAATATGGTTTCCCATGGTTTCCCCCAGCTATCCTCCAGTGGATCAACCCTTTATGGTGCTAAACCATTCCTAATGAACCGTTAATAGTAATGACCAATAATTCATAGGAATGAGCCGTAGGGGTACCCCCAGTTCCATCATTTCACACTAATTACCCATCCGTATGGCTGTGGGTCACCCGGCTAGTCCCCCTGGTTCCCCCACTATTGACCAGCCAGTTTTCCCTCTAGTTTTGTTGGTTATCTACCCGCATTATTGATGGTTAATAGTTAATATTGACCCATAGCCATATCTGGGAAAGTGGCTTACTTACCATCACCCAGTCATGTCTACGGTGGTTTCCTGTTTTGGCAGGCCTTGGGCTGGCTCAGGGGAAGCTTTTGTGAGTCACCAAACTTTAAAACAAAAACAAAAAAAACAGGAGATTTGATAAAAATGATTCAGTGACTCTGACACGGAGGTTGACTCATGGGAGCATCCCAAGGGACTCCCATGGGGCTCCCCACGTCGCCCACCGCGGACCCGTCCTGTCCGTTCAGCAGCTCCACGCCGTGCCGCAGCAGTTCCCCCAGGTCACCAGAGTCTCCATGACGCTCGTGCGCCACCTCAGTGACTGGAACCAACAAAAACCAACAACCACGGGAGTTTCTTGAGATATAAACAATGCATACATACACACACATATATAAATATATCATATATAAATATATCATATAAATATATATATATATATAATTTTTTGTTTATTCATTTACTGTATATACATGTGTGTATGTATGTGTGTTGATGCATATTTGATTCTTTTTGTATCTGGAAAAGTGGAGTTTGGGAAAAGGATACTTACATGATCTTATATGGGAAATTATGGGTTTGATAATGGCTTGGCTTCAGAATGGTTTTGAAATGCTTGACGATGGTTTAGGGATGAATTTGCAGCTCATGTCTAGCTAGTTGATGGCTAGTGCTGACGACTGGTTGATCATAGCTGCTGGCTAGTGCTGGCCGATGATGGCATACCAAACTGCAAGACTTGACGTGTCCAGTGGGAGGTATAGCTCGGGTACACCATCCAAACCGGTCATAGTTAGAGAATCCATGAGAATCACATTTGATATTTGCATACATTCACAGCTATGATAGTCACAAATGTCATAGCTAGACCTGAGATGGTATCCTCTGACACGTAGGGGCAGTTGTCGATCAACTCACCCTGGTCACACCATCAACCAAGCTGAGTAACGACCATCAACTGCATCAACCATCATCAACAACCATGATCAGTAGCCAATGATGACCATGGCTTTAAATTGAACAATGAAGATTAATTAATGATCATGTTAAATGTTGAATGTTAATCAATGAAGATTAAGCGTCATAAAACATTCCTATCATGCAATTCTCCTCGACGCCCGTCATCGAGGCTGGCGCCATCAAGAGCTGTAGGGCTACTTCTCGGCTCCTTCGAGCTTGCCCCAGCCTGCGGCAAGCTACAAACTTGGGCGCTGGTGCCGTCCCTGTGAAGAAAGATGCCATCTGGGTATATCTGGGTCATATCCTATCAACAAACAAGCATCCCACTTGGTAATTAGTAGGGAGAGCAAGTCAACTATGACTGATGATATTGGTTAAAAATGATTAGTATCGATGGACAGTGGGTTGCTCGTGGTTGTTCATGGTGGGTCCAGCTGTTAATCGACCACCGGCATGTATTGCAATTGGTAACACTGATCTCTTTGCGTAGTCATAATCAACATGAATAGTTCATATCAGCCAAAAAATATCAATGAACAATACTTAACATCGTTACATACTACACAATCACCCAGTTACAGCACGTGGTTGATAAACAAGAAATGTTCAATAGCAAAAAGCTATACTTGGGATGCAATTTTTGACCATCCATGGGTGATGATTCCCATCAGTTGCCCACCCAAACATTGGTTTCTTGGGCAAAGCTGGTGTCTGAGCCGTTGCTTCCTTTTGCTTCACCGTTTTCCCGTGACATGCCCTGCGCCTCAAACCGTCCGCAGCCCCAAAGGGCGCGGCATCAATGGAAGAAGATAGAAGCAGTTTCGCACACCCTTTACAGATCAAGAAGCTACCGGAGCCCCATTCCAGTTGTAGCAACCCAATCACTTGACGCAGAAACTTGCCCCCACCCAAAGAAAAGAAAGATGTTTCCACAAACAAATGCTTGCAAAGCAGCAAAGGAATGAACAAGCAAACAAATGAAAAACAAGGAGTAAAGCCAATGAATCGTCTCTGTTTTGAATACTGACTAGTCAACAAACCTTCCAAAATGTTGATTTGAGACTTTCAAGTCAATGATCAACACACCTCCGTCATCCTCCGTCTACACCACAGGAATGCTAGCTGCTATCAGACCTGCAACCCATCGCGAAAACGAGGATGGCTACCTGCCGGCAAACAACCCACCAGTGCCGCTGGCTTCAGGTGGAAAACCCAGCTTTAACCAGGCCGCCCATAAAGGTTGTGACCAAGCCAACGATAAGCAGCTGTAACCAGCTACAATCAGCTTCACCTGTAAGATGACCAGCTATAACCAGTTATAACTTTAGCCCAAGCAACCTTCACTATTTACTGGTCAAGTTTGCTTGCCTCTGGGTTGACAGCATCCCTACACTCATTCAGATCAAGCGCCTGACATGGCCATGATTCGGGCATGAACAGAAACCATTGATTTTACGAGCCCGCACCGTGATCTTTTCAATCCTCACGCCCACATCATCCCGAACAGCTTTTTGAAGAAATAGTTTCAAACCTGCAGCTCACACCATCGACAAAAACGATGACGCCAAGGCCCAAACAGGACTATCTAAAAAAATCCAGCCCGATTTGACGCTTGGGTCAATGATTGATCCTCAATGACGGTCAATTGTGGTGAGCCACCACTGTTGTATGATCATCAAACATCACAAACCACCATTAAGCATTCTACTCCGTAGTCATCTCCGTGATCTCAACCACCAATCATCACCATTACGCACCACCCGTCATGAACCACGGACCGCCCCTAAACCAGCATTCACCATATCTCAACCATCATATCTCAACCATCGTATCTTAACCATATATGAATCATATCTTGACCACCATTGATATCAATTGATGAAGCATCACCAACGAACCCCCCAAGCCCCCGGGCCCGCCTCCAGCAGCAGCTCGCTGTGCACCTTGGACTTTGGCAGCTCCAAAGCCAGACGTCGGGCGGAGTCCTGGGCGAGGCCATGGCATCAGCACGGCAATGACTCCGCGGCAGCTGCAAGGGCTTCCACCCAGGGCTTGGCCCGTTGCACCCAATGAAGTTGACGGAAGTTGCTTGCGGTCGATGCAAAGTCTCTAATCTGCTGGTGCTGAACCCATATGGTTCACACACATAGGAACGAAGAATTTCAACGTTCACTTCATGACGTCGCACTAGAATTTCTCTCGGGAATGGTTGGTGAGGGGGCGTGACTGTGAACAATGATGTTCAGTAGCTTGGGAACAGCGAAATTACAGGAACAGCAGCTTGCTGGTTCCCATGGCAACTGAGCATCAGTGAATCAGAGTCAATCCCGTTACTAAAGCCATTTTAGACAGAATGCATTCGAAACCTGACCGGCATCATCGCATCGATATTCCTGGAACCAAGCAGGGTGAGATGATGAGTTTAAGGCACTAATAACTTTACAAACAAGGGTTTCTCAAAATCAATCATCACTACCCATCATTGACCATCATGAATCTCCACTACCAATCATTGACCATCCCACTGGCCATCACAAATGAAGCGCCATTGGCCATCAACTGATCTTCAATACCCATCATGGACCATAACGAATCTTCACTAACCATCATTAATCTTCAGTGGCCGTCATCGATGTCTAGTGGCCATTATTGAACATTGATTTTCAACACCATAAAACCCATATTGACCATCATCTATCTGCAGTAGCCCGTATTGGCCATCGTGACTCTTCACTGGCCATCATCAACCTTCATTAACCATCATTGGCCTTTGATCTTCACTACCCATCACCATGAGTCCTCACTACCCATCACTGACCACCATTCCTAATGTCTTACGGCTCGGGAATTTGGGGTCCCACAGTTTTGCCGAGTCTCGCCGTTGTAAGTCCAGGGTGCCTTGATGGCACTGTTCCCACCTGGCCATGCAAGCTGAGCAAAACAAGGATGCTGGGGTAAGCTTGTTTACCAGATTTGCATAACGATTCGTATGTAATTTGTGTGTTCCCCAAACTGGTGTTCATGATTCGTATCATGTCTCTATACCAATTGGTGCAATTCGTGTGTTCATAATTAGAGTGTTGTACCAGGTTTGCATTTGCAAAACAAATACTATGCCAGAACAAACGATTAGTGCATGTCATTGTCAATGGTATTACTTTAACTCCTTCTTCCCAGGAACAACAGCATGACTGGTATAATAGAAAGTGCTTCCAAAACAAAACTCTCTCTCTCTCCATCACCATGGGAGGACTCAGCCCCAGTTGTTGTACATGTTGTACCTGATCATTTGTTCTGGAGTCGCTAGAGGCCAAGATACCAAAATCCAAATAATACAAACAAGGGTACGGTAGGTATCTGCACTGTATAACTGGTGACTGCTGTGCACGTGTAAACCTGTAGTTCTAGCTTTTGAACGAGAATGATTTGTGTCAAGGATTGCCAGGCCCAGGCTGAAAAACTGGTATTTGACAATGTTTGCAAGTGATGTCGTAACTTGATTTGATTTTTTCAAAAGCACCTTACAAGTGCCCCCTTTCTGTCGCAACAAAGTAGCCAGCTTGCTGTTGGGATGTTCATGTGACTGAACCGTCTCCGAACAATCAAATCTGGGTGGTCGGCTGCTTCCACCAGCTTCCTATCTTCCACCTAAGTCCTCAACCACTTGGATACCTTGAGGTTCTCCACCCATCTCCATATACTTTCGACTTTCTTTCGACCTTGGCCCCTGACCAATCTGACCTTCCTGACCTCGTCCTGCCCACAGCAGCGCTCGCCAGGCCCTCATCGCGCCCTGCCGCGCCGCGGGCTCCGCCAGCAGCCGGTCAGAG
>VSDK01006592.1:123003-136083 GCA_009767595.1 Symbiodinium kawagutii | reverse complement strand
TTCGCCACCAGCCGGGTCGGCAGCCACGCCTGCCCACCAGGGTGGCAACGGTGGCTGATGGTAGCAATGGTGGGCGCTGGCGACCAAGATGAGTAATGATGGATCATGGCAACTACTGATTTTAACAACTCAATAGTGGTTGACATTTTTTCATCATTGATGATAGTGGCCATCCAGGCACAAAATGGTGGATGGCAATGTTTGTCGGATGTCAATTAATGGCATTCTTGAAATCATGATAACAATGATTCAGTGGATGGCATTTTTTTTTAACCAAGATGATTCAAACAATGGTGGACCATCTTGATTAATCAATGGTGAACCATTCACTCCCTTAACCAATGGTGGAAGCACCACCCGTCTGTGGATGTTGGCTCCAGCGCCTGCGAAGTCCACGAAGGCGTCGTGTGCCACGCCCGCCTCAGCCTGCTGCTGCCAGTCCAGCAGGGCACGCCGCAGGGCGCGCCTGGTGGCACAGCCATGACATGAGGCCATGACATGGGCCATGACATGGGCCATGACATGGGCCATGACATGGGGCCATGACATGGGGATTGGGTGATTTTTATTGGTGAACATGGTGATAATGTGAACCACACCTGGCTACAACTGGTCCGTGGATCATTTCAAATCAAATTTCCACTTCAACTAGTTAACCTGGACAATCTTTGATTCATGGCCTATTGTTAGCCATGAACCAGCCGGTAACTATTGAACACTGCTACCTCGGGTTCGGTATTATCGGCCCGTCAGATGCTCAACTATTTTCCATTGATGCATGACGATTTACCATTGTAAACTATCATGTGGTGAACCATTGTCACAGTATGATCAACCATTATCATGGACCATCACTAACCACTAGGGATTGTCATTGCAGCAACTCCTACAATCCCCATTAGTAAATCTATCGGCTTTCATGTTCAGCTCAGGATCCATTTTTGTGAACATGATACATGACGATTTATAGACAACCTTGATCATCTGATGATATCTGGTTGACGATTGGCTCATTAATGCAACATCTTTAACATTATTCACCGGTTTCCACTAGTCATTACCATCATTAACCACCAGTCATCAACGAGCCAATCGTTGGTCGGTCACCAGCACCATCACCACTAATCATCAACTACTTCCACCAGTGATGAACCCTGCTTAACCACTGGACAACTGCCATCATTACCAATCATGATTGACCGCCACCACTAGCAGTCACCCTCTAAGCCTACCAACCACTACGTACTAGTCAACTACCACTACTAACACAGTAACACCAATATTAGCTACATGAATCAGTACCAAGTTATCAAGAACGAGTACCACTAACCACATTAACCACCAGCTGATTTGGTATCACCATCAAACTACTGATGATCAATCACTTGTGCTAGTTGATGACTAGTTCAGTTGACTACTAGTCATCACTACTAGTCAGCTACCACTAATCATCAACCACTACTACTAGTGATGGCAGTAACCCTGCTTAACCACTAGTCAACTACCACAACTACCACATGAACCAAGCACTACCAACCTGGTCCCCATGCCTCGAGGCCCACAGATGTGCCAACGGCTCGTTGGCGAAGACGGCGTAGCCGTGCTCCAAGGTGGTCACGGCCGCACGCGGCACCTGCGATCAACGGTGGCTGCCGTGAGTTGTTTGAGGTGGGAATCATAGGAAGGATTGTGCTGGGGTTATCGTGGTTTCATAAATAATTTGGTTTTATGATGGTGTTGTAATGGTGTCATGATGGTGTCATACTGGTTTCATAATGGTTTTATGATGGTTTTATGATGGTTTCATAAAAATAATGGTTTTATGATGGTGTTGTAATGGTGTCATGATGGTGTCATAATGGTTTCATAATGGTTTTATGATGGTTTTATGATGGTTTCATAAATAATTTGGTTTTATGATGGTGTTGTAATGGTGTCATGATGGTGTCATAATGGTTTCATAATGGTTTTATGATGGTTTTATGATGGTTTCATAAATAATGGTTTTATGATGGTGTTGTAATGGTGTCATGATGGTGTCATAATGGTTTCATAATGGTTTTATGATGGTTTTATGATGGTTTCATAAATAATGGTTTTATGATGGTGTTGTAATGGTGTCATGATGGTGTCATACTGGTTTCATAATGGTTTTATGATGGTTTTATGATGGTTTCATAAATAATTTGGTTTTATGATGGTGTTGTAATGGTGTCATGATGGTGTCATAATGGTTTCATAATGGTTTTATGATGGTTTTATGATGGTTTCATAAATAATGGTTTTATGATGGTGTTGTAATGGTGTCATGATGGTGTCATAATGGTTTCATAATGGTTTTATGATGGTTTTACACTGGTGTTATAATGGTGTTTGAATGTTTTAGCATGGTTTTATGAGGGTTTCTGGAATGGTTTAACATGGTTTCTTAGTGGTATGCAATGGTTGATAGTGCTTTGAAAATGATGTTCCATTTGCTAATGGTGCTGAAAGGTTAGGACTAGTGGCTAATAGAAAAGAAAGCAGTGGTTCATAGTGGTGGGATGTGGTGGGTCTATATCACGGTTCTAATGGTGCCAAAGGTTGCGTGTGGCCAAGCAGAAATGCTGCTCATGATTGTTGCAACGCTGGCTAAAAATACAAAATGCGATCCTTATCCATGAGGGATTACAACTGACCAGCAACGACAAAAAACAAGAAATGAATGATAATGAATGGCTAGCTATGATCACCAAGGGCTGCGAATGCTTGACAAAAGGCTCACACATTGTCAACAACGACGACAAAGACGACGACGACAACAACAACAACAACAACAACAACAACAACAACAACAACAACAACAACAACAAACAACAACAGCAACAACAGCAACAACAGCAACAACAGCAACAACAGCAACCACAACAACAACCACAACAACCACAGCAGGAGCAGCAGCAGCAGCAACAACAACAACAACAACAACCACAGCAGGAGCAGCAGCAGCAACAACAACAACAACCACAGCAGGAGCAGGAGCAGGAGCAGGAGCAGGAGCAGGAGCAGCAGCAGCACATCGGGGGTGGTTCATAGTCAGCGGATCCTGGTGGTTGACGGTGGCTATGAGTGGTGGTTGAATCATGATTGATTGATGGCTGATTGGTCGCTCATTGATGGTCAGTCATTGATGTTCAGTTGTTCTTGCCAGGGCTTGCCACGGTTTGCCCTACATTGATGCTCAGTTGTAGTAATGATCGAATCGCAAGGCCATCATTGTCAGCCACCGCTGGTGGTAGCAGCATGAACTACCCGACCAGTATAATGATCGATTCACTGACCAATTGATGGTCGAATCAACTTCAGTATGATTCACTATGCCAAGAATCCTCCCTTAGTAGACTTGAATGAACAGTTCATGTACAGTTGTCAATTATGGAAAGCATCCCTGACTGTAATTGTACATCAACAAACACTGTCATTGCAGGTCAACATGATGAACCAGTTGACATCAGAAGTATATCAATCGTGAGCGTTAAGTAACTATCTATGAAACATCACCAACTATGTTTGCAAACCCAAGTCACAACTATCATTGACCATCGCTAACCAGCTTTGACCATCATTACCAGCGAATATTCCGTTAATGATCCATTCAATCCCTATTCATATACCATTATAATGCCCTCTTCACCATCATCAAACATCTCTCTCCACGTGTTGCTACTGCTAATGGTTGACTCTTCAGGCTGATCATTCATCATACAGGTGAGGCTCCCTTTATCAACCTATCAACCCTTCATGCTTCATGGTTCCCCCTTGTATTTCCTTCAGCTCTTTACAAATCAACCTGTTGACCAACTACTAGTTACTAAATAATCTTAGCCATTACTCCTTCATCAGCAACTAACGTTAGCTAGTTGACCACGAACCAATCAGCTTCATTGGTGGCTGACCCTCAGGTCGATGGCTCCCCCGGGGCCCGCACCACGCGGCAAGTCTCGCCGCCATCGGCCCAGCTCACAGTGCAGAGGCCTGCAGCCTGGATGATGCATGGATTTACGGCGAAGGGATGGGGATTTGCTCCATGGTGAGGAGGAAAAAATCCATGAAAAATGATGGAAAACCATGGAAAAATCCATGAAAAATCATGAAAAATCATGAAAAACCATGAAAAAAGATGAAAGATCATGGGGTTAATAGAGGATTCACCTGGATATGGATCTATGGTAGGGAAAAATCATGAGATTCATGGAGGTCAATGGATCAATAATGGGAATAGGAAAAAACTCATGAAAATCATGGGACTAATAGCGAACTAAAGAGGATATGTTCATCTTTCCTAAGGAAACATTTCTGGCATCAACAGGGATTAATGGATCAATCATGGGTCATTGATATGAAAAATGGATGGTTAGTCACCGCCTATTGATGGCTAATTCGTATTGATACTGATGGTTTATGATGGATACTTCATAAGGAAAGTACAGGAATATGGCTGATTAGTGGTTAATACTAGTTGGTCATGGTCAAGAGTGCTGTAATGGATTAATGATGGCTAACAACCAGCAAATAATGCATGAATGCTCATTTTGCAAAATATATACATGTATCGGGAAGTAATTGGTATTGGGAAGTGATGAATCACACCATGTCTGGAGTTGGTATGTTGGTTAGTGGCGTTAAGAAAAATGAATTGAACCGATGCACTCTCTCTCTTTTTTTAAAAGGGAAATTACATGCTGGTATGTATGTGTGTGTGACTATGTATGCGTGTCCAATTTCTCAAAGTGCCGGCCATTCACTGACTGAACCATCGCAGGTTGCTTCTAGCAAGCTTGGTGAGTTTGCCCATCAATAACAACAAAAATGACCAGACTATTAGCTGCTGAGCCAACGGGTTGTCACAGCGATGCGACAAAAACACCCATCGCTCACATGAATGTGAAGTTCCTACGGGAGAGATCCATTAGAATCGCCACAAGCCAACCAGAACCCATCAGAACCCCCTCCCCAAACAAGAAATGGCTGCTGCTTTTCTGTGGCAACAGCGGGGTTGTTGAGCAGCTGGGGTCCTCATCGATTTCCTCGATTGTGGCTTCATAGTCGAAGCCATCTTCGGCCCACGGGGCCAAAACCAGGTCGCCTGCCAAAGTGAGCCCTGGGAAAGCAGGTATCGACCACACTCTACAAAAATCAATGAGCCAAGTATTATCAATCGCTTCCCAATGATGAACCATCATTAACCCTCCTCGAATCTAGCTCAACCCTTGACCAACCATTGTTTCACAACGAACTACTGACCCATTAATTCACAATCACCACAATTCCTAATCCCCATCAACCATCATCTATCGTGACTAACCATGATTAACCATGATTGACCATCAAAAATCTACCATGTTAACCACCATTCACCATTAAAATCCATTCATCGCAGCATGATCCATGGCCCCTGCTCCCCCCGCCGCAGCCTGGTCGAGGCTCGCCCGGCTGCTCCTTCTCGTCGCGCGGGAACGGCCCGTGCCGGAGCATCAAGCCTTCGGCCTCGGCAGCTGAAGGTTGTGGGAAATCAGCCGGAGTAGAAGCAGTAAACCGGTGATGTATGGAGTTATACTCCATGATTTCCAGGTTTACTAGAAACAGCATAAGTCAATTGAGCATCAACTCTTAAATCACACTCCAGTCCCTTGACTGGGGAGAAGTTGAAACTCAAACCGGACAGCCTACAGTTGACGTCCAGGTTTACTGGTTAAATGACTGGTTATACTGGTTATCTATGCTTATGATTGCTTATGTATGGTTACTTGATTTGATAATCTGACTGGACTGATTATGAACCAGTATTGAATAATACGACCAGCTTACAAACCAGCTTATCCAACTAGTATATGTATGGTTACTTGATTATATATATATATATATTTCCCAGTACACCATTGTTGTAACTATGTGGGAAATCATTGT
This sequence comes from Symbiodinium kawagutii, assembly GCA_009767595.1. Lineage (NCBI taxonomy): Eukaryota > Dinophyceae > Suessiales > Symbiodiniaceae > Symbiodinium > Symbiodinium kawagutii. The sequence continues at coordinate 130,137 of VSDK01006592.1, read as the reverse complement.
TATGTGGCAAAATCATGGAGTAGAACCAGTATTGAATAATGGATTTTATAGAACTATGATACCCATTATTCAAAGCTAATAAAAAACATGAGGTAGAACGTAAACAACCCATACGTTACCAGCATTCAATAACGGATTATGACTGGCTCTTCCATTCATAAACCAAAGGACGAACAATGATAATCTTAGCACATCGTAGCACTAGTGGTTTAACCATGCTTGAGCCATGGTTCGAGACCATCATGTTAACCCCTAGGCCCTTGGCTTAATAAATTCCCTGGGTTTATTGATTGGGGGGCCACGATTTTAATGGGAAACCAGTTGGCTTTTGGAGGATACCCCCTATTAATCAACCACTTAGCAGCCCGATCAACACAAAATGAACCACGGTTCAAAATATGGTTTTCCAAAAAAAATCACACTTACAACTGGGTAACCATGGGCTACAGCTGGAATGGATCAGTTACAACCATGGTTCAAAAATGTTTTTTCCGACAAAATCACAGTTAAGCCAAATATTTTTCCGAAAAAAACAAAAATTCATCAACCACTATTGATCCCACTTTCAAAAATATTTAAGCATATTTCAGCCATGGGCAACACCGATCCCTTCCAACACCTGGGCCTCCGCGCATTGTGCGCCGCCTGCGCCACCTGCGGCGTCGCGGCCCTGGCGGCGCTTCGGAAGCTGCGCAGGGCCTTGATGGCATGGCCGCGGCGTTGCAAGCGCAGGCCTTGCGCCGTGGCAGGTCATGGGAGGATGGCATGGTTGGGGTTGAGGGTGGCTGAGGGTGGTTGGGGTGGCTGAGGGTGGTTGGGGTGGCTGAGGGTGGTTGAGGGTGGTTGAGGGTGGTTGAGGGTGGTTGAGGGTGGTTGAGGGTGGTTGAGCGTGGTTCAGGGTGGTCATCAGGTGGCTCTGCGGGAACCAGTGGTGAACATCATGGGTGACCAGGATTCATGAGGGTCGAATAAGCATGGTTCATTGCTGCTTGCTGGTTCAACAGTTGCTGGGGGGGTCATTGATGGTGAACTAAATTGTTGATGCTTCATCTACGTACGCCTTATACTGATAGTTGATGATGAACAAGAGCTTGCAGTGCCTCATTTTCTAGTTATGACACTTGATACGGATCAACGATGCGCTCAATGACCATTTCTTACTCCATGCTACTCGTTGATAGTGGGGCAGTGGTGGTCAACCATGATGCTTGGCGATGATTGGAATGGGGAACTGTGTTGAAGAGGCGTGTCTTGCACTCCCACTGCCTCCGAAGGTTGACTCAGTCGATGATCATTGCCCATGCCGAGCTTCATGACAAAAAATGCCGCCTTCAATTCTTACTATGGATTCAATCTCCCATCTATCAATCCATGATGGTTATTCATGAAGGGATGGGTGGCTAATGATCGCAAACAAAGGTTGATAACATCATTGACTACTTGGTCAATCGTGGATTGTTACTCTCTGGCAAACGATGCCGGCTGCAGAGAAAAAATCATTGAAAAATCCAGAGCTGTCGATGTTTTTTTCTTCCAGCGGGTCGTCTCCAGGACAGGTTAACAGTCGTTTATTATGCTTCATGTTGACTTCCAGGTCAGTAATGACGGTCAATGACCATGCTTACTGCCATACTGGTGAACAAGTAATGTTGATCAACTTTAAAAAATTCTTAGTATGCATTAGCCACAAGCATACCATTGTTGACACGTGTTGTCAACCAGCAATTGATAACACAAATCATGGCTAGCTAAACTACGGTAAATATGATTTACTATTGCTTTTAATGAGAGATCCGCATCCAATAACTCTTATATTTGACGGTAAATCAGAACCGATTTATAGCAACATTGGAGGTGGCTTATTAGGAGCTGGATCTGCCATTAACGACAAAAAATGATTTTCCATTAGCCATGATCATGACCTACCAACCATTTGCAGTGCCCATTATCTCCTACAATGAGCCACTACTAACAAGAGGAAATCATGAGTGACCGACTAACGTAGCTGGCTATTAATGATCACACACTATTAATCTCTATTAGCTCTGTCAATTATCAGTTACTATTGTATATCTAATCTATTGGTCATTTTTCCAACAACCTCTGAATCCACAAATCTCCTGTGAGTAGCTGATAATCATTAGTAGCCATTAGTAACTGTTCATTCGTAGCCAACTAGTAACCATGAGCGTGAGTAACTAATAGTATTGTCAATTACTGGTCAGCATTAGTAACCAACTACATCCAACTAGTAATCAACACTCCGTAACTAATAACCATTCCAATTAGCAACTATTAGTCACTGATAACTGATAATGCTATTAATTAACTACTTCCAACTATTTCAACTGTTCGCTGGTGACTGATCACTGATTCACTCCTGTGCTTCCGCTTGCCTTCATGAAGCTCTGTAGTGTCAGCGCTGAAGCACCGGTGCCAGCTGTGACCTGGCGGCGTTGATAGTAGTTGGTAATGATCAAGATGCTTCCGTTCATAAGTTAGTTGACCCCTTATGAACGAAGAATGGTTAGCAGGGGGGGCAATAGTTGATAGTAGTTGGTACTGATCATTTGTTCATAATTTGTTTCTTAAGGATATTTAAGAATGTTTGATTATCAATGATGAATAAGGATGGTGGGTGATAACGGCTGACACTGGCGAATGAAATCGATGATGTTGGTGGTGGCTAACAATGATGAGTGGATGATGGTGCTGCTCTATCATGGTGGTTCATGGAAGATCCAGCTGTCAATGAACCACCAATGATTGGAGGGAAAAAGGAAGCTACGGATAGCCATGGCAGAATTGAGGCTGGCTTGTTAATAGCAGCTCTCCGGCTAGACTTGTGGTGAAAAATGATGATGCCAAATGTCCAACAACGGTTCATGACCACGAATCATATGCTTACGGCTAGCCATGGCTAGTAGAAGATGCTTTCCAATCTCAGGCCCTTGGTGGTTGCAACTATTGCCAGGAAATCAGATATGTCAATCGCACCAGGTCGAAGAGCTTGTCATAATTTGCTGAGCCAGACTTTCCGGGGCTGCTCTTTAGATGGCAAAGATTTCGGCTTTTGTTGCGTCCTTTGCCTTCGAAAAATATGCCCATCCCTTTTTGGCAACAAATTTACGTCTCAGCTTGGAATTTCTGGTTGCTTAAGTGGAGATCCGGCTGTGAGAGTTCTGGGTTTCCCCGGCACACTCGGCCAGCTCGCAAGCGCCGGCGCCACATGGCAGCGGCTGGGGGCTGGTGATTGCGCTTAGACCCAATGAAACCTGTGGAGAAAGGTAGAAACAGGAGGTATGGCCGAAATCTCGAAAAACTGAGAGTTGGTCTGCGATACTGCGATGCATCTGCTTTCGTGGTTTCTCTTTTTGTTTGTCAATGGTTCCAACTAAAGGGTTGGAGGAACTATTTCTGAGGAATCGCACCTGAGGGAAAAAAATGCAGTGCCAAACAATCTTTCTGATCATTCTGAGTAAACTACCTGGTCAATCAGTCGGGGTTGATCAAGCAGCTAGTGCAATCCCCCCAAAGGAGCAATGCCTTGAATTCCGAAAACCATCCGCCTACTGTCTTCAGTCTGACTAGCTGCTGAAATCAAGCTATCACCTCCGAAAACGCGCTGAGGGTTTGTGCTGAACCATAGGGGTTCAAGATTAGTGATGCTGACTGATGGAGAGATCACTCCCGAATGGATGGAGCTACGATGAAAATGATGCGTGTGGTCAGCTTTGGGCCAGCTGCTGACCATGGCTCATCATTGACCTGGAGAGCTCGGAAAAGGACAAGGGCGTTCTCAAAAATCAGTAGTCCTGGGTCAGCTAAGTGACCCCAAACCGTTGAGTTTAACCATTTCACGTCGAGTTTACCAACTTTTGAGCTTTCAGAAAGCTATGTTTCACCCTCAGTTTGTGTACCAATGGAGCTCAACCAATCTGTTTTGACCGGCTGTTCCCCAGCGCTTTTCGACGGGCTCGGTGCCAGACAAGCAGCAAGCTCCCAGGCGTGCGGGGGCCAAAAGTCCTCAGTCGAGGCCGCCCCCATGGGTTCACTCCCCGAGCGAGGCCCAGGAGCAACCGGGTGGAGAGGTCAATGAATGCAGTGATTGGAGTGGAGTGGTTCGTTCATTTATGCTATGTTGTGATAGGTCCAAGAACGCATCAGTGCTTAAGTCATGGTCAATTGTGGGCTGATTTGCTGATGAATGATCATGAATGATTGCTAGGTATCCTCTGACACACCTGGCCAGCTGGAGCTAGCCGTTTCCCGCTGTGCGGGCTTCCTGGTGAGATTCACTGATACGGCAGGGGTGGTACCATGGTACCTTCAACCAAAGCCTACCAGCTACCGATTCGAAGCAGGTGACCTAGAAACCAATGTTGATCATCAGCGCACATGGCATCTTTTGCGCCAAGTGTGGCACAAAGGTTGTCCTTTTCCTCACTGAAATATTTTGCGCATCAATACATACCAGCCAGTCAATCCCAAAAAAGTCATCAAAGGGCCGGGGCTGCCCAGACCCACAAAGAAACAAATGAATCGTTCGTCTTGGGCCGAAAGCAATGTTTGGGGCCCCTCACTGCTCATGCCTTTGCACAGAAGGGTGTGCAACTCTTGATATAGACTTTTTTTGATATGGAATTTGATCTGTTTCTATATATAGTTATATATGTGTGTGATTGTTGAAATGGCATGGAATTAATCTACCTTTACCTCTATGCATACATCACACACTGAGTTGCATGAAATTACATCGTATCACAAGTGCGGGGTTGTATTTGCATGCACCTGCACGACCGTTCAGGATGCAAACAGTGCACAAATATCAACAACCAGCTGCAAATTGCCGCATCTCTCCAGCCACGCTAGACATTGATATTTCACCGCCATCATAAAACACGCTCAAGCATCCACCATCATTGATGATCCATACCCAACGATCGACATTGATTAACCCAGTGCCAACCATCATTCACCAACCATCAACTAGCCATCAATTGACCATCATTAAAACACAATAACCATCCATCATCCATCAATTGACCATCATCAAAACACACTAACCATCAATCCATCATCCATCATTCATCCATCACTTGACCATCATGAAAACATATTAAAACAACGATTCCCCAAGGATTCACCGTTGAGTAACCCATCCTCTCCCCGGGGCCCCAGGCTCGGGGGCTCTGCCTCGCTTCTAGCAGCTGCCGCGCGTCGCGTGCCTCAGGTGACCGATGGATATGGTTCTGGATCTGTTCAGAAGCTGCTTGATGAAGCTCACACACACAAATACATGTTCATTTAGATGTGTTCATGTATTATCTGGTCATTTGTTTATGAAAATTAATCGATGTATTCATTCATTTGTTGATATGTTGATTGATTTATGCACGTTTGTGTGCGTATGTGTGCCACGTTTGTGTGTGTGTGTGCCGGCGTGCATGTGCACCACATCTTAGGACAAAGGCTCAGCCGAAATTGGTAGCCACTACCATGGCGGTGGTGAACCGGTTGGTTAAAATGGTGATTAAGGATGCTAGATGATGTGTTAGGTTCACATTCACCAGTTGGTGATAGATGATGGTTAACAAGCTGACGAGCGGTGATTAATGATGGCAAATGATGGCTAACCAGCAGCTGCCATTGGCAAATTAAGTGGCTTGGAGATCGACGGAGTGACGCGGCTCCCTTTTTCCATCGCAAAAGCGCGGGGCCTCTCGCGTCACTGGTGGCCTCTGAGGTGGAATGTTGGTTTTTCAGCATCAAGTGTAGGGTTTCCATGGGTTTCCCTACCTACCCTTTCTGAGATTTAAGTGGATTTAGCCTTTGTTTAGATATAGTTTGGTATCTTGACCATGGACAAAAACCTACGACTGTCATCCCCAAGAAACTAGCGACAGCTCTGCTCAGATTGCTCAGTACGATCAACAGAGAGAGTTTTGTCAACTGCTCCAACATTTAGCCATCATTGAGCATCATTAACTCACAATTCAGCAAGACATCCATAGCAAATTTCACTACGAACCAGAATGTAACCACCCATTACTTCAGAACCTGTTTGGACCTGTCTGATTTTATGATTGATGGCTGTCAACAACAACCTATTCCAAGCCAACCATCACTGATGTTGAATGTCAGATCCATACTAAGAAATCACCATCGTTTTAAACAGCTGGTGATTCACCATCAAACCATAACATTGACCCATGACCCTCGCCGGCGCACTCTCACCGACTCATGGCCATCACCTGCATTGGGGCAGCAAATGGTAGTGAAGCAAGTCATTTTAACAGGGTTTCCCCGCCACTGTCGAGCAGTGTGAAGGATCAAGACACACGGCCCATAATGATCATCATGGATATTTGCTAACGATGGTGAAGAACGGTCAGCAAAGGTTAAGCATCTTGCAACAAGGATAGTTGATAATTAAGCCTGGCCAATGTTGCCTATCAGTTGAAGCACAGGTAGGCCTTCTCTTCCCTGTGCTGCTGGCTCCACTCACCCACAGGTACAGACCCCGCGACGGCCGCGGCAACCATTTGATTCCGAACTGCGACGCACGCAGCGTTCGGGAAAGCACCAGCAGCTGCACGGGATCGGTGAGAAATGCGATTCCAGAAGAGGCAAATGAGTTTCACCAATCTTCACATATCCCAAGGCATGTGGCTGGTTGATGAGCAAGTAACCGCAAGCAATTCTGCCAGAAGGCTGGCCTCCACCTAAATGAGTTCTTTGATGTTGTCTCCAGACAAATGAGCTATGAAATGAAACAAAGCTGACAAGTCTGTGGTTACAGTATCAGATTTTGGGTATTTTTTGGCTAGTTATGGGTGATGACCTTGTTTGCAAACCCACACGCTGGCAGTGCCTATGCAAGCCCAAAAGGTGCATGTCAGCATCGAGGTCTTTGCTGTGGATGAAAGGTTTGACCGCAAGTTGGACTGCCCTTGATTGACAAGCAGTACTGGGGCCTCGCCTCCTCTCCGCAGGTCTCAATCTGTCGATCATGCCACATGTGCTGATCATGTGCCTTGTCACATCTCCTACCTGGGCAACCTCCACACATCTCACCGACTTCCTACTACTTCCTCCCTTTCGTGGCTTGCGCGGCTTGCACCGCCCAGTTTC
>VSDK01006592.1:87503-116936 GCA_009767595.1 Symbiodinium kawagutii | reverse complement strand
CCATGTCTTGACAATTTGTATACCTACATATAGTGACTCTGAATGGCTGATCGGTTTGCATAGGCGAATGTCAATACTGGTTGGAGATGGGTAAAGACGTAATGGTTACTAGTGCTTGGTACTATTTCATACTGGTTAGTGGCGTATGGTTGTTCATGAGCATTATATTCTGTGCACATGGCGTTATACGCATGTTTGCATGTTTATCTCTATGTACGCTACGTGTGGGTCTTTCCGCAAGTGGCGGCACCACCAAATTGTCTCTTGGCTATCATCCCTCTTTAGGAAACCACCAATAACGGCTAGCTCTACCCAGGGCAGCCATCTTCAAGATTCTGTTAACGCATCTTGGGGGCCCTGTTTACAGGAGCATTGAACGAGATGAGATCATTTTCAGAAAGGTGCTGCAAAATAACGACTTATGGTGAAAGATCATTGCTCTACATATGTAAGGTTACAAACAATTTCGATACATCTCTCTCTCTCTCTCCGCGGCGCTAAGTGTATATATGTATTTATCTATCTAGGAATGGTCGTGAACAAATAATCGTATTGATGGCAAAGAATATTGCCACTTGTCACGGGTACTTCTTAGTGGAAATCATTAGAGATTACTACCAACAGCTTCGACGATCATCACTCACTAATACTGGAATGGCCATCTCTTGCAGTTGCTTCATCTCGGGTATCCCTCTCTGTCACAGGCATGGCCCTTGATTCAAAAAACCAAGTGATCTATGATCAAGCTTAACCATCACTTTACCATATTGAACGCACACGTTCAGCCATCATTTACCATTCTTAGCTCCTCATTCAGCATCATTAACCCTGGTTCTCAATTCTTCCTATCTCCTCATTACCTATCATTACCCATCATTGTTCCATCATCAACCTTATCACCCATCAGTAGCCATCAACCATCATCAACCTTTGGAGCGGGAAAAAGAAGCATCAAATTTTCAGCACTTGATCCACCTGGCACCCTGGCACCCTGGCATCATGACCTGATCCCCGAGGTGCAATGCTTTCAACCTGCGGTTGCCGAAGACCGCCCAGAACTCCTGGGCGGTGCTGCGACCACCAACGTTGGAAAACGTGAGCCATGGCAGATCCACAATAGGTTGTATTAGTAGTACTACGTTTCGTAGAATTAGCTAATAGTGGTTGATTCAGGTCAAAGGTTCATGACTGGCTCACCACTGGCTAATGTTGACTTAGACTGGCCAAAACAGGTTCATGGTGATTGATAATGGCTTTCCATAGCGGATACTGGCCGGTCAACAATCAAATGTTGGTTCACTGACTGCGGAGCCTCCCGCAAAGACGATAGCGCATGGCTGTTGACCAAGAAAGCAAGCAAAACGATGGCCAAACATGAAACAATGATTGTGGCCTATCAGCCCGGAAACGATGAGTGAACACCCACATCGAATTGTACCGCCGCACATCGGCAAATGCCTAGCATGGTATGCTGAAAATTGGTAACATCCTATCTGAATACTCCAAAAGTAGCGCATCTACATGCACGAAAATTGATGTATTGCTGCGCAAGTGTGCACGTGATTCTTGGCTGGAAACTAGACTAGACTTGCAGGTTTTTTCGCTGCGGCCATCAACGAGAAAGAGGACTGCTACTCCCAAGTTTCGGTTTAGGATGGTTTAGGTGTTTTCTTATGTTGAGAAATTTCTGGTTTAGGTGGTTTATTCCCGAGGAGGATGGTTTATTCTCCAGCCAGGGCGGTACCCCACCAAGGAGGCATTGCCTTGTTGGAACATGAGCGAAACGAACTTCGCCACGGCTGGCCCCCAGGACATGGTTCGCAGCCGTGGTAGCCCGTTCCCAGCACACCACCTGGTTGAAGCCGTTCCGTTGGTTCCAGGTCACCCAGGTCCACCTGAAAAGATCGGGTTATCATGTGCAAACACACCCAGGCTGCTACGGGGCCCACTACATGTACATGTACAAATGAACACATATCTGCAACTATGTTGTGCCAATCGGAGATATTAGAAAATGAGGTGAAAATGAAAACTGTATAGAACTAAGTATATGCACATATATGTACATATCCATTGGCTCATCATTAATGATCAACTATTTAGCTGATGGATACATAATCACTGTTGGTCACTGCCAGCTACAAAGTTTATATGCACCTACCGTCAATTACTGGTTGGTGGAATCAACCCCTATGAAAAATATCTGTCAACAAACCAACCATTTGTTCATACTGGGAAGTATCGTGAATCCACAGCACCAACCAGATTATGAACTTGAGACATAAATCCGTATTTCCAGTGCAAACCTAAAACCCATCGTAGACCCCCACAATCACACACAGGATCCATCAACCGCCAGCCAGTAACCACTAAATCATCATCATCATCATCATCATCATCATCATCATCGACCATTGGCCAACCACTCATTAACCATCATTGAACCATTAATCAACCACGAAATCAGCTAACCGTCATCAACCATCACTTAAGCATCAACAACCGTCATTTGATCATTGACCATTAGTCAACCATCAATTAGTGGCTAATAACCATCATTTAACCATTAATCAACCACCATCCATCAGCTCCCCTTTTTCACCTACAACGTCGGACAACCACTGGGCTCCTGGTGGCCCAGTTCAATCACCACGAAGGGCGTCAAGTCCTAGCGAAACGAAGCCGCACGTCAACTCTTACAGGTATCAGGTACTGGTTACCGTTGGGGCAGGTGAACCAACGGTGACTTGTTGGGAATTCTGAAGAAATCTTGAGAATTCTTGGGATTTGGGGGAAATTGTTTATGCTTCGTTGGGTTTTTGTTGGTGAATTGTTGAGTTAATTGGCTTGATGGTTTTTTGCCATTCGCTCCGAATCTGCCGCAAGAGGAAAATTGGACACACAAGACTTCGCACCACATGATGTCGGACAACGACTATCTGACGCCTGCAGTATGCATGGCCTTTGCTAAGCAAATGCTCTACATGCCACCCATCTGACCAATATCAAGCAGCCAACATCAAGCACCCAACCTCGACCTGACCTGCGAAGACAAAATCCCGAAGGAACAATCAGCCACCACTACCACCAACCAGCCGGTGATACCTGGTACACTGCTACCCAAGCCATTCACCAACAAATCACCAACCTAACAAAACCATTTACCAATCACTAATCACCAACCTAAGAAAAACCATGAACCCCAAGCAACCATTCATCTTGGTAACCATTCATCCAACCATTCAATGCATCCAACCATGAACCATTCAATAAGCATTATATATATATATATATTCAACCGCAACCACTAACCACAACCACTAACCACAACCATCACCACCAGCAAGCACCCAGGGACCCACCATTCACCAAGCATTCAACGACCAACGACCCCACCACCAAGCGAGTCGGTCCGGTCGTCCTCAACGAGCGTCTCGCCGCTGAGCAGCTTGTCCACCAAGTCCTGGACGTGTTTGCCGCGGTGCTGGCCGTGCTGAAAGGTTGCGTGGACCGCGTCGTGGGAGTGGCGGATGTGCCTGGCCAAAGAGGAGAGCCCCGCGGATGGGAACACAACTCACAGGTTCCACCACTAATCCATTAATGAAACATAAACCCCAGCATCAATTGAACCATCAAACCACTGACTTCCATGGCCAGCAGTAATGAACCAGATCCCTTCCACCGCAAACAATTACATGACCATGAAATCACAATTTTTGCCATGGCTTCACATGAATTCACCATCCCTTACCATCCCTTACCATCCCTTCATCCAGCCACCAGACCCGCAGCCCAGGCACTGGACGCTGATGTCTGCTTGATGCACTTCGTCCAAGTCCCAGGCCTCAAGTTGACAGCACTGGAGATGAGTTGCGGAACCTTGGGGAGTTGACTCCGTTGGGTCAGCTGGTTAGCTGGTCAGCTGGTTGGTTGGTTTGCTGGTTGGGTAGTTGGTGAGTTGGTTATTTGAGTATATAGGTGGTTGCATAGCCGAGGTCATGAACGACAACAAACCAAGGGTGGAACGACAGTATCCATAATCATAGCTAAGAATGGTAATCACTGTTAATGATGCTTCGTAATCGTTCTTCATAGGTAATGCTGACCAAGAATAAACAACGATGCCTTCAAAAAATGAATGAGCTGACAAATGGCTAGGCTGAAAGGGGCAATTGAGAATCACTTTGAATTGACTAGTTTGGTCCATGGATGTTTCCCAAAGGATGTGCAGCTCTAAAGCGGAGCACATGTGAGCGGAACTCCCTTAGTTGTCTTATGTCAAGTTGGGCTAAATCTCTGCAACGTGAATCAAACATTTTGATGAAGATTAGGCGGCAAGAACAATGGGTAGGCAAGTTCCAGAAGATCTACAGTAGGGATTTTTTCTTCGAATCTGAAGAGCCTTGGAGCGAATCAAGGCCGCCAGATGTGCTTTAGACTCTGAGACTTCGGGCCACCGTGGCTTGAAGATGCTTGAAGATGCTTGAACTGTTTGGGGCGTGAAGACTTGAAGTTGGCAGCTGGGGGAGATCGGGAAAGGCCGGGGGCTTGGCAAACGGGACTCCGAAGCTTGCCTCGCCTTGGGGTTCTCCGCTGGGTCGAAAATGGCATGGCGCTTGCCCTCCAAGAAGCGTCGCAGCATGTTCTCCACTTTCTGGCGCCGGGAGACAACGCGGGAGGGACCTTGCCCTGTCTCACTGGTCATGATTGGATGCTAGTACCCAATTTTTCTGCTTGTAGGCATGCACCATGCCATAGTTTTACGTACTTGTAAATATGTGATAATCAACTGTGACATGTAGAAGGAAATCTGGAGAAGTAGGTAGAATCTTGATGCAATTGTATCGGCACCTCAGCACTCTATACACACAGGTGCCAACATGCATTATATTTACCATTATGTTTACATATCTATCCATCTATCTATCTATCTATCTATCTATCTATCTATCTATCTATCAGACATCCATCCCAAAAATTGAGGAAAATGGAAAATGTTCAAATCCACCAACCAGAATAATCGTAGCCAATATTAGCCAATCATACCCAACATCGGTTGCATGGTGCTGTGTTGCCGAGTGCTTCTCGCTGCCCTTGCCGCAGAAGAGAAGGACCAACCAGGTTACACGAATCCCACGATGAGTCACCTATCATCATGATTAATCATGTGCCATTTGCCAAGTAACAGTCAAGAATCAAACATCACCATGAGAATCAAATTCACCGTGTTTCATGACTCTCTCCGATTCTTTGCCCTACTGGTAACCATGGCGATGGTACAGTAGATACGCCAACAGACCAAGATCAAATGCCTACCATTCAAATAATTAGTGAATTTGCCTTCAAATATTAGGGTTGGATTCTATGGCAGGGGTCTCCCATCATACCTGAAAACACAAAAATCCTAAAAGATAACCTGGCACGGGTGTTTCTCAATACACGTAGGATTTGCGATGAATCCCTCAAATCGACAACATGTACACAAAAATCTTCCATAGATAGGTAGGTCCCCTGCCATCATCAACATGCATCTGATCGTCGACAATTAGCAACTACTATAAGTATATCATAGTATATCTCTCTCTCTCACTCTCTGGGCTTGGCGGTCTAGGCATCATAAATATATGAACATAATCATGCACATTTGTATTTACAAATATCTAAACATAAAAATATGCAAAAAACATGTATAGGAATGAAAATGTATACATATATGTAAATATAAATATATATATATATATATATGTATGTATATGTGTGTGTGTCGTTTTTATAAAGATCCATGTGCTGCCACTGTACAAACATCAAGCATTCTGTCCATTACCATTGCTTTTCGTTGACCATTTCTTGAACCACCTGAGTCGTTCCCTCAACGCGCAACCCGCAACCTGACCTCGCCACACTTCATCGCCATCAGGCACATCTTGCATGCCAACGGCGCCGGGGCATCTTGCCAGTAATACACGATGCAGACCAGGCACTCCACGCCATTGCTTACCTCTCTCTCCTGGCGAGGAATCGGTAACGTGCGTATCTTATCATATCCAGATGGTTTACGATGGTTTCCGCCGATCTTGTCTGTTTGTTTTCACCATTTTTTTGTGGCTTCATTGGCTTGCCATGGTATACCTGTAGCCAATTGTGCTAATTCCGCCATCCATATGCTCCTATCCTGGCAAAGTTTACCCTGCCATAAGCCCGAAACGGGGCCTTGGCACTTCGGGGGTTGAGTCGCACAGCCTGCGGAGACCACACAGCCAAGGGTCTCAGCTACAAGCTGGGTAGACCACCAAGTAAAATAAGAATCCGCCTGACTAACCAACAAGCCAACTAGAAAAGTATATAAATGCAAAATAATGTGCATATAAATATTTTTTTTCAATAAGTATAAATTCAAATACAGATATTGAAACAAATGTACATATGAAAAATACAAGATAGATGGATAGATAGATAGACAGACAGATAGATAGATAGATAGATAGACATTAAAAATAGATGTACACACATATATATATATATAGGTATATATTTATATATAAATACACAATATATAAGTGACTCACTACCAAACAACGAGTCAGGTTTCCCCGCAGCTTATTTTCCATTGACCCAGGGAAGTGCTCGGCTGACTCAACTTGGCCCCCGTCCTTCGAGGACCCAAGCACCAAGGAGCAGTGCGTCGGCCCGAAGCGGATGACCACAGGCTTCGCCCAGCAGTCGGGCTCTTCCCGGAAGATTTCCTGAAGCGACGATCACAGCGGCGACTTTGGGGCCGTGATGGGCCAATGACATGCGAATCAGGCGAAGATCTTCACCAAACGGGTGACTGTCTCAACAGCAATCTAAGAAGTCGGAAAACTTTATTGAAATCAAGTGTAAAGTTTCTATCTCCCTAGCAATTTGGGACCAGTTGCCCCTTACCTGGCCGCTGGCGGTACCCAGTTTAGGGGTCAGAACTGTACTCCTTACCGCTGCTGGTCCGGAAGGTGGGTGAGTTCACTTACCCGCACTTCTACTCCTGTAGGTGGTCCCAACCTAACAACACCCATGGGCAAGGGAACAACTCAAGAAAAGCGGACATCCCAGCATCAGAATATCAAAATTACAGGAACTAGGCAGCTGTGCCTGCTGAGTCATGGTCAATTGTTGACTATTACAATCCAACAGCATCAGCCAGTTGGATGTCGGGCCCTTCTGGGAAATTCATTATTCAGTGGGAGCTTACTTAGGACAGCAACAAGACATAGTCACAAGCTCCAAAACAATGGGACCTTTCCCAGCTTCAAAATACGTGGACAGGTTGCGACTACGACAGGACCTGATAGGAGAGATCGGGTGGATAGTCTCGTAGAAAATGTATGTATATATTTCCATATAAATATATATATATATATATTTATATACCTATATACATAAAATAGCAAGAGAGGATGGATTGCATCCCCAAATATATCCATGAATAGCGAAACCCATAGATAGATTAGATGGATCAAACAAGCTTAGGTTGTAATAACTAGAGGATACTATTAGATTCGATTAGATTGGCAATGCGTAGGCGAGGAGATTGATACATGTAGTCTGGCAAATGAGTACTGCTTGGTGGTTTCGACCCTTGAAAAAGCATTGGTCAACCAACCAACCAACCAACCATCTGCAAATGCTAGGGAAAATAAAAAATGCTCAAAAACCACCAGCCAGAATCGACAGCCATAGAACAATGAGGACAGCCTGGTGAATTTATTGGCCGTGGGCCTAACCTGTCAAGCCTAGGGCTTGGATATCCGGCGGTGCGTCGCGGTGCGTCGTGTGCCGAGGCACGATGTGCTGCATTGGAACTGCTTCCTCCGTCCATGGAAATTCACTTTCAGGGAAGATGTCCAGTGCCTGCTCCAAGCGTTTCCTCAGTGGATCGGACTGCAGGGTGGTGGGAAAGGTCAGGTCATAAAGGCGGTTCCCTGCACGAGCGAGTGGTACACCCCCCCCCAGTTAGTTGACTTGGGTCACAGCTATCCTTAGGTGGGTTGACAGGCTTAGAGCGCTGGAATGGACATGGAACTTAGGTGGGTTACAAACCAACTTATAACCAGGCGGGCGCCACTCTGTAGGGCTTCGGGAAGGTGGGCACTACTATTGGAAAAGGAGGGAATTGGATTTGCAGCTGCTGAATTTGTTTCTGATCAACCGTGACGGAAGCCTTTCGGGCTGTAGGGTACATTGGCAGCCGCTGGTAATGCAATATAGCGGAATATCATGATGCGAGACGATTACTTTATCTGCTTGAATGCATTTCTCCACAAACCTGATTTCTTCTTGTACTTTTGGGATCTGATGGCTTACCATATATGCGCTGGAAATGATAACCTTAGCATGTTTTGGCAGGAGACCTTTAAGCCACCAAGTCTGCAAATGATGGTTGATGTTCAGTTGCCATATGAGATGAGCAAACAGTAGTTTTGCGCCTTAAGTTTGGATGAGAACTCGTCGCATTCGCTCGCCCAATTGTGACGGTAGTGACCTAGTACCAACTGCCGCTACGTTGAGAATCCTAGGCAGTCTACCAGGAGGATATCATCTCGAAAAATCGGATCCTACATTGCCCGGTACATGGGTTGCATATGGGTTGGTGACCATTGCTATGCTTGACATCCATTCCACCAAGTAGACCCGTAAGTCTCCATAATTTGGATACCAATCCAACTGAAACTGGTGCTCCTAATGCCGTAAGGACTTTTGTTCATGAGGTCTTCTGAGCCAACCAACGCCACCAAGCCACCAAGCAACGATCCAACCTATTTTGAGCCCACCGGCAGGAGCTGAGTAGTGGCCACTATTGACACAAATAGTTCTTACTGAATGACTCAACGACGCTGCAACCCACCAGACCAAGCGTCTCGTCTCCCATGATTCTCCTCAGAACTTTGATCCTGGCTGGCTCTCTCACAGGGCTGGCAGAACGACTGAACGAGCGCATGGGCGAGCCCGGTGCTCGGCTTGGCGATCGGCTTGGGGATCGGCTGGTGCGGTGCCGGCGCCGCCGGCGCTTCTTCCGCTTCTTTGGCCCAAGCGGCGACCGCGACTGCAGTGACCGCGACCGTGGCGACAGCGACCGTGGTGACTGTGGTGACCGTGGTGACCTCAGCAACGCCTTTGGCGATGAAGATCGGGTGGACTGCGGCGAGGGAGCTTGTCGCTTCCTGGGCTGGCAATGACAAGGTTTGTTGGGATCTTCCATGACTTTCTACCGCCAAGGTTTTAGTTGAGTAAGAGTCCCGGTCCTGAATCCTGCTACATCCACCATCAACGACGCACTGAACCCATCATTACCAACGCTCATCAACCACTCAACCCACTTCACCAACCAGCATTTAACCACTCATCAACCAAACCCCAAACTAACCATCACATAGACCATCAGTCAACCATCAACCACCCATCAACCATCAACTCACCCGCAATCTGCTGCCCACCTGGGCAACGGTGGTGCTTTTGGCGGGGCGGCCTTGGGTGTCGTCTGCGGCGCCTCCAGCGGCAGCGTCGGCAGCTTCGGCGGCGGAGGGGGCTCCAAGCCTCGCTGGTTGCCCAGCAGACCACCTGGGCGATCCATGGTGGTCGTGGAGAGTCGTGGTAGAATCCTTGGAGCAAATGTTGGATGATAAGTGGATGATAAGTGGATGAGAAGTGGATGATAAGTGGATGAGAAGTGGATGGTAAGTGGATGAGAAGTGGATGATAAGTGGATGGTAAGTGGATGAGAAGTGGTATCAATTGATAACCATGGAGTTGAAAAATGTTGGTGATCTTTCAAACTGTTGGCGAATCATGGCCGAAAATGGCTGCTATTGATTGGCTGATCGCGGTTGCAGGGTTGGCTCCTTCTTGATCCCCAGCCATCGTCAAGATAGGATGTCAATAACCATCGCCGACTTTTCAGAATCCGCCGAAGCAAAAATGATCGAAGGTTGGATCCTGGCAACCAACATGACAATGTTAGTGGGATCATTCCACGACAGGGATCCTTCCGCCCTTCAACAATTGCTCACGGTTGAGAATGGTTCATGGGAGATTCACTGAGCTATCAAGCACTTTCATTTTTGCCCGAAATAGCGCTTGGGTGTCCAAGCTCAAGTATCAGGGTGTTTCATTAGTCATCGAAACTCAGGTCTTGAAGGGGTCTGCCTGCTAACTTGGTAATGGCTTCAACCTGATGTCATTGAACCCGGCAACTCATAGATTGACCCTCTCTTGACACTTGCCTCCCGGTTGATCCCCAACATCCCCACCAGTTCCACTAGCAACGCATCTACCAGCTACTAACCAGCTGATCTTTGACACTGCTCTGGGTGTGATGGCCCGAGAGGCCCGAGAGGCAATAAGAGCTTGACCACCAAGCTAGAACGTGCCGGGAACCTTATAGCAATTTCCATGAGAGATAGAAATTAGTGAAATCAGTAAGAGAAAATCATGATGACCGTGTTTCGACCCGACTTCTTGGCTGTTTCAACGCGACTTCTTGACCATTGATGGTTGAATCACAATCACTGCTTAATATTAGGTTCGTTGGATATTCATCATTTTCGACCCAACCATTAAGCAGTGATGAACCATGGTCGCCCTTTGCACTCAGCCATCCCGACCAGTTCCTGCAACGCTGGTCACCTGCCGGGGAACCCATGCACCAAAAGAAGTGCTCCATCACAGTATCCGCGACCTGCGCCGGTGCCGAGCAAATCTGCCTATAGCTGGGTAGCAAATGCGTCAAAAATCACCAGCATTTTGTGAGTAGATTCAACTCAGGCTATGGGGTTCTGAGCAAATGTGGCTGGTTAATTAACAGAACAGGCCGAAGATCCCAGCACCCTCTTTTTTTGCATGGCTGAACAGGTACCTAGCACCTGGTGCTTCAAAGTAGCGGCCCCCTAGTGATTAGTTAAGCCATTTAACTATGGTATACTTAGGTTCTGTCTGCCGCAACTGGTACCCTAGCTATTGGGGGCCCCACCTTGTTACCACCTGGATCTGCCGCCCTAGCTCTGCCTCAAAGTCATTGGGTTTTGGGAACTTTGAGTGAAGTTCGGGCACCTCTTGCGTGGTCCTTGGGCGTTGCGAGGGCGCACCAGTGCTGGGTCCATGATGTTGGTCCATGGGGTTTTCATCAACATGGCCTGAGGATCTGAAGCCCGAAGCATCCCAGCATCATCTGGAGCCCATCACATGCACTTGGGCTTGGGATGGCCAACTGGTCACAGGTTGGACAAGGAAGTGCTTCGGTGGCTCAGTGCGTGATCTCTGTCTGCAAGAAAGATACAACTAAGGGCAAACCTCCGTGCTGAGATGGACTACCAAGGACAATGCAAATGACTAAGGATGGCCTCACGGGGCTGGATTTCCGCCGTTACAAGGCGAAGTTCAACTAGAAGTTTCTTCTTCTTGGCCCAAATTCCACTTTCTCGCCGCAAATTGGACCCAACAATGAACGGACTTTTTCAGCTTTAAGGCCAGCACACTCTCACTGAAAATTTGAATCACCGCTGTTTGATCTTTTTGCCTCGCAAAGCCACCCTTGTGCACTCACGTGCCATCCGCTCACTATGGTGTTACCCAGCCACCAATGGGCCTACATATTGTCCACATCGGTCAAGGCTAACCCTTGAACGTCGCCAAGGATCTCAGGCCCATCAACTGCATCAGCTTTGTCATCCATGAAGTCTCTGTACTGCTTCAAGCACCAATCCTGCAGATCATCTCCTGGTGAGCCACGTGAAGTGCCGTGAAGTTCTGCCGCTGTTTAGAGCGCCAATCGAAGCTGCTGAAATAGCAGCAATGTTATCGTAGTCGCTGATGAAGTCATCATGTATGATGGCAACTGATAATATAGTAACCAGAAATCTCTTTTTTGATTTACCACTGAAACTGGTGCAATCTTTCGGTCTAACTACCAGTTGTACGAAGTAACAGTAATAGCAAGATAGCGCTGAAGAAGAGACTGTTTGAGCATGACATGATTTCACATGATGGAGTATGATACGATATCGGAGGACATCATGAAATTACGTTGTCACTTTTGTCGAGCACATCAATAGAAGACAGTATATGGATAGGTTGTGTTGCTTTGGTCACCATCGAAATCAGCAGAATCCATCGAATCTAAATCATATTGGGATTTTTTCCAAGAGTCGTTATCAGAAATGGAGCCTCTATCAGACAAAACATGTTGAGATGTTTTTTCCTGTAGCTCCTTTGGTTTTTATCAGACCCCCCCAAAAAAAAAGAAACGTCGCGGCGGACTCCGAAACGGAGCCTCTACGAGTTCCACTGCTTGACAGGGCGGCGCGCGGCGCCTCGCCTAAGACCCGGCCGTTGGAGAAGGCCTCTTGGAAGCGATCGGCCGCCGCTTCGTCCAAGTTTTGCACGTCGTCCTCGAGGACGTCCTGAGAGCAGCGCAGCGCTTCCGGAGAGTGATGGTGCGTCGGCGTCGATTCACAGAACTCGGGTCAAAACGAGTTCCTAGAACACTTACACCAAGAGTTGACCACAACTCACCACGAATTTGCCCATCCATCAACCATCAACCATCATTCACCGCTAATAACCATCAAGCAACCACCAATTGACCACCATCAACCACCAATTCACCATCAACCAACCCTTGCAAACGACTTGGCACAGCACGGCGCGACCGCGTTTTCACTGCCACGGTTTCAGCTTCGTCCTTTGCCGAGGCCTGTGTGAGACCAGTCCACCCCTGCAGCACATCTGAAGTTCCATAGGGGTAATTTGACGGTGGATCCAGCATATAAACAGACATAACAAACCTCCATCCGTTGAACCACCCTTAACCACCCTAAGTATCCCTAAGTCCTATACCTAAGCAGCTGGTGAATTACCATGATTTATCGTCAAATGCGGGGGCTTATTAATGACTGAACCTGCCATTACGGTTCAATGTGTGCACAAGTCAAGTGGATATGTCGTGGTGTTCTTGTGCTGCAGGGTCAAACTAATTTCATCGATGAATTCCAGATTGGCATGTCCCTCTGGGAACTTGCACACTGGTTACCAAGGCGCTATGGCATGCATTGGTTCCTCTCTGGCTCTATGCTTTGGACTCAGACGACGCATACTTCAGCACGGTGACATTGAGCTCGGAAGCTGCAGAGCTCTGTGCGTCCAGTTCTTCCAAGAATCTCGAGTTGGATCTGGAAGCGAAAGGATTGACCTTGGCATCTCCTCGCATTGTCCATCCCTTGCGTGCACTGAAATCTGCGCCTCCGAGCTCGATGATCCGATCGCCCGGGTTCACGGCCCTGTGGGAATTCCGGGAGTTCCACTTGGCAAGAGCTCCATCGGGCTCGATGTGAATGATCACAGCCCCCAAGGAATCCTCAAAGGCATCCAGCTGAACACCGAGAGCTCCCGTCACGGAGATCTGAAACCTCTCAGGGCGGTCACACTGCAGGGTCACCTCATCTGGTTGCTCTGAACTCAGTGATGCCAGAGCCTGGACCACCTCCTGTGCTCCTGACGCCTCTCCACAACTGATGATTGCATCATAAGGCTCAATGGCATAAGTTGGATTGAGCTCATTGAAGTCTTTCACTGCACCGGTCAAAATCTCTTTGACCATGGGTGGTTGGTTGATACCATCCGGAGCATCGAGAAGCAAACCAAGTTTGGCTTTGCCCACTGGGATGGCCACCGAGAAGAGTCCAGGGCCCTGCTTGTCTTCCTGGAACGCCATGGCTGCATAGCCATTGGAAGGATTTGAGGTGAAGTAGAAGTAGCAGCATGCACTCGCCACCAGCACGAGACCTAAGCCAAAAAGCATGGACTGAAGACCAAAGCCTTGGCTAATCTCGGAGTGCTCTTGGCCTTGGAAGTTTTGGGTCTTTTTCAGCTGCTCCTTGTTGATGTAGACCTCACCCACCGGTAGCTTACCCCCTGCAGGGTCATGGGCACAAAGAATGGAACCTTGTCCTACGAACTCGAAGAATCGAGGATAGTAACTTCGAGTCAAAACTTTCACAGTTGCAGTGAAGGCCTTTGCATAGCTGAACTTCACTGTCACTGCCTTGTTGAACTGTCCAAGGGTCAAGGTGTTGGGAGTCTTTGGCTCATCTGGTTTTGCCGCCTCATCAGTGGCTCTGAAGGCAATCTGATCACTTTCTTCCGGTGTCTGCACCAGGAGATTCGTGTCTTCTGCCACCACTGCCTGGGTCCAGTCTCCTCGAATGACAAGTTCTTCTACACCAGCGTTGCCGGGTCCATGGTCAAGATCGACAAATGTCAAGGCAAAATCGTCCATGGTCACGGGCGCCTTGGTGTGCCAATCATGGAAGCGAAAATGAAGACTGACATCCGATTCTGAGGCAACATTCACTGTCGCAAATTCGCCCTTCATTCCATTCCGGTCCGGGAAAGGACAGTTGAAGTCTTCGGCATGAACTCTCATTTCGAAATCCTTCCCCTGGGAAGACCTCACATGGTAGAATAAGCCTTCCGACCCCGAATCTGGCCCCACTCCGCCCAGGTTGTTGTGAACAACCTCCAAGATGTGAAGGCTGGGGAAATCGTTGCAAGCTGGGTCCAGCTCGGATTCCTCCGAGCGGAAGAGGGAAATTGGAGTCGGAGCCTTCATAAAGGTCGGAGCCGAAGGGGACAACCACCGGACCAGCACCACCAGCAGACCAACCGCTGCCACTGAGAGGCTCAAGGCTCTGGTGCTGCTGACGTGGCATTGGTGACTCGGCTCCGACATGATCTCAGTGAGTTCTCTCGACTCCTCTCCAACGATCAGCTGTCCCGAAGCCATCTCTACCATAAACAAATCAGGTGCGGCTGCGGAGTCGTAATTTTTGGGGCTGCAGTCTTTGTGACTCTTGGCTTGCGAGGACCAACGATTCACTGATGGTGTTTGTGTGTGTGTCTAGGCAAACTACTAGAATGAACCTTTGCTAACTATGCTGGCTGGGACGTTGCTGAGACGCATGGCCGAAGGTTTGAGCCATTCAACGGGTTTATCTTGTGAAGCCAACAGATCTCCCGTGCTAGGCGTCAGCACTGCTGAGTGGTTTTTCAAAGCTCGACACCAGCAGTCGCCACTCCAGTGCTGATGCCGCTGAACCACCAAGCGTCCACCGAAGAGCCCCCATCGCTCTCCTGGCTGATGGCAATGGGAGAGTTCCAGCGATGGTGAATCTTGGATGGGTAGCATTGCTTAACTGAGCAGGCTACTTGGTTAACTAGTTGGCCGATTGTAGTCAATCTATTGGCCTTGGAAATTGTCAATGGTTTGTTGGTTAATTGCGATTCTTAGTTCCAGTACTATTGGCTGTTGGTCACTTGTGGCTGATTCTATGGTCATCTGAGCAAATACAAGGACCATAGCCAAACTAGTTGACCATGAGTAAACATTGTTATAGAATCCCTACCAGCCGATGAACCACTATGATAAACCACTAGTTGGTAAGGCGTTGGGGAGGGTTCTTCCCACCAAGCGAAGGGAGGCCATCTCACAAATCATGAGCATGAAGCAACACCAAAAACTAGGTCTGATACATTGGCTCAAGCAGCAACCCACATCTTGAAACCTTGATGCGGCCATTTCTACGGCGCCCCTTGCGGTTCTTGCTTTGGCAGGATTGGCACCTCACATCGCACTGTACTGAATGATTGAGACAACCAGGTGGCGAAACTGTTAGACCCTTGAATTGATTGCTTTTTCCATGGCGTTTTACGGTGAACCCTTTGCGACTCAGAAGTCGAGAAAAATGTCCGGATACATGATACAGGTTTGTCCAAGTCAATGGTGTACCCCTTTTTTTGTGGTTGGTTTCATGTTGTTTCCCTATTTTGCAATGGTCATTATCGGTTGGTTCGCAGGTGCCATCATTTATGGACAACCCCCTAGGCTTGACGTACCCACCATCAACCATCACCAAAAACTGGCCTCGTCCGGGAAGAGGACGGAGAAAAGTGCGGACACCTGCGATGGCGGCTTGGTTTCACTGCGGCTGGTGATGGCTTTTTCTTGTTTAAAATCGGAAGATTTGGCCATGGGTCCATATTAACAAACCAATAATGGGGGATCATAACCAACAATGATAGTGGGAAAACAATGGTAAATGATAGTGCAGGGTTTTGACCCACTGCCATTTAAGTGCTGAGAAACTATGGTTCCTAATCGTTATCACTCTAATCATTGTCGTCATCATTATTACTCTCTCTGATATTATTTGGTAAGAAATGGCTCATGGTCAATAGTGCTTAGTAATGGTCGGATGGTTTTGAGAGATTCATTGTGGTGGTAGAGAATGGTAACGCTTGACAATTTTTAGCGACGATTACCCGCATGCGAAATACACGGGGATACCAACCAACAATAATATCATTTCGTTGGTTGGTTGGTTGGTATCTCAAAAGCTGATGGTTGGTATCTCAACCAACTATCCTGTTCGGAGGAAGGCTGGGAAAGGATAACAAACGCCTTGAGCAGACCACCCGCCAATCATTTCAGCTGCCCTGCCACTCTTCCAGCACCTTCCACCGCTGGAAAATCGAAACCACAAAGCGGTTGGTACATCCAAGCCTTGTGATTGGCTATGTGCCCATTCCTTTCGGTTACATCCAGCTGATGGTTGCATGACAACAGCTTGCCCCCAATATGAAACCCTCCCTCCCCCGGCAAGGGGGGATTGAGGGGGCAGGGCCATCCGGATTTGCCAGAAGCTGGAAACATTGATGAAAGTCGCCAGTTCGTACACAACCGCCAGTTATAGTAAAAAAGCTAGCGCCGCCCGCTGGGTTGGACTGTGTTTGCCCAATGCTGAGGCTACACTGTACTGTGTGGGAAACTCTTTTTAAGCAAGGAAGTCACAAACATTCCATGAACCATCCTATCCATATTCCACAATGTCCACCTTCATTGTGCTTTGACACTGCTTTGGATGAGCTACTGCTGAAAGACGGGTACCGCGCATATCTAAAACTTTACCAGGCTTTGAGGTGATTGGAACGTTAATGAGATGGTTGCCATTCAGCTAGTTTCACTTTGAGCATTGACGCCCCTAGCTGAGGATTAGGGTGGTTTACTTCAGAAAAAGGAGTCATAGCCATTCAAATTTGCAGACATTGACTGGTCCTGGATGATGTTCGACGGTATGGGACATAATTTAGAAACATGATTCAGCACCAGGGTTCCACTGGCTTAGGCTCGTGGTAGGTCTTTCATTTCCCAAGTCTCTAATACAAAACCTAGGAGTACTTGACTCTTCGCACACTATCGAGCAGGTCTTCCTGTCACAGGCCTCCAATACACCCTAGAACAATCGAGAAAGAATTCCAAAACTGAGGGGATGGATACCTGATGATACCTGTGACCCTAGAATTCTTTAAGGGCATCCAAACCACCTGAAGTCTCAAGTGGTGCAGGCGTCGATGAAAAATCAACGAATGTATGCTTATTATGATGGCTTACTATGTGGCTTCTTGTGATGGCTTGTTATGATGGCTTATTGTGATGGCTTGTGGCAGTTGATGCTCAAGCATGAAAGACTCCTCAATGGTGGCCACTGGCCGAGCTCCAAATCATCACGGGCACCGCCCCCAAGTGCCCCACTGGTTGCTCGGTGAAGGCCGCCGACTCCTGAGGTGCAACAGTAGTGGTGGTGGTTTTGCAACTCCTGGGGTGCTGTTGGTAGTTCACAAATGCCACAGGATGGCTTAGCCAGAATAGGACTGACTAGCTCACGGCTGGCTTATAAAGATGGCTATATTGAATTATTACTATGGCTTCTTTCTATTGTAAGTGAGGGTTTTGATGTTTTAATTGTTAATGATAAGAATCAACTGCTGGTGAACAATGGGAATAGTAATCCACCAGCTCTTGATAACGATTTAAATCAAAATGATCGTTGAAAATGCAATAGCAATGGGTAACGGATTCCGATATTGCTAATTGCCAACTCGCATGTTTTCTCACCCTTTTTCGAAGGCCCAGGGTGTCAGAAGGTGAAAGGTCTGCACATAAAACCACAGGTGCACATGTCATGCATCAATGCCTGGATCAAAAGACCCCGATCAATAGCAGTTGCTGAGTAGAATCGCTGACCACGATTGTTTGCCTATGATGGGCTTTACTTGTCTGTGCAACTGCTATCCTGTCAGCAGCAAAAGCCTTTGCCGCCATTCGTCATGATTCAGCTCAGGAGCCTCCTCCCCATGATGCGTATCATGATGCTTCGTTCATTGATGGTTGATTGATATTGGCTAATGTTTAGTTACTCCCTGGTGATTCATGGTGATTTTGTGGGTTACCATCATTGGATCGCCCGGCACATCGGTGGTGGCTAATAGCTCATAACTGGTGATAGAGGTGATGAATGATGGATAATGATGACTAATAAATAGCCAAAGGGGCCCTACTATCAATCCTGTGCCAATCACCTCTGGTCATATGCCCCATGTGATTGGCGGGCAAATGCCGTGTTGGAGTGTAGAGTTAGGTCCTCAGCTGTGTTTGTTGGTTCTATGTGGCAAGCCCTCGTTATTGTTTAAGTTGGTTGCACACCCCATCGAACACGTGCACTCTCTTCTGGCGAATAAATTGAAAGCAAAATAAAACAGAATAAGCTTGTCAACAGAGTCGGTGGATAAAGTGTACAGCATGACCAACTGTGAAGAACCAGCATTCACCACATTCACTGCCTCGATCCGCTTGAATGTCCACATCAATTCTTTTGATTGTTGAAAATAATTCCGCTGATTGCTGAGATTAATCCCCGACGGCGGATGGTTAACCGTCATCATCATTATCATCACCATCATCGTCATCATCATCATCATCATCATCATCATCATCATCATCATCATCATCATCCTCATCATCATCATCATCATCGTCATCATCCTCATCATCATCATCATCATCATCATCCATATTAACCATCTCTTGACCATCACTTAACCGTCACTTAAGCACCATCATCACTTGCAACCGCTCTCCGTGATTCACCGGGGCCTCTGGAGGCGGAAGGATCATCGGTACCTGAAGCTCCGCAGGTAAAGTCATCGAGGTTCGATGGTGATACCCTCTGATAACCTGACACGGCAATGGAAAATCCGCTATAAATGGATGATTCCCAGGGAAATACCCTAACAAGTAATGGTGATAATTCTTGGATGGATTTGTGATGGAAGGATGTTTTTGAGTACACGTGACCGGGAATAATTAATACCGATATAACCAGCAACAAGCAGCAATGGTGGTCTCAATAACTGAATGCCTAGGATCCCCAATCTAGACAGTGATCGTTCATGCCGTTCTGATTCATGATGTTGATGACCATCATGGGCTCTGTGATTGATCCAATTCTTAATCAGTGCCGACCATTCTTAAAAATGAATTCCCCCGTCTTCACTAACCATCCTATACCATAAATCCATGTAAATCACCTACCACTGGCCATTCTCATATTCACAGGTGTTACACTGCTGCACTGCCGGGCTTAGCTTCACAAAGTCTTGCCAGCGTTGGCTTCATGCTGACCCATCTTGCGAGCTCCAAGCTTTGGCTAAGCCATGGCAACTGTCTTCCAACAAGACGGTTAACAAGCGCTGAAAAAATGGAGTTATGTATATATATATATATACCATACCAAGTTGCACAAGTGTCTTGGCTCGGGATTGGAGAACTTGATCCTCAAATCCTGAGCTCTAGTTCGGAACCAACCTCATAGGTGAGAAACTCCTGAAGGATGGAACTAACATCATCTAACTCAGTTGATGGTCCGTTGAGGCCTCCTTTGATGGTCCCTTTTATCGTTGAAAAGCCTGGCTCATGATCCAGTTGCTTGGCGTATCCGTTGCGAGACATCACCCCCCATCATTCACCGGGGGCCGTGACAAACGCCGATGATTCGCCCATGTTGATCATGCAGTGGTCATGAATCAACTCTGTTGACCATTGCAAGCCAGTGATAATGGCTATTGTCAGTATGACCATTGCTCTTGGTCATTACCAGTGAACCATCATTTCACCATCTATAGCACTATGAAAACTCCACAGCACTAATACTCCAGGCATATACCCATCATTGAACCATTAATTGCTATCAACAAACCATCATGAACCAAATCAATACCCGAAAAAAAGAAAACCTTTAGTTTTACCAGTAATCCCATCAATAAACATCAGTAAACATCAAGAAACCATCAGTGATTAGCCACTCCTGACAGCTCCTGAGCTCCCTCCCGACCAAATCAACCAGCAAGCCAGTTGGCGGTCCCCTATGAACTTCCAGCGATCCCACGCTCCCCGGTGACGCCTGTGGTGGGGCCTTTGGCGTTGTTGCAGGGGCCTGGCACGGATGAGACCTGGGTTATGGTGGTCAAGGTGTGGCCAAGGCAGGGTAAAGTCGTGCGTAAAGTGAGCCATGGCTAGTTGATGGTGAAGTCATGGCAAGGGTTGGTGAATCGATGGGATAAGCCATGCGATGGGATAAGCCATGTGATGGGATAAGCCATGGCATGGAGAGGGCATGGCTGAAGGATGGTGAGATCTTTCAATTTATGATACTGAATGATGCTGGATCTTGCGAAAAAACTGGGCCAAGAAGGGTAGATCATGGTTCATGATTGGGGCCGCGGGTCACTAAGGAATACCCCTAGGGGATAACGACAGCGATCCCAGGAGGAAGTCTGGGAACTGCCCAGGGTCACGCGGAGGCAAGTTGGCCACTACACTGACACGTGTACCCTTACGCCACTAACCTGGCAACGGAAAGCACATTTTGTTAGGAAACTCTGGGAGATCATCTATAAATGATACGGTGAATTGGAATCGGGGAACAAATCAGCTGTTGGGGGCGCACTGTGGACGCAGCCATATAAAGGTGTGCGTTGAAAACGGCTTCGTCACACCAAATAGATTGGTGCAATATGAAATCAAAATTGGACAGACCCAACCAACTTATTCAGCAAGACGTTCAGCGGCATCATTCGCATCTGAAGTAATGCACCAGTTCAACGCAAGACAGCAATATCCAGCAGGTAGCAATTTTGTGGTAAACTTGGATATGTGCATAGGTGTCCCGCCTCAAAGTAGTGATAAAGCATCAGAGCTCTAAGTGAAGTTCCTCTTGATCGATCATTGTGTTAAGGGCCTCTACTACTCCATACATGCTGAAATGCGACTTCCTATGGACATGTGTAGTAACTCATCTGTGCACATGCATACGGCCCCACATAAATAATGCATCCGCACACAAAGCTCAATGGAAAAACCGACAAATAGATAGGTCGACCAACAAATGGATTCGTCCAAGTGAAAAACTGTTGATTCACCGATATCACCCCCACGTGTTCACCACCGGTTCACCACCATGCGTTCAACACGATCTATCACTCATAAGCCAGCGAAAAATCCCAGCAACCGACCGTTTTTCCATCCCGACGCCTGGGGCGGAATGCCCGCGGCCTGGTGGAGATCTAGCTTGGAAATCACCATCAGTGGCAAAAAATGATGAATCGATGATGGATTTCATATGAATCTCCCATTACTGTCATATAATGATACTAATTCATATATATATATATATATATTTGTGTTTGTGGCTGTGTGGGCGTGGATGATTAACGCGAAGATTTGTATGCACGTAATAGCCTATTGAATATCAATAGTCATCAATCGTGATTGATGATGGTGAACCATGGCAACCAGTTTTGATGCAGGTTCACAATGGGTACAGTAAACCCTTGTAGTTGATGAGAGTTGTGAGTTTTTAGATGCGTTGCCAGGAACAAATCATGGTTGCAACAATGGCCAACAACTGGCTATGACGAGGGCCACGCACCCAAGGTGGGGAGGTTCTGCTGGCTCTGGTAGGACCTGTTGGGCATCCCTGTTCGACATTAAATCTGTCACAAATGGAGGTAAACCAAGGAACAAGCAGCAAATGACGACAGCATCAGGCCTGTGAGGAAAGAAACAAAAACTATCAAAAACTCATAACCAATCCCTGCAAACCAGCACGCTGCATTGTCGCCACTGCCCCCTGCTTCGCAGCCACCTTCGATGTCACCATGGGGGGTATCCAGGGGGCTTCAACGTGGCTGGCAGCCTCACGGCTTGCAGGAGATTCACTGGTGGTGAACATGGAAATGGGGGATGCTTTATTCGTTTTTAGGAATCATCGACCCTCCTGAATCCATCAACAATGTGAAAAAATCCGAAATTGTCGAACGATTCTGGCAATAAACACGCTCAGTGAAAGATCTTTCCCCAGCAACATGCCCAGCGCAGTTGAAGGAAATATATGGAAAAGGTACAACTGTACAACTGTGAACTTTTGAGGTACTTCACCAACCAGCCAGCTAACCAACCAACCACTCACATGGTGTATTTTCTGTACATTGTTAATGACATCCCAAGGATCATCATGCTGGCAAAGAAAAGGGCGGCATGTCAGCTAAACGAGCTCCCCAGCAACACCAAGGAAGCGCCTGCTTCTCCCCATGCTCAGTGCAGTGTAAATCACCGGATCACCACTGGCGAACATTCCAAGAGTGGAGACATGCACGCACACAAACAAGCGTTGAAAAGAGATGTCTACGGACACGACATCTGTTTTGAACAGCGCAATGCCAGTACCCAACACGTTGATTACTTCGGCGGTCAGCGGCTTCCAAAGATCCCTGCGCCAAAGCGTTGCATCCGTCGCCCAGACGCCTTCCGAGCTGGCACCGGCACTGGGCCGCTCCAAGCTGGTGCTGCAGCGATACCAGGAACCGCGACAGCTGGTCCCGCATCAGGCTCTGTTGCCTAGTAGCTGCGCAGTGCGAGGTAAAAAGAAGGTGTTTATGTGTGTCTATACATGTGTTTATGACTTGGATTCTGGATTGGCAGAAGGGGGATGCAATCTCCTAAAATCAATTTCCGACTCTTGTCGAGAAATTCTTCGCATGAGTCCCTTGGTCACAAACCAGAATCCTCCAGAAGGACTCCTCAAACTAATTGCGACACACTCCTCCGCCAAATCCTGCTTGGCCCTACCCCAAAAATATTAAACTTCACAGGAATCCCAACATAAATTCACCTACATTATCTAAATACACATTTTTGCAGTACAGCTGTTTCTTGCAGGAAGTACTTGTTAGTAGGTTGGAGAGATTTATTTGGTTGCGTTTATCTCATCATCCTTTATCATCTTGCTCTTGTCTGCAACTCCCAAATGTTCATCCAAGAAACCCAAGCAGGAAGCATCTGCTTCTGCGCATTGGATTCTTCAGCCCCTTGCTCCTGGCACCGGATCACCACTGTCGAACATTCCAAGAATAGAGAGATGCATGCACACAAATGGGTGTTTCTCAAAATAGGGGTTCCCCCAAGTCATCCAATATTAATCATCTATAGTAATAATCCCACCATTTTTAAGGGGTCCCCTGTTTTGAGAAACCACCAAATGGACGTGCAAAAGGGCTGGGCCGTGGCAGTTTCGCAAATCATCAGCAAATCATCACCCCTGTCATTGCTTGTCCAGCTGTTCGCAAAGGGTTTGCGATATTTCTGGTCACTTCGAAATCTTTGAAATGCTTACCAACCATCATCACTATGGTGATCAATGATTGAATTGACCATATTTAACCATCATTAGCTATGGCTGATGGTTGACCACGGTTCATCAGGGTTAACCATGATCAACCATCAGATTTGTCGAAGAAACCACGGGAGTCTGCCTCATCACCCCGCTTGAAGTCGACCCGGTCTCCTTCCTCACATGGCGAGGCGAGAACTGATCATGTTTCCAGCAGCCGCGACGGCAATAGACATATGTACCTATATATAGTCATTTCTAAATTCAAAAATGATCAAGGCCATCGGCATAGTGATTTGAAGCCAAGAACATCAAGGCCATAATTCTACAACACTTATTGACCAGCATTTGTTTATCAAAAATCTGGGTATATCAATATCTCATGCTGAATATGTTCTCTCGCCAGCAATTCCATGCTTTCCGCCCAGCCGAAACTGAGTCCAGGACGCCAAGAGCTCGTTTTTGAAACAAATGTTCAGGTGGTGGAGCCTGACACGTGCCACAGCTGCCACAAGCTGCCACAGTTGCGGTGGTGCCACACCAAGCAGTGTGCCTTTGGAGGTCGCGGCCCCGACAAACGAGACTCTTCGACCTGCATCGGCAACGTCCACTTGGAGTTTCAGCAGCCATGGTTGGCAGGATGTTTGTTACCATGGCAGGATCTTTGTATGCCATGTAACACAGGTAACAAACATGTTCATTAACCAAACGATGTGTTAATTAACCATGGCAGGATACTTTTTGTAACATTTTTCATACCATGTCCAATGATGGTTCATAAACCATGGATGTTCTTTTACCATGACCCAAACAACACGACCAAAGTAACACAAGTCCGTCTGCAACTGTGGACTTGGACACTCCAAGTCGCCGAGAAAAACAGCAGCGCTGCCGGCCAGACGGTCGTTAACAAAGCCCGGCCAAAGCACAGCAGGCGACCAGAAAACAGAAAGGGGTCCGCCACAGGGAAGGGTCCCTCACGAGGTGAGCAAGAAAACAAACAAACAAACAAACAAACAAACAAACAAACAAACAAACAAACAAACAAACAAGCAAGCAAGCAAACAAGCAAACAAACTAACAATAACAATAACAATAACAATAACGAGAACAACAACAACAACAACAACAACAACAACAACCACAACAACCACAACAACAACAACAAAACAGTTCATCGACCTGATGGTCAATTGATGGCTAGCAATGGTGGTTCAATTATCCACTGATGATTGATAACCACGATTGATTGATGGTTGTTCATTATCCACTGACCATTCTTAACCGTGGTTATATAACCATCAATCAATCATCATTGACCGCAAGTCAACCATTACAGTAATTAAGCCAGGACACCGAATCTCTGAGAACTGCATCAATGTCACCACTGTACATAAGATCTATGAGGTATAAGTGGTTTACGTATGTTGAAGCGGCGTTTTTGTCCTCCCTTCTCTTGATACAGTTGAAATGGATTTTGATGGCCGGTCAGCGGTTCACAGCCTCTGGCTGCACGTAGACGTTGCTTTCCTTGTAGTCATTGTAATCCCAAGTTGCGGCAGAGGCATCTGCCACACCTTGAAAACACAACAAATGCAAAGGGACGACAAAGATCCACAAATGACAACAGTAGCAAAAACTTGCAATCGAAATGTCAAACCTTGCTCTGTCTTAAGCCATGTGGCTCCCAGCATCGTCTTCTAACCGAGGTTTTGTGACGCTGTCTTCAAGTTCATCCGCTGTGTGGGCAAAGTTGCAGGAATCACCATTTTTGCAGTATCCTTGCGTTTCAACATACCAACCTTAGCGGAGTGATGACTTCGCAACTGGTCTAACTAGTAGCTTGGCTCGCCAATGTTTGTTTTCGCAGAAATTTGGCAAAAACATGATTCATCAAACGATTCGTCAAATGATTCATCTTATGATTCGCGCTGTCCAAGACCTGCACCCGGCCGAATGACTCAATGGCATTGGCATCCCCGAGAGCCAAGTAGCACATCTTTCTTTTTTTCACGAAACCAGGTCGAAACCGGCTCTGTTTACCACCAAGTGCCTCCAAAAGACAGCGTCAAGGCGTGCTATGCTCTTCAAAACCCTTTCTTCAATTAGTTGATCATCATTGACCATCATTCACTACTACAGTAGTGATCATATTGAGCCATGAAAAATTGAAATTTTTGTGGATTATGGCAAATCCGTCTACCACAAAAACACTTAAAAATCTAAGTTCGTAACTGGTAACATGTGGTAACTAACCACGGCTATAAGGCTTAGTTCAGCTTCTAAGGGTGTAAATAACCATGATCCGTCTGGCATCCGCCATTCAGAATTCACCTTCAATGCTGCAAACCTTTCATCTTCACCCTGCGGAACCCATCTGATACAATCAGCCGGATGTGATGACTGATGATGTATGTGATTCATGATTAATTAATGGCGGCAATCATTGATAACGGTTGTTACTGGGGATTCACGGCTGTTAAATGTTGTTCATGGTTGCTTGACAATTGTCGGTCAAATGTTTCTGACTCATGGTCGACAATTTACTGATGGCTGTTGATGGTCAAAAAGGCAGAGAACATCTTTAGCACAATTCAACATACAGATGGTCATATTTGTGTGCATCTTGTATGCACATACAACCTTACAGATCGACCAGAATGTAGAAAAGATTCAGACATTAACGTGTTCATTTACTGCAACATAGTTGCATCTGAACGTATGGGCGCTTCTTAATTCATTTTCGGGCTTCCGCAATGTGAGAAACATCCATCTTTATCAACTTGCATTTGGTGAACGAACCCTCCTGCTAGCTCCAAATCGCTCCCCCTTTAAAAGGTCCTTGAAAGGGCTAGCCCTGGGTACCCCTGGCTCGCTCCCTCCGAACGGTGGACCCGCCAGTGGGCTGTGCCTGCGTGCGCCATCCGTGCCACTCAACGCCCTTGGCGAGCAGCCAGGCTTCCTTCTTGGATGCTTGGACCCAGGGCCCCAGAGTTGGAACCCCCCGATATGGCTATGGGTCAATATTAACCAACCAATAATGGGGATAATAACCAGTAACAATAGGGAAACTAATGGTAAATGATGGGGAACCAGGGGTAGAGGGTTTTGACCCACTGCCATATCAATCATTAAGCAGTGAGGATTTGTACTGACCATACTTTTGATTTATGGTGGCCATTTTTTCCATTGAAAAAAATTCTGGTGATCATTAGCTATTGGTGGTTGAAATTGATCTATACCTTGGTCGTGATCCTTGAAAGGTGCAGGCGACGTGACCAAGTGGCGTTCGGAACAACGCGTGGGTGGTGACTTGACCAGGGCAAGCGGACAAGAGAAGGGCAGTTCACAAAATTGTTAACAATGTGGTTAGTAATAACCAATCACTACTAGTACTCAACTAAAAAATGGTTATCACAATCATGTTTCTCGTAGGAGTAGGTTGTGGACAAGATGGTTGGTAGATGTTGGTAGGTATGTGGGGGGGTTAATAATGGTGCTTTACTACCACTGGCTGCCAACAAGTACAAGCGACCCTTGCCCGGAAGGTACGCTACAATGGAAAATTTACCTGGCGCAGCTAATCTCAGAGTCGAACGGCAAATGGTAGAACGGTACATGGGTACATTTTGCCGATGCACAAAGGCGAACGATAAGGGTTCAAACGGTAAATCTTCAGCGAAGGTATGCCAAAACCAACTTGCGGAAATGAACCTGCAGCACAACCATGGCTTTTAACAGCCATGGTTGTTAACCGTTGCTGCCCATGCTAAACCATCACAGGGGGTCCGTCTTAAAAAAAAAAGCATCAGGATCAAACAATTTATTCCCCAAGAAACAGTCACAGAATGGGAGCATAGCCAGCGGGCCTTGTCATCCACCTTTGTGGCTGGGTCACTGCACAGAGGCACATCAGTCGTGATCTTTCTTGCATGGGGAGCACGATGCATGGCTTTCTCAGCCACCCTCGTGGCTTTTTCACAGCATGGGAGCATAGCAGGCTTGATCTGATGTCAAATTGCACGAACAAGAAAAGAGACAACAGAATCAGGTTTCATCCACCTTCGTGGCTTTGAGCTAGCAAAGATGTAGAGGGGCAGGTGCAGTGTTATGAATATATGTGGAGTAGCGTGTTTGAGACAGGCAAGCTGTGATGTGGCGAAAGAAAAGTGGGGGATTGGGGAAAGTTGGGGAGGGCGTAGCGCGTCACCCCCAAGGCAGAATGACAACACCTATGCCCTATGTAATGTTTGTATGTTTTAGGTTGAAACAAATGAAACGTGTATATGTAGAACATCAGTCACCAACATAATATAAGCGAGGGGTTGGGGGGGCGCAGCCCTCCCATCAGCAAGCAAAGACGTAAAGAGACAGGTGCAGTGTTGTAAATACATGTGGAGTAGCGTGTTCGAGATGCGCAAGCTGTGATGTGGCAAAAGAAAAGCAGGAGGGGAGCATTGGGGGAGGGTTTCCTTCCTTCTCTCCTTCCTTCCTTCCTTCCTTTTCTCCTTCCTTCCTTCCTTCCTTCCGTTCTTCCTTCCTTCCTTTCTTTCTTCCTTCCTTCCTTCTCTCCTTCCTTCCTTCCTTCCTTCCGTTCTTCCTTCCTTCCTTCCTTTCTTTCTTCCTTCCTTCCTTCCTTCCTTCCTTCCTTCCTTCCTTCCGTTCTTCCTTCCTTCCTTTCTTTCTTTCTTCCTTCCCTGGGAAGTATTCCTTTTAACAACAAGGATAATTCCCCAACAGTGTAGCTTAAGGGTCTGAAGCCATTGAACTTCCGGGGCGCTCCGGGGCAACTTCCCAGCTGGTCGCGCAGTTCCGGGAATCTGGGTTCCAGGAACCTGGGTTCCGGGAACCTTGCTCAGGGGTGATCAGGGGAAAGTCTTGGGGCGGTCGCACTGTTCTGGGGGACCTGGGTTCTGGGAACCTGCTTCCGGGAACCTGGGTTCCGAAAACCTTGCTCCAGGGTGATCCGGTGTAACTTTCTGATTGGCCTGACTTGACGATAACGTGAAAAAGTTTGTGATTGTGCGATGCTGTTGCTGTTGGGGATCTCACGTGGGCTTATTTCTTCTTGATGCATATGACACATTTTTTGATCTCTCTCTCTCCATCGCTATCAGGTCACCCTGCCCCAGCCAGACTTCCCATGCATATAGTAATTTGTTTTTGATGCTCATGCCTGACAGGGTGCTACCCTGCAGGGTATCCCACCCTGCCGCCCGAAGAGCTGCTGCCGGGTGGCATTCTCCAAGGCTGGCACTCGCCGCGGCGCCTGAACTGGCTGGACCTACAACAGAAATTCTACCTCCAACCAAGCATATGCTGCACTTATCTACGCACATTCTCCGCATAGATGGGTCAATCGAAGGTTGGATAGGACAGATCAGGATAAGACAGGACAAGACAGGAAGGATAGATAGAAAGATATCCCAAAGCGGATCGCCCAGCTAGGTCTCCCCCACGGGCGGCGGCAGCATCAAATCCGGGCTTCTCTGGGTTTCCTGGTCCTGGCTCAAGCTGGTGCACAAATACCTCTCCCTTAGCAATGACCATCAGAGTCATCAAGTCGATTCACCATGAATTATATCATCCAGATATCATCAAGTCCATTATTTTTTGACTGCGCCATCAAGTCCATTATATTACCATCATTTAAGTATCAAGTTGATAGTCGCTTATCAAGCATCGTGGTTTGCTTAACCATCATTTTACCCTCCATAAACCTCACCTACCCAAATTTCTTGACTACATAATTCTGTGAGATGTCATGGTCTGTTCGCAACTCATGTCTTTCTTGGGTTCCAGATGACTTTTTATGCCACACCTTGCCTGACGACACACGACG
>VSDK01006592.1:29680-77198 GCA_009767595.1 Symbiodinium kawagutii | reverse complement strand
ACGTTGCATTATTTTGCAGTAAGTTGTAATACTTCCCGCATGTTGTAGTACGTTGTAGTACGTTGTAGTACGTTGTAATGTGTTGTGGTACGTTGTAGCAGGTCGTAGTATAGGTTGTAGTTTGTTGTGATACGTTGTAGTACGTTCTAGTACGTTTTAGCACGCTGTAGAATGTTGCAGTACGTTGTAGTACGTTGTAGTACGTTTTTGTACATTGCAGTACGTGGTAGGACGTTGTAGTACCTTGTAGTACGTTGTAATACGTTGTAGTACTTTGTAGTACGTTGTAATACGTGGTAGTTCGTGGTAGTACGTTGCCGTACGTTGTAGCACGTTGTAGAACGTTGTCGTACGTTGTAGCACCTTGTAGCAAGTTGTAGTACGTTGTAATACGTTGTAGTACTATGTTGTAGTACTACGTTGTAGTACGTTCTGGCTGGCTGGCTGGCTGCGTTCGTTTCTGGCTGGCTGGCTGGCTGCGTTCGTTTCTGGCTGGCTGGCTGGCTGCGTTTGTTTCTGGCTGGCTGGCTGGCCTGGTTCGTTTTGGCTGGCTGGCTGGTTGTGAAAGACCGGGCCGGCTTACGGTCGCAATCCAAAAAGAACCCACAACAAGGGCACTCGGCACCTCTCTTCAGGTGATGTGGACACCCAAGGCTTCAAGGTGCGGTGCGGAGCTACGTGGGTGGGGGCTGGGTTGGATCACGGGGTGCAATAAAAGTAAGATTGTGTGGTTAATGATGGTAAATGATGGTAAATGATGGTAAATGATGGCTCATGATTAATGATGGTCAATGATGGTCCAGGATCGTCTAAAACGGCACATGGTGGTTAAAAATGGCATATGATTCTTGCTGCTGGTCAATAGTGGGAAATAACGGTTGGTTAATGGCGAATCATAAATGGTTGAGCATGCTCCAATGAGCAGGTGGAGAGTGAGCGCTCTTCAAATGACAGAGTGCACGATGGCACCGTCCATGCTGGCTTTTTCCTAAGCCTTGGGGGAGCACCTGAAGTCCAAAATGCGATCATATGAACAATACTTTTTCAGCTCAAGATCTGTCATTTCATACCTATCAGTATGGGTTCCCTATCACTTTCACCACTCACCGCGGTCGAGTTTCATTCAAACAGATCTGCTCGTTGCTGGTGCACATGACTCCAGTCTCGCCGATGCGCCACTTCTTCCGCATCTTGGGGCCCAGTTTGTGGGCCTCAAAGGCATCTTGAAACCTTGGCGATGTCAGGTTGTCAGGGCCTTCCTGGGAAAGTTGACATGGGATAACTGGTTGGTGGTTTCAACCCACCCCTATGAAAAATATGCTTATCACCCAGCCAACCAACCATTGAGCAATACTACATAGAAAATGATTTAAAATACCAGCCAGATATGGTTGAATGATGGTTGATGCAATGGTAGTTATCATGGCGAATGGTGGTTGTTGTGATGGCTGTTGTCATGGTGAGGGCTGGTAATGTCAGAGGATAGGTGATGATAGGAGACAAATTCAAAATAACCAAGAATTTTCAAGAAGGTGCATCAGGCTTGCCCATGCTGTGCATGCACAAGCACATTACATTACTACCTGCAATGGGCAATGGGCTATAATGGATAGGCTCGCAGATTGGAAACGCTTCGAGGCTGGTCCCGTAACCCAATGGGTGGCCATCAATACTATGAGAAAAATACATCAAGATCGCCAGTACTTCATACCTCATATCAAGGCCCATACGTAGGTATACATACTGTATATGCCACGCACACGCGCTGTTGGTATTGTTATGCATTCTCTGGGTGTTGGTGTACAGTATATCTCTCCGGCAGGCTAGTTTCACAGAGGATCACTTTCTCTGGGATGAAGAGGATATGGATCAAAGTAGGGTGCCAGCACTGATGGAACGACTTGAAAGTCGCACCACAACCCACTCCACCCACTCCGTCTGTTTGGCCGCGCTGCATATCCTCCGACCATTTGGAGTTTCGTGCCATGATGACACCGCCATTGATACGCTCCTGGCCATTCTTGAGCCAGTCCTGCCGCCGCGGGTCACCCATGTGGAAATGGTTCCGAAAGAGGGTTCCCAACAATCAGCAAAACCATAGCTGAAAAGCAATCAATGGGGTAATATTGGTTGATAAGTAATGTGGTAATAAGAAGTGACCACAGTTGGGTGATATCAGTGTGGATAATATTCTTATTTTTGGTGTCAGTTGCCATATCATTGCCCGACGGCATGCCGACAAAGTACCAACCATGATGAACTCAAACAAAATAGAACAATCATGAAAAATAGGAGTGGCAAGACCACGACAATCATAGTAGTCAGGATATTGATTGTTACTATTTCTTTATTCTAATTCCTATTGCTCACAGTAGCAGTCATTATGTCAATCAAATACGGAGGGTCTCCAACGTACCCCAGATGGAAGCCAATGGCCTCCAATCAGGAGCCTCTCGTAAGGGTGGCTGGAAAATGCTACATCTTTCCCACACCAATTCTTCGATTCATCTATCCACATGGTGCACGAAACCTACAGCACAATGTGCTTGCCTACACTGGATGGATTCCTGGTTGGTGGGATCTGCATCCATCCATCAACCCATCAATCCATTCATCAATCCATCCAACCATCCGTCCATCCATTCATCCATCCAAGCTGATGCATGAGGGGCAGCGGATCCGCCCCCAGCAGGGCAGTGTCCTCATTGGTGAGAAACACATCCACATTCTGCTGCTGCATTTGCTGCGCGATGCCGCCCAAGATGTCGACCTGGAGGTCAAAACGCTCGAGTTTTTTCTGCCTACATGCTTCCAACGACCTGCCCGTACATAGAGATTACATGTAGAAGTTTGTATTCATATGCATACACGTAGAGGTTCCCGTGGTATGTCTGCAACTAAATAGATACACACACATATACAATAATATATAGAAAGAGTATACATGTAAGGAAATATGTTGACTGCGCGGTAAATATTTCCTCCTCACACATCTGTTTACAACTGACGTGTCAACCAGCATCCTGTCAGTCCATACAAGTATATACATATAATATGGTTCCACGGGGAGTGTCGCCACTGGATCCGCCAAAACTGCCATTGGTTGGATCTGCCAAGCCCTTCTACAATAAGAAGGCCCTCCCAACACTTCAGCTCGGCCTGGTGTCTGATCAAGGCAGCGTCCGCATCCAACATGATCATGTGAGTGAACTCTTGGGAATTCAACAAGTAGTCCACCTGAGCAACGCCAAGCGGGGCCAGCGATGCGCTACAACCATCTTTGATGATAAATTCGCAGTTGAAGGAAAGAATGAATGATAACAAAAAAAGGCATCAACAAAAAATGGTTAACCAACAGGAGCAGCCCAATCGTGGACCACCGTTGTTGCGGTACAGGACCATTGTCACCGTTTGCGCTGGACTGCCCTGGAACACCGCCACAACAGCCACCCAGTCAGGGACGATAAGGAATTGACCCAATTCTCAGGAAGCCAAACGTGATCATGCAAACAAAAGCCCACCGTTGTGTGTGTGCGTTACATGTTTTCGAACCCACACTTTCCAGCCAAAGGAGCCATAAAAGGAAACTTCTCCCAGCAAAAGTTCTCCCTCTCCCAGCTCTTGATGCACTCCTCTCGGCTCTTGCCACTCCTGCTACACATCTGCTCCTGCCACTCGGTCAATGGCAGGGTTCGTTTCCACCTCAGCACCATGGCATGGCCGTGCCGCATGGCATGCTGTCGGTTGGTGCTGAGGATGGCCCGAAGCCAGCGGGGCCGCTGGGCACTGCCGGCGGAGCCCCAGTAGCCCCCAGCGTCGTTGAGGACCAGCTGCAGGATCAACATGCCACCCTTGGGCTCCGCCCGGGCATCCACCACCAACTCATCCCGCCGCGCCAACCACCCGGGACGGCCGTGCGCCACCGGCAGACCCAGGTTCTCGGCTGGGCCTCGGAGTTCCAGCGCGCGGACCCAGGGCAGGAAGCACAGGAACCACTTCATTGCGGACGCGGAGCAACGCGTCTTCGAGCCGAAACGGGACGAAAAGAAGACGATGGCAGCGGAAAAATTCGGGATTTTGGGCTGCGCCGATCTTCGTTGTGGGTTCAATTCAGTATCTCGTGCTGCCAATCCTCAACAAGAAAAGCTTGGAGTCTATGAGTTGTAAGCTGCGAAGGTTCGTTTGTCCTCTCAACAATAGATGTCGCTAAGCCTGTGATTTTCGAATTCTCAAATGCTACTCTTGCGCCGACCCAAAAACTCACTTGCGCCGACGAAACATGCCTTCGATGATCATGATCTCACCGTTTAAGGTTAACGTTGCGGACCGGGGAAACGGGACATGAGGGTTTAGGGGAGCATGGCACCTCTGCTTGGTTTGACAAATAATGATTGGGCCATTCAGGGTTAACGTGGGGGACAGGGGGCAGGACGTGGGGCTCAGGACGACATGGGGAAGAAAATGTTTGGGCTCTTTTGGGTTGACAGTGGGGAGAGGAGACATGGGACATGGGGTTTACAGGGACATGGGGCAAAGTCGTGGATTAGAAGATAGTGCGTCGGCTCTATAGGGTTAGCATTGAGGACAGGAGACACAAGACACAGAGAGACCTTCGACATGGGGGTGACATCGATGTGACAAATGCGGAAGAAATTTCTGAAAATCTATTGGTTGTAGATTGGATGGTGGCTTATCGCGCAGTCTGCAAGCTGGATCGGTCAGTCACCGGGGTTCAGAGGTAAAAGCGAATACTTTTCTGCCTGGTTCTCTTACAACCAACACCTTTCACAGAAGCCCCAACATAAATAGCACAAACACGGTCTCCCACTAAGGCGGTTGGCTGTGAGCTTCTCACTGAATTGGAGAGATCAACTTGGTTCAGTTTGTTCTAAGATCTTGGTGGCATCTTGTCTGCAACTAGCCTGCCCAAACATTCATCAACCAAGCAAGGAAGCTCCTGCTGCTGCGCATTGAATTGTTCAGCAGTCCCATGCCCCTGACACTGCAAATCACCGGATCACCACTGCCAAACATGCCAAGAATTTAGAAATGCAAACCACAAACTGACGTGGAAAAATATGCGCGCCCGTATGATAAACGTAACATTA
Source organism: Symbiodinium kawagutii (assembly GCA_009767595.1). Taxonomy (NCBI): domain Eukaryota; class Dinophyceae; order Suessiales; family Symbiodiniaceae; genus Symbiodinium; species Symbiodinium kawagutii. Next base: position 72,090 of record VSDK01006592.1, on the reverse strand, counting down.
TGCAAGCAACCGATCTGGTTGGTGTGAATTGCTGATCCCTCGAGGATGAGGAAAGAACAAATGTCAATATCCTGTTCAACAGGCTGACAAACATGAAGAGGTACATCTGAAAGCAGGTGGGAGGAGGCAAATGAAGAGGCAAGATCAATCATACCAGACCGCGCTCGGGAAGAAATCGACAACAACAAAGGCACGTCACCCATCACCGCATCGCCTTCCGCGCCGTCACCGATGGCGAGGCAATGTTGGCAGCAGCTGGTGCCGTGCCGTGTGCTTTTGACACCTGGCGGTGCCACGAGGTGAAAAGAAATGACGTGGATTGGCAGGTCCACAATCCTTATGTCATGGCAAATTAGGTGTTGGTTATACTGTTTTGGCATATTGATTTGGCAATTCCTTGTGCAATTAACTTATATTGTAGTGTGTTATATGGTAGTTTAAAAAATTGAAATCAGTTGTGGGCTATGTTATTTATAGTATTGCAGTATATTACAGCACATCATACGATATTAAAAAATGTTGTCAGCTGTTTAGATCATATGATTAAAAAAAGATAAAATTACATCCCTCGCTCTTGTTGGGAAAGCAGTTGCGTGGGTCGCTTGGTCACCATCCAGAATCCCCCAGAAGGACTTTTGAAACTGTTCGCAACATACACACCCCTCTGCGAAATGTTGGTCGGCTGCCTTGCAACCAATACCTTCAGAGAACCCCCAGTCTACATACGCACCACTAGGATCGCATCGATGACTTTTCTTTATCCTTCTAGGCATCTATGGATACGGGGTGGGGCCCACACTGGCACCATAGATTCCTGCTTGGAGCATTTAAAATGATTTTAGGCAGCCTGTCCAGTCACAATCCGATCATCATGACATATGGTGACGTGCCGCAAGGCATGGCAGTGGCATTTTATTCATCTGGATGCTGACGTATGCGACATCACCACAGGGACTTTCCACAACTTGAAGTGAAGGAAAAAAAACAAGACTGTCTGCTGCTTTTGCGCAACGCAAATGGCCTCATATTTTTGAACTAGCTGAAATCTATCAAACGATGTTCTCGCTGAGGCAAGGTGACACGTAAATTGCAGCGGAACGGAAACACGAAGCCAACAAGTGATGCTTCCACACACTGATAGAAACCACATGTCCAAAACATCCATCAAGAAAAAGGCCTGGCAAAACACGGAAAACACAAGTATGTGTTTATGACGTGGGCTGGCGCCGCAGGATGCAACAGTCACCCCATGAAATGAGATGCCTGATGGCGAGAAATCAAGTAATTAATTGATCACCAGTCGTCTTGACTGGCCAGCTGCCTATTAACCATTCATGTCCAGGACCTGCCCATATGATGGCACAAAGGACCCAAACAGTCTATGGATTCCTGACTGTTGCTGCTTTGCAGCGATTGTCCACGGGAGATCCAAATCAATGAATAAACCTACATTTGATGCTTAAACTAAGGCTGTTGTATCAATGTGTATCTACCATTAACATTGATTGGTAGTACCGCCATTGTCTGGATTCTAACGCGCTTGATGGATTGCTACATGCCCCCGATTATCAGCAGCGATAATGATGATGAGAGGCACCCAGAACCATGGCTGAACCATAACCAACCAGGATTATTGGCCATTATGGGTCAATCACTGCTGCGAACCAACAATGAGTATGGTGTGGTTGTGGGTATTGTATTGTTATGGTTCTGGTTGTGGTTTTGGGTATGGTCATGATTGCTGGCTAAAAGCAATGACTCACCATACCCATACCCAGACCCTTAATCACCCAGTTGGGTATGTGTACCCTCTGACAGACCCTGCCCTGGAAGCGTAAACCAGCCAGAAACGGCTTTGGGTTTCGACGTAACCACGGTACTGTCCAGAGCAAAAGTGGTAAATAGTAGGGGATGGCGACCAACTACGACTGGTACCTTTTGAAAAGGTCTATGATGCTTCATGAATACAAATGGAACCCTTGACCAATGACTTGCTATAAATAGCTCGTCATATGAGTCACGTACCTTAAGGATGGCCAATGTTTGAGCTCCAGGAAGGGGGACCCAGGTGATGGATACTGGGCACCCTATGGTACCATTTCTGGTACCCACGCATGAGGGCGAAGCCGAAGCCAACAGCAACCTGCACCGATCCCTGCGGGTGTTGACCTCTCTCTGACGCAAGTAAGCCGCCAGCTGTTCCGCCGCCAGAGCCTGCGGAATTTTTAGACCTAAGGAGACACCCACCATAGCCACAATGAACCGACCACACAATGTTGCCATGGCTCAAACACCGACACTGGCTCGAATATGTCGTGTTCCTGCCTGCATTTTCCAAACGCTGCCGCTGCCGACCCCGACAGCCGCAAGCACAAAAACGACTTCGGCGACGGCGACGATGACGACCACAACAACAACAACAACAACAACAACAACAACAACAACAACAACAACAACAACAACACATTCACAGATTCGGCTTGTAAACAACAATAGTCACATGACCATCAAACATATCTATAAACATTTATCAATACCATGAGGTCGATTATTGACAGAGCTCTATCATGGTGCAGAAGTCCACCGACATGGAGTCAAACGACATGCACATTCCTGACATCAGCATACATCAACCCTTCACCTGCATCACATCTCACACTTGCCTCCGACTGTTGCATTCTCGCCAGAACCCAGGGGTCCAAACATGCCCGTAAACGTTTACAGCATGCAAAACATAATCTGCTCATTCAGAATTCATCCCTGTCTGTGTGTGTGTGTGTTTGCGTGGCTGTTTGGATACGAATAACGCCTACTTGTAGGCACCTAAAGTCTATAGCGCCTACATGCCCACACATGATCGCGACATGAGTTTGAGGGAGTAGCGATTTGCTGCAAACAGAAGAGGAAAGTGAAGATAAATGAAAGCTGGCAAACAAACTTGCACATCCAGCCGCATCTGTATCTGTCCCAGCTCTGATTATGAAAAAAGGTTGCACAACTCTGATTTGTGGACTATTGCAAAAACTTCAGGGGGATAATCATTAAATTAGCAGAGAAAAAAACAGTGCAGAGAAAGAAGAAGCCCAGCGTACAGAGAAGGAGAGGGAGACCTGGCCCCAGAAAATGTCCCTCATTTTGTGAGAAGCACGCGGCAACACATTGGAGTCTTACAAGCTGTGGAGCACCAAGATCTCAGCGGTGGTGGCATCAGCTGGCGCGAAAATGCGTCAACCAATCTTTGGACATGGCCTGTGTCCGGTCACCATCACCATCACCACCATTGAAGTCAACTCCTACCAGTTGGTTCTCCCAGCCCAGCGCAGTTTCCAGCCTTGAGCTCGTTCCACTGGTTCCAAGCCATGGCTCATTCATGACGGCAAATCCCAGCTGCGTGGCACTGGGCAGCAGGGACGAGCTACAGCTGAACTTCCTGGGACTCGTCGCTCACAAGAACTTACGTTGGTGGCTGTTGTGTATCTGTGCCTGTCTTGAATCCCTCTTCGTTCAGGGGCTATAAAAAAAAAATCAAGTGACTGAGATTTGATGGATTTCTGATGCGATTGATATTCTCAGATTTGATCTTATCCATCAAATCTCAGTCACTTGAAAATCTCAGTCACTTGAAATCAACTATTGGAATATTCCATGAACTATTCTTGCCAAAGAACTTGGATCATTGACGTGACCTGTTGGGACCCTGCAACTCAATGGGCTGGGCATGATGCGGCCCTTGTCTCTCGCTTTCTACGGGCCCTTGAAGAGCAGCTGCGGCGACGCGATCTGAGCCCGCTAAGGCTTTGCCCCAGTCTGCGTTCTGAGCTTCCCATTTTTGGTTGTATCCAGTTGTTATTCCAGCAAGTTCTGAGATCACCAAATCTCATCATTGGTCACCTCGCAATGTTGGATGTAAATGAGGATTGCCTATGCCTCGTAGCATCACAAAACGGTGCACCATCAACAGAGTTCAAAGATACTCTGCACCAACTCCTCCCTTGACACTCAGGAAGACTCTGGAAGACCACTCCGGGAAGTGCAAAAACCGTCCAAACGCACTTGACTTCGTGCAAGCGCTGCTAAGATGATCAGTTTTAGGGTGAAGAAAGCGAACTGAACTCCAGGGCATGTCCACCCGCCTCTTCGAGGCCGGGCATCAAGCCATGGTACCGTGGCTGGGGGTCCCGTTGTCGTCCCCACGGGTCCCGGGGGCTAACAGCTGCGAAGATGGGAAGCTGACGTGGTAGCCACATGAGGCCCGTGTATCAATCACCACATGTCCACTATTATCAAGCACCGCTGTCGACCATGAACTGAACGACACATGCTGGCTAATTGATCAACCCGTACTAACAAGAATGGCTAACGTATTCATCATCATCATCATCATCATCATCATCATCATCATCATCATCATCATCAGGAGTCATCGGCCAACATGTGCTATCATATTCACCACAACCAATCATCAATAGCCATCATCATTGCACAACCATAAATATCTCTTGACATCTCTTGACCACATTTGGCTGTTAACCTACACTATGAACCACCATTTGTCGATATGATTAGCCACCAAAAGCCAGCAACCAGCTGTCTCATGATTGTAAACCAGTATTGGCTCATCATCTTTTGCTGATGAACTATGATTAGCCAACATGCCGATGGGTCAAAACGGATTCAACCACCAACAAACCACCAGAATTGATCATCAACCAGCATCATCAACCTCATGAATCGCTAACCACACACCAGCATCAACCACCCAGCATCCACCACTGCTCCCCCCCACGCCCACCCCGCCACGGGCCCGGGCCCGGCCCGGGCTTCACGCCGAGGCACCGCCGCCTCGGCGGCCTCGTAGCGTCGCTGCCGCAGCGCCAAGGAAGCGCGGAGCAGGGTGCAGCGCGCGTGCAGCGCAGGGCCTCGACCGCGGATCCGCAACGGCCAGCGCCGGAGAGGCGGAAGTGACCAGCAGATGGCGGTGCTTCAAAGCCAGAGGGGGTACCAATCATCCAAAAATCCAACGATTTCTAGCAATCAACCAGCCAGTTTTGGGGGGGTGCCCGATTTTGAGAAGACACCTAATATCAATCAGCTTGTGAAGAATCGTGGGTCAGTATGTGAACCATCCGCGATTGACAAGCAATTCTCGTTGGATCGCCGCCGCGGTAGGATCCACCGCAGCCCTTTGTCTTAGGCCGATGCTCACCGCCTCCACGTAACTCCCGGAAGGAGCAGCGTGGAGGGAGCCCTGGTCGCAGTGGGAAAATCCATGGTGGCTGACTGGTTGATAGCGAGCGATTGGTGGTGAAACGGTGCTGCCAAGGGGTGGTCAATTGAGGGCAATGCAATAAATGATGGTTAACCAGTGGCAATTCATGGTGGCTAATTGATGGCAATTAATGGTTAATTGGTGAATAGATGATGGTTGAGTAGAATAGATGATGGTTAAGTAAAGCTGAGGCTGAGCCACGACCATCATCAACCATCATCAGCCATCATCAGCCATCATCAAACATCATCAAGCATCATCAGCCATCCCCATCATATATAATGGTTAATTGTTGATGGCTCAGTGATGGCTGGTCTCTCCCAGCTCTGGATTTCATGTTGCTGGCCTGAATGGTGACCGGGCAATGGTCACATCTTGCTATGCGGCCACATGCGTAGGAAAGGGTCAAAAAGCATAGCAGATATACACAAAAGGGCGACAAAACTCATGATTAACCATGTAGCTCTGGGGTCCAAGAAACTTGGTACCACCTAAAAGCTTGGAACATCAAGGATTCCCTGCCCACAGGCACCCCCAAACACCCTGAATTAAGGGTCAGCTGAAAAAGCTGAAACAGCTTCCTGTGCAACCGCACTGGATGTCATGAATGCTTAACACTCCAGTGGGTGATGCGTTGGAGCGAATGTTTTATCAAAGGATTGCTGCACCTGATGACAACATGAAGTCTCTGCTGCGATTCCAAGTTTGACGTCTTTTTCCTCCCACGCACCCTTTGCTGCGCAAGTCTGACGGTGGTCCCCCAAACGTGGTTGGGGTTGGCTGTTACAAAATACTGGTCAGCTTCCAGATGTGATGGTTTTCTATTATGGGGATCAATATCGCTGACAGAATCTGTGCACACGTATATGTATATATACTTATAATTCTCTATGTGCCTGTGCATGCATGTAATTGCGACATGCTGATACGACATGTTAACATACTATCCCACAAGCCTTACTGATCCTGCACGTTCCTGGAACATGGCAGATAAAACTATGGCTGGATACAAGGAGTGATAAGTGTGGTTAGCTTGACGCACGGCTGTGGCAGATAGTAAATCTGAAGAGTATTGCTGGGAGAAGCATGGTTTGTAGCGCATAGACGCTTGGCTAAATGGTTTATACACTAGCAACGATGCGCGACCTCTCATTGCTACAACCACCATCGTGTGAGCCGTAGTGTGAGCCGTAGTGTGCCCTCCCATCGATGCCGCGACATGACTGGTGTTGCGGATCCCCATCAAAATTCAGTGCGAAAACCAATGATTTGGAGCTACCAGCATTCTAGGTGTTTTTTCGCCAGTGATTTCAAGCTGGTTCATGGTGCCACTATGACATGCCAGGCTCCACCCTATCGAAGCTACGGGTCAGCCAACCCATCACCTTGCACTGCTCGGGCGCCAACTCTTTAGAGCGTCAGAAACTGTATCCGGACGTTCCGTGGCTTCTGCGGTGGTTCCGAGAGCAAAAGCAACTTGGAAAGACAAACATAGAAGACTATGGGCATCTATGGGCTATGCATGGCTATGCATGGCTATGCCATTGCTTCCCTTGGGTCACTTTCTACTCTTGGGACAGTCTTTGTACAGCAAAAGCTGCTAGCATGTATTTCCCAGTGTCAAGTATATACTGCAAGGAATCGCTGGCATCCCAACTTCACGTCAGGATGCTGCCACAGCAAAAGCCACTGTAAAATGTTGCTGCCCGTTCTGAGAACAGATCTAGGGGAATTCAAAGGTCTGCAACAGGCGTGCGGCTGGAGCACTCTCAGGCATTCTGAATTGTTTCTCAACAACACGTCCTGTTTGTTGGTTTCTCTGCAAAATGCCTGCGAGCTACAGCTTGTCTGGTCGACATGGGTATTGACATTCAAACAAACTGCAAGCTGCAAACTGCAAACTGCAAGTATGCTGACCCACTCCTCTTAGAAGTCGGTGTCGGCAACCATCCTCTGAAACTATGCAAGCACGAAGGTATCGTGAATTGGCTCTTTCGTGACGTAAGACGAAAGCAGGGTATTTTTCACAAACTTTGTACAAATATCAACAAACTGCGTCCAACCAACCTATTCCCAGGGTTCCTCAGCGAATAACAAAACCTGTCGCATCCCGCGACCTCAGAAGGATGTCCACAATGCGTCTTGGGTGTGCGGTCTGGAAACCTGTGAACAAATGAATTCACCGTTGATCACCATGAAAACTTGCCATCAATTAGCCATTCACCATCAATCAATCATCAACTTCCAAAAATGCTTTGAACCCGGAAAAGCACACATCGTTCTGCATGTTGGCTCGCGGCCAAAGCCGATCTGATTGCAACGGTGGTCAGCGCGATAGGGGTGGCAACCAATTAGCCTGCTGTTGGCCCCTGTTGTCCCTCCCAACCGAAGTAAAACAACTTGGCCTAGTCACATCCGGTGCTCTATGAAGCAGGCATCACTTCAAAGTTTGATATCAAAGGTGGTCGCAAAAGTTTAAATGTTGATGCAACTTCAGCTGCCCAGAAGTGAAACTGTGACGTTTGACACTCTCAAAGGAGATGCCACAGTAACATCCACGGGCAAAACAACTGGGCTCTTGCCATTACCATCCATTACCCAAGAATTTGACAAAAAGGAAAACAAAGAATTCACAAATTCCATCTACATGTACTTCCACTCAAATGCATGTGCCCGTGGTTCAGGCAGCAGAGTCGCTAACCTGTGCAAGCTCTTGCCCCTTGGGCACTCACCACTCTAAATGGTTGAGTTCGCTTTCATATTCCTCCGCGAGATCCGGATGCCTCTTCTTGATGAGGGAGATGTCTGCCCCTGCATCCAACAAGATGCGAACCACCTCCTGCTGGTTGGCAAGCATCGCAACACACAAAGAGTTCCAATCGTGTGGGCTGGCAAAGGTGTTCACCGAAGCATTGTGTTTCAGGAGCAACTTCACAATTTGGCAGTCTCCCAAAGATGCTGCAAACATCAGCGGTGTCCATCCGCTTTGAGGTTCTTTGCAATCGACTTGTGCGCCACTTGACAGTAAGGTCTCTACGGCTTGGACATCTCGACGCTGAGTTGCAATGAGTAAGGGAGTCCAACCATCATCTGTGCAGGGACAATTCTCACAATAGCCTGGAATTCTGCAATATGTCAGGGCCTCCTCGAGCACCTTGGTCCGCTGAAGGCAACAGCCGATACACTTCTTGGCTTCCAAGCCTGCCAGCAAACTCCAGGTGGATGGGCTCATCTTGATCTCCCTGGACCTGGAAGGCGAAACATTGAAATCGGTATCTGCCGTTGATTGCCTTGACAGACTTTGGTTCTCCTCCTCGGAGCCCAGCTTATAATCTGTCCATGCTGTCCTGCGCCTGTTGTGATAGATGCGAGCATATCCCTCTGGAGGTCCATCCACTTCTTTGGGAGGCCCAAGGTAACAAGGAGCGAGCGGCCGACGAGCAAGAGGCATCGCGGGCTGGCACGGCACGTGGCTCCGGCAGCGCTCAACCTCCCGAATTGAAGGAGTTTGATCCCTGGAACGGCAGTTAGATGTTGGTGCTCGATGGAACAAGCAAGAATAAGGAACACAAGCAGCGCGGCATTGTCATCTACCTGCAACCTATCTTCCGTATCCAAAATATCCACATTGATGGCTGGCAGCCTATGCAAAAAAAGGTTCGATTAAGAGTAACGAATGATACTGTTGGTTCCATCCCAAGCTTGTCCGAGCCCCCAGAGATCCACCTCCAACTTGTCCAAATGCTGGTAGCTCCTGCAATTTCAACACAGCAACTGCAGCCTACGGCTCTGCACCTTTAGTTGCCTTAGTTAGGTACCTTTCCTCTCCTTTCCTTAGGAACTTGTCTCTTAGTTTGTTGGTTAGTTACTTAATTAGTCAAACTAGTTCAAAACATTTTCCTTTTAAAGTGATGTTTTGCAAAACCCTCCAGCCCCATCCCAGCACTCCTGGACAGCTCCATCCAGTGCATGTAGCTACTGGCCAAGCAGAGCTGTAAGAGCGAAGCCGCAGGCACCAACCTGGACTGGGCTGAGCCAGTGATGGGAACCCTAATTTGCTGGCACAGGAGCCTGCAAAGGGCAGAACCCGTGGAATCACTTCTTCACCAGGCTTTTTTTCCGATGCGAATTTTGTTGCATCTAGTGGTTTGTGGGGGGTTCTTGATAGCCTTCACTCTGCCCTTTGCTCTGGACTTCCACCTTGCACTGTGCACAAACAAGGCAGGCGAGCCAGTGCGGGATGCTCCCTCCTGACATGGAGCACCGCCTACGCGGCAATGATGATACTTTCTATGAAAACCTCTAAGTGCTGTGGCCTCCCCAGAATCTCTCCTGCCAGGCCAGCCTCAGTCGCAGACATCCCAAACAAGTAGCAACAAACCAGATGACATCACCAAACCACCAACCAAACAACCAACCACAGCACCAACCAATCGACCCAACCACAGCACCACCAAGTCCTGGATCAGACGCTGATGCCAAGACCGCCTGCAGGTGGCACGGCTGGTCGCGGCCCTACGTCGAGAAGTCCCATGCCCAACTCCCAGGCCCCATGAGCACCAACCAACAAACCAACCAACCAATCAATCATCACGTCATACAACAAATCATGTGGAAACATCCTACTCTCTCGCACATTCGTCTCACGTGTGAGACCGGTGTCGAGGCCGAGCCGTTTAGCTGCCAGGACACCACTGGAAACATCGTACTAATCAGCTCTCATCAAATGTCAGACCTCAGGAGGTCACCCTTCGCACCTCCAACATCCCGCGCGCGCAAGGGCCCACAGCACAGGGTGGACGCCAGGCGATGCCTGTCCAGCTGAAACGGGCAGAAAGCTCTCTGATCACCTACGAGTTCTACTGCACAACTGTATTGGTATTGATATCTATCCGTTATTCGCTCTTTGCTATTGGTTACAGTATGTTAGTTATTCATGATTGGTTATATTGGTTAATTACCTATTGGTTGTGGCTATATGTGGGCAAACCAACATTCAGTAATAACTGCTTTACTGTACTGCACTAATGCATACTGCAGTTATACTAATACTCATCAGTTTGGCATAACACGTTCAGTTGGACTACTAGGAATTTCGTCGGTGATTGTTTCAGCGTGCCATCTTGCGGGGTTTATGTGGGGCACCCTGCCTCTCACCATTGGGATTGACTGCCAAGAGTGCCCATTAAGCCCATTCCGATTGCAAGAGCTGAATAGACGGAAACAAATTACTGTTTCAAGGTCAAGGTGTGCTTGGTTGTGGGGAGTTGGTTGTTGTCAATCTTGGACAAATTGCGTTTGCAACCATCTCTTAATTATGGACAACGGTGAATTCTGATTATTAAATATCCACAATCATGACCATCTACTAATGACAGTATCGATGGAAAAATCATGGCCAGCTACATGAACCACTCATTGCAGTAAAGATGCTCACTGGATATGTTTTCTGATTGATGGTCGGGAACATCCCGTTCGCATTCACCACAGACGTGCCGCGCCAGACGCCCAGTCCTTTCGCAATCCCAACTGTGGTGCGATTATAAAATCCATGGAAAATGGGGATGGGAGATATGCTGTGTATGTAAAGGTTGGACATATATATATTACGAATAGATGTGGAAGTTTTCCGTATCAATAATGGAAAGTTCCAGGATTGAGCTGGTACCCAGCGGGGATCGTTTCTTGATGTGGATCTTCTACCTGATCCTTTTGCTGGCATCACTTCCTCCCTACTCCTTCGAAACCATCAATTTTGGGATGCACCTAGGGTTCTATTCACCCACCAGCAAAAATCATTAGTCCCTATAACCACTATTTCCTATCGCTAATCGCGATCTATTAACCAATATGATTATTGACCATCGCTGAACACGGTTCACCATTATCAATTTCAGGTCGCAAACAATTCAGGACCCAGCCTCAGGCCCTGGCACTCCTTTTCTTGGGCCGACTTTGCTTCGTGGCTGGTGTCACCGGTTGACGAGCTAATGGGTGGTCAAGCAACAACTGAAGCGCACACTTTGCTGGTCCAATGCCTGGTCACATTTCTACTCAACTTGGAGTCCCGACATGTCTGGCCATCCCCTATCCATGGCAGGTCCTACGGTGACGGTGTGTCTCACAAGTACCTGGTGTCCCATCGTTGCTCATCTGAACAGGTGGCTCGGCTCATGAGGATGGACTCACGTCGTGACTGCCACAGCCACCAGCTGCTGCTCCCCGTCGCGGACGGCATCCACCGACTCCACTTCTCCCACTGGTGAGATCACCTGCGAGGAGCAACAGGGGAACCACCGTGAATGATGGATCCATATCAATAAACCACCAGTCTTTCACCCTGAACAGCTTATGACTTTTCATCAAATTGAGAGGAGTGACTAATGTGAGTCTACCTGTTGTTAGTCAGTATGAATCATGGCGAGACAAGGGCGATGGTCAAATGATGGCTGATTGCTTCATAGTATGTGAATTGGTATGGCCAAATGTAGGTTGGTTACCCCCCTCGAAGTCGTCATCGGGTGGTGCCGTACCGATCCCTGGCACCCCTGGTGCACGTTCCCGACGTCGAAATATGCACATCATTATGTTGTGTCACCAGTCTATCACCACCATCACCACCACCATTACTAAGTATCGTTAAGCATCACCAACCATTCATTATTAATCGTGAAGCATCACGCTTCGCCCATCATTAATCACCAGAAAAAAAACGGATAACTCATGAATCAACAATCCACATCAAACAAATAGTCGTTGACAATATGCTTGCAATGTATTTCAATTGTCAATTGTCAGTTTTGGTCATCGTCCCACAAAGGAAATGACCATCCTCCACCACTCCAAGTCACAAAGAAGGTCTGCTCCGTCGCTGGCTCCGCGGGCGCCTTGCCCCAGGGCGCCAAATAGAAGCAGTCGCGCTGGCTGGCAGAAGACATGGCACCACCTGGCCACACTCATGGTCATCAACCAGGTCCATGGCTCTCAACGGTTCATTGACTAAGGTAACTATCTTTTAAACATATTTTTTAAAAACGGTAACTATTGGTTGATCAACTAGCTTAATGTTATGAACCAAGACTGAACTTGTATCAAACCAATATTAAGCCATCTCGAAACATCAGTCAACAGCAATGTTTGACTAATGGTTTAGTAGCAATGTCGTGAACCAATGAGGCAACAAGTCCTAATACGATCACAATTATGACAATATCAAAATAAGTTATAAAGTGTTGTGTCAACATCAACATTGTTACTTTGGTTGCTAACTCTCATACACTTGTTTGTTTTGAACCAATCAGTTGGCTATCAGCCCACCTTTCCCGTACAGTTGGTGACCATCATTTCTGAAGTCCCTGTTTGTAGATCTTCCATATTCCATGACAATGACCAGCTATTTCTAGTAAAACATTTCTACTTAACGATGTATACTGTGACTTCTGATCCTACGTTGAAGCAAGTGCCCCACCGACCCTCGCCGTCATGACAGCAGTGCCTTCATCTCTGCGTGCATCATCTCCATCCACCTCCATTGGCTCTTCCCTCGTCACCTTCATCCGTGCTCGATGAAATGCCGGGATGATCAACAAGCAAGTGAAATGATCAAGGTATCAAAATCACTTCAAGTTTGAAGCTCAAAAATCTCTTGCTTGTTGAAGTGATCAAGGTATCAAAGAGTTGCAGGCACTTGAGTCCTGCGCAAAAAAGTCGCCTAAGAAGCGCTGAGTTGACCCGGTTCAAGTGTGTTATGATTTTGATTGAGGGAACAGGTACTGTCAGGTTGATATGTCCAGCCTTTCTGGTTGATTACTGGAGCTACTAGGCATCATTAACGCCAGAACCATCACCGTGATTGGCCATTTTTGACTCGCAAAGCCTACCATACCAGCGAAGATTTCCCAAGCAGCTCCCTGGTAGTCCCCTCCACATTTCTGAGTCAGCACTTGCATATCATGTAGCAAGCCGCCAACCTTGGAAGCCACCAATTGAATCCCATTCGTGGGAAACCGTCATGCTCATCATGAGCATCATCATCATCATCATCATCATCATCACCAATCATCAATCACCATCACCAATCATCACCAATCATCAATTACCATCACCAATCATCACCAATCATCAGTCACCAGCATCAATCATCATCCAGTTCTGTTGGTTTTTCCCAAGCTAAACCGCTACCCCCAGCTCTCCATCGAGGCATCACCCGTCGCTTCGCCTTGGAGCAACACCCAACACCCAGGTGAATCGCATCGTCCAAGGGGAACTCCAGCGGCCCATCGCGGTGGGAGATGACCTGCCAGCGTAGCAACCAGTCAGGATCAACTACATCAAACGATTTGTTGGTAGGCAACTAGTTGGTATGGCAACCAGAACTAGTATAGCAACCAGTTGATGTAGTTTCAAAATCAACGACTACATCAAATTACATGAAAAAGTGAAATTATCAATTTTGAGTGGTCCAGATCAATCAATGTCCAATCAACTACATCCAATATTGATGAGAGGAACTTCCAGTGGGATCAACTTGTGATCGACTACCAACTGGTCACATCAAACGATGTTTTTGGTTGCCAACTAGTTGGTATCGCTGTGGGTCAATATTAACCAGTTGGTTCCAGTCTAGTGGTTGATGGCTTGGCAACTAGTTGGTATAGCAACCAGTTGGTTCCAGTCTAGTGGTTGATGGCTTGGCAACTAGTTGGTATAGCAACCAGTTGGTTCCAGTCTAGTGGCTGATGGCTTGGCAACTAGTTGGTATAGCAACCAGTTGGTTCCAGTCTAGTGGCTGATGGCTTGGCAACTAGTTGGTATAGCAACCAGTTGGTTCCAGTCTAGTGGTTGATGGCTTGGCAACTAGTTGGTATAGCAACCAGTTGGTTCCAGTCTAGTGGCTGATGGCTTGGCAACTAGTTGGTATAGCAACCAGTTGGTTCCAGTGTAGTGGCTGATGGCTTGGCAACTAGTTGGTATAGCAACAATTTCATGTAGTTTCAATATCAACCACTACATCAAATTACATGAAAAAATGAAATTATCGATTTTGAGCGGTCCAAATCAACCAAGGTCCATTCAACTTACATTCAATATGAACGAGAGACACTGGGACATGAAACACTGATTCAATTGGGCAGCATTGCTGCCATCACTAATGCATTCATGATGTGCCTGCTGTGTCTCCTTTCTCGGCTGCGACCCATTTCTTGGATGTCATGGTGAGGCCGGGTCACACGTCCCTGCATTGAGGATTCGCAAAACCAGGGGTCACAGCAACAGAATGAGTCACACAAGGACACACTCCCCAAAATCGGATCGATCATTCTCGGAAAACGAAATTTGGGACTTTGTTGAGCCTCATTTTGTTGGAAAGAAAATGGCCTTTTGTTGGAAAAACCAAGGCCTTAAGTCACTTAAGTAAGATAGCCATCCTAGCCTTAAGTCACCCCAAAACTGACGCGTGACAGAACGTCCCAGGCCCCGCTGCCACGGAGGCTTCGCGTTGCAGGCGCTGGACCGAGCGCCAGCATTCCTTCAAGGTGCTACCACAGGACTTGGGAAAGGCCGCCGTCATGGAATGCCATGCTGACATGGAGTCAATCACCTCAGATTCGTGCCCATCAGCATGGCAGCCCTGTCAACCATCAGCCCTCACCGCAACATACTTGGGGATGGTGTTATCAATGTTCCACTGCAGTGATTGATAAGAATTGTCGACAATCAATGAGGGTGAGTGAACAATTGTGTTCGAAATCGGTCACAGGGACGCAGGCCAGGCAATCACGCGAGTAACAATGCGACACTTCGTAGCCCCCACATGCCGCAACCATTTCCATCAACCACCGACAATCCCGACTATCCCAACATCCATCTGTCGCCATCCCCCAACTCCTCCAACTCCAACTCCTCCAACCCCCAACCCGCCCCCAGCCGTTGCAACTGCTGCAGCAACTCCAGTGGCTCTGCCGGGCGGAACACCAACAATCGCCCTAAGGCCTGGCAGCTAAGTCAGTTGATGGCAGTTGGGTTGGCTGATGACTAATGACTGGTTGCTTTGTAGCTGATTACGGTCCTTCTGGTTGCTCACGGCTGATTGGTTTGTAGCTGATTTGTTCATTTTATGGTTCTTCTGGTTGGGTGACCTCACCCGCAGCCTCCTGGACCAAATCTCCACTGGCAGCACTGCTGCCCTCACCGCACTTGCGACGCACCCGCTCCTGGGCAAATGAAGCTCCCTAGGTACCCGCCCAGCAACCACCCCCCAGCAACCAACCACCAGCAACCAACCACCAGCAACCAACGGCAACCAACCAACTTTTGAGAGGATACAAACCGACCAATAACTGGTTGCAAGCGCCGGGCGGAAGGCACAAGCACCCACACCGAAAAGCTTGCAACCCAGTGAAGCTGTTTCTGACTTTGAAGGAATTGCGCAGAAAACCGCTTCCCGGCACACCTTCTTTGGGACATCTTGGCACCATCCATCACCAGCCATCTAGCCCTACCATGATGCCCCATTGACCTCACCCCATTGACCTCACCCCATTCACCTCACCCCACTCACCTGTTTCACCCCCCCCAACCTGCAGGAGCGTCGCCAACACGTCGAAGGCCTGTTCCGCATCGATGAGCACCGCAGGCACTCCGTGACCGCCACAGCAGGGCGGCAGCAGGTGCGAGGCCAACAGGTTGCGCAGCAGCAGCGACTTGCCGCTATTCACCTGAACCCATGGGCCTCAACCCATGATGGACCATCATTGAACCCTTCATGAACCATCAAGTGGCAAGGTAGTCATGGCTGTTCACCAGGTAGTCCTTGTTGTTCGCCATCAATGACCCGCTTACTAAGCAGAGATCAACCAGGTACTCATGGTTGTCTGTTGGCTTTGTAGCACCGTGTCCGATCACGTCTCCGACCACCTGCGTGGAGCCACGCGATGGCTCATCATCACTCGATCAACCAAGCAACAAACCAATCCTCGTCATCACCACCACCACCACCACCACCCATCATCATCATCATCATCATCATCATCATCATCATCATCATCATCATCATCATCATCATCATCATCATCATCATCCATTTCTGCTGATTTGCCCCACCCAAACCTTCCCCATCAAACACCCCTCGGCCCCCTGGTGCCTCCCCGTGCAGCACCACCGTGTGGCCAGGGCTCAGGATCTGCCCCGGCAGGTGCTGGTCCAGGCATGGCAGCGTAACCCGGCTGCTGCGCAGCAAGCGGAAGAGATCCAAGGCCTGGAGCCATCAAATGGTCATAACGAGATGGATCCTGGTTATGAATTTGGGATGATCCACAAATGAATGGATGGTTAATGATGGTGAATTTTAGTGGTGACCATTCATGCTGAATTTAGTTGATGAATGGATGATATATCCAATGGATGGATGATTGGCTCATGGTTAATGATGGGATGGTGAATGATGACTAGTGATTGATGGTTTTTGTAGCCAAAATAACTATGTTCATTCCCAAGCCCCATGATGCTTGGCTGTTAATGGTTGAACCGGGGACCTATCCCGCGGTTGGTGGCTAATGGTGGCGAATCATGAAGTTCATGGATTTTGAGCCGACTGTGGCTGATTGAGAGATGTGGCTCGCCACCCATTTTGGCGGCCCAGCGCTGCACCCCACCGTCTGGTCCGGCGCAACCAGGGCTGCTGCCGACGGAAGCGCCGCCATGATACGCTTCCGGGGAATCCCGGTAGCCGGAAGGAGACAGGCCCTGAAAACCACTCTTCGGGGGAAAAATGCAATCGCTAAAATCTTTTTGTGGCTGATTCTAGTGGCCAATAATGCTGAATTGGTGGCTAAGAATGGCCAACGAGTGGATTTCCCCACCAAGCCAAGCCTCGTGGTATGGCAAGACCACCGGTTCCGGCTGCCACTTCGATCCCGCTACGAATTCACGGCGAATTCACAACTGCGAATTCCTTGTCCCAAGGTGACCGAACGGTGCAGCTTTGGGCAGTCCTTGTTGCTTGAAATCTGTCCCGGCTCAGGACAACTTTGTCTCAAATCGAGAAGTCTGGGGAGAATAAATTACCCATAGTGAAAAAGTGACCACACGGTTTGGCTCACAAAATTCCGCAAAAATCATGGAGGAGTCCAAAAGCTTATCCACAAGCAGTCACCGAAGGTCGAACTTGAAACAAGGCTCGAGCAAATTCGCTCGACCCAGTTGGCCAACGAGCCGTTTCTGTGCAAATTGGTGAGTTCAGTCGAAACACATGCTGCATCACATGCCAGCCAAGCTGTGATAAGGGCGCTGCTTTTGTCTCTTGTGCTCATGGAACTAGCCTCCAACAACCCATGGCACTGGCAAGTTTCATGGCACTGCGACCTTCGAAATTAATGTCCAAGGATTACGCAATCGACCCTGGAGCCTAAATCTCGTCGAGCAATTGCAAGCACTGGAGGATCCAATGTAGAGGTTCCCTGGGTTTCGGATTCAAATGCAGTTGCTCACAAAATACGGACCTGTTCCCACAATTTCCCGCTTCTACCTTTGGATCACTTCACATAGCTTTCAAGTCTTCACCAAACCCTCCAGCCTCCATTGCCACCGAGTTCCCCAAAAAATAGATGAGCGCATCCAACAAACGATAAAGAATCGATGGTTCAAATGTTTTTTCAGATGGAAAAATTGACAATTCACTGAACAAATTCTGATTCCAAACACAAATCTCTCTGCCCCTCGAACCTTTGAACCTTTGACCAAAAGAAGCCCAAAATTGGGTGCCACAGGACCTGCCTCGGGCCCTCAGATTCAACCGACCTGCGGCTCAGCCAATCCCAACAGTGGCAAAAAACATAGGAAAAGAGTGATGAATATGATATGGTTCTAGTGGTCCATCAAAAAGTGAAAGTTGATGATCATATGAAGAGTCATCAAACGCGGTAAAACACGTGTGAGCCATCACACATCCAATTGTGACCAGGTCTTCCCCGGACGGTTGAAGTGGTAGGGTGTAGCACCTTGTAGCTCCGATATCTGACCATGGGAAGCCCACAGGCTGCAAGATCTTGCCTGTCAGTTTCTCCCAGAAAAGGAGGGACAGAGAGAGAGAGAGAGAGCTCGACCGTCCATCAAAAAAAACCAGAAAAAAATCCTTTCGGTGACGACTACCCTTTGTTCAAGCTGAACTCGAAAGTGCTGGGAGCCCTCTTAACAAATGTGGAAGCGCATGCGGAGCAGTTTGTCAGCTCAGTTTCCCCACACGATCCTACCAACCATCGATCGCCATCATTGAGCATTTTGCCATGATCAATCACCTATCATTACCAAACATCACCATCCTTGACCACTGCAAGAATCTCACAAATAACCACTAAACAAGACATCAAGTATCATTCAAAACCATCATTCACAAGCATCATCAACCGTCATGAATCATGATATCAGCCCCGTACTAAGCATTACTAGGCATGATTCACCAGGATATCACCCCCTCATTCACCACTTCAGAACCATCGCCCACCCTGGTCCTTCCAGCTTCCGCATCTCCTCTAGCGACTGCTGATCACCTTGCCAAGCCGCGAAACAAATTTGCCGCTCACGTCACTGGGACCAACAAATTTGTGAAAAATTGTCGGCTCAAGAAATGATCAGCACCATCACCATCAGCACCATGATTCCTTGACCACCCAACCATCTAACCACCATCTCCACCAATCCCCACCTGGAACGGTGGAGATCTCCACCGATCCCCACCTTCCATCGCCCCCCACGTTGGGGCTCCACACTTAACACGGCAGCAGCCTCCTCGGCACCGCACCACCGGAGCTGGGCTTCAAGCACCTGATCTACCTCCGAGGCGGGGAAGCCAGACCTCCAGGGGTCGTTGATGCCTATGGCCATGGTGATTTTTTGTGGTGATTTGCATGGGGAATCCAGTGGCTGATGGTGGTTAAACTATGTTAAAATGAGTGAAACTTTGAATAGCAATGATGGGGAATGTTGAAACACTGTTGGAAGTGTTTCCGAAGCACCATTAACCAGTTAGCTACTCAGTAAGCCGATGTGAACTGGTTGTTCATCTGGCTAAACTAATGATTGTCAAAAGTCATAATGCCAGCTTCATTGAGATGACCTGATCAGCTGAAGCAAGCAGTTTGTCCAAAGATCTGATGCTGTGGTGGTGCAATTGTGAAACCTACCTACCTCCCACGGGCCCACGCATGAATGGATCTAGCTAGAAAGATAGAGTGATAAATGACATGTCCACGTACATGTGTGCGGAGTGTATCTGTGGTTGATCGAAATGATCGATTGATGTTATCTTTCTGATGTGACTTGATGTGACTTGATGTGGCTGCGGGTCAAAACCCCGTACCCCTGGTTCCCCCATCATTAGCCATTGTTTTCCTATGATTTTGTTGGTTATCATAGCCCATTATTGCTGATTAATATTGACCCACAGCCATGTGTCCTCCTATTTGTTTAGCATTTCTTTCCTTGTCAACGGCCGTCACCCTTGAAAGTCCACGGAATCGTTGCCGAGCTGCCGAGGGCTGTCGGTAGAAGATGGCTTCGTCCCAGAGTTCCTGGCGTCCACAGGTAGATGGGGCAAACCAATGGCCGGCACAGTAAACCGCAAGGTAAACCATGATTTTTGCAATGTATAATGGTTTAAGGTATGTAATCCCTTAATACTGTATTATGCTCAAGGTAATCCATTATTTGAGCATACTTTAAGGTAAACCATGGGTTTGATGCCATGATTTTTGCCAACAATGATGGTTTTTGCCAATGATAGTGGTATACCGGAGATACACCAGTTTCTATAGGACTATTTCCATCTCTGACTTGGCAGTGACCAATTTTTGGACCACACTTTATAGGACGTGGACAATGCCACGGATCCTTTGTCCGCGGAGGGTACTCGAAACTCACGGGCATGCGGTGAATTTTTGGCAATCATTGGGCAACCAACCAACTCGTGAGGCCTGTCAAAAATGGCAGCGGAACACCCAAAAACAAAAGTCTATACTATGTACCTGGAAACATGGAAGTAGTCTACACTTGGTTACTTGGTGTGCCTATACGGTATTGGAAAACATCCTTGCTATGTCACTCACCCGTTGGTGCTAGCTGTGAAACAGACCCTGGAACAACTGCCGCTTATGAACAATTGGTGTGAAAAAGTGAGAAGCACCCCAGCGCCGAGGGCAGAAAATGCAAATGAGTACAAGGCAACTGGCGGCTGAGCAGGAGCAATGGTGCGACGCTCGCCACAGCTTGAGGCAATTGTACCGGTCATTTGTCCATCGATGCTACACACCGGACCCCATCCCATAGCTTGTGGACTTCAAAGGACTGTGCTGATTCACCACCAGCTGCCCCCAACCCACAAAGCGTGACTTCACAGCGGGGGCAGCCTCTTGAGGAAGACTTGAGGACCAGGATTCAGGAGGCCTGGCCAAGTGGAGGCTAGAGAAGTTGAGATACCAACATGGCTTCATGAGGTAAATATCATGATGAACAACAGGGAGAAGACAACAAAACCATTCAACAAGAACCTTAAAACACACATTGCTTGGATTGGTTACGACGGGCGACAAGGAGCGGTTACAACGAGCCAGCTGGTTGAACCAACCAGCTGTACCACCAAATGTGCCTCAATGTGGGGCGGCCATGGAAAGGCTTCGTGACTATTCATGAAACTTTGACAAACAATTTTCGAGCAAGGTGTAGGACCGCCCACGGTGACGCAATGTCATCGAGAAGCTTCAAAGCGAAGGCTGAAGTCATCATTTGGAACTGGCAGGCCGATGATTCGGTACCCTGGGTGAACATCATGAAGGCTTTCAAGGAATGTCAGTCGCATACTTTCGAATGTCGTTGAATCTCACATGGGCTGTTTGAATCTGTCCCAGGTTGTTCCAGATTCCCTGGACCATATTCACTGCTTGTGACCACAAGGGTCTGGTCTACTGGCAACAGTCCTCAACTCGGCTCCAAGTGTCCGCCATTGTGTTCCCATGTGGCAATGAAGCATATCAAGCATTGTCAGCCAGTACTCACCATCAGCCACCATTCATCACCTTCCATCAACCAACTATTTGTAATCATTAAGTATTATCACCAACGGATTGGTAATCTTGCATCAACAACTATTTTGGAGATTAGGCAATCTTACCAAACCACTCTGCTAGCATCTATTAACCAAAAACAAAGGCCTCATTCATTGCCCCTGACCTTTGCTCCGTCGTATCCTTTTCAGTTGGCAACTCTTCCTGCGGCGGCGCGACGCTGCAGCCAACACCAATGTTCAGTCAACCAATGCTTCCATCATCATCGACATACACGAAGGACTTCTTGAAGAGGGCGCATCTGCTGAAAAAAATAACCATTTGATGGCATTTCGACTAAAATTCAAAACCATTTCATGCAATTCCTTTTTCATTTGTTTCACTAGCTCAAATCATAACATTCACGAGATTGATCAGTTTGGTCCGCTCAGAGGCGGATGAACAAGAGAAACTGAACTCCAATACTGTCCACTGCAAGGTATCACAACGGTTTCATGTGGAACGTGAGTCGCTTCGCTGCAAATTTGTATCAAGTATAAACGGCGTGTCAATCGCACAAACCTTGCAGAATCGATCACGACATTGCCCAGCCAAAACCAAAACAACGATGGCGCCCTTGGAAAAGGACTTCATTGATAGATGGCAGTGGGTCAAAACCCTGTACCACTGGTTCCCCATCATTAACCTTTGTTTTCCCTACTATTGTTGGTGATTATCCCCATTAGTTGGTTGATTAATATTGACCCATGGCCAGATCGATCGGTTCTGAGCTCCGAGGTGAACCCCCGGCCTTACTGGTGACTGGTACCGCCAAGTCGGCAGCCAGCTGTTTCCTTGTTATTCTCGACAGGCTGGGGGCTGGGGCCAACCCTCAAAATGGTCCCCCCTGCTGTTGGGGGTCCTTTTCGCAATCAGAGATATCAAACGATGGATCAGTGTAGGCACCAGCATGTTGGGGTAGCGGATGCCTACAAAAAAATCATCGCTTCATCCATGTTGTGGATACCAAACATGTGCTGTCCCTCGGCTTGGCAGAGCAGGCGGAGCTGGCTACGCATGTTTGAAATACACCGTTTTCCTGTTGGAGCTGGATTTTTTTTGGCAATGACGAAGAACAACACTTGAGGCCCAGGGGGGAGAGAACGAAAGCTAGCAGGCAAAAGACATGCCAGAGAGCTCCGTTGATCTAAGATGATGTGCCCAATCGTTGCCGAGCTGGCAGGAAATGTGAAACTGATCGATCAGGAGCACAGTGGGTGTGAATAATCGGCCAAATGTATTTATTGAATTGAAATCTGATTTTTTTGATGTATAAAAGTGAATGTAATGCCGAACAAAACAAAGTACATTGTGAATTTGATATGTAAATTTGCGCTCTTGATTACCTGGGTTTGTGCTCTTGATATGTGGGCAGTAGTACTAATAATTAATAGTAGTAGCAGGAAATAGTAGTAAAAGGAGAAGGAGGAGTGTGAAGACCCTTGTTCTACGAAATCCATATCAAAAGTGCCTCAGCCGAACCAAATTAGGTTGAGGCACTTTTAAACACAACAGCTGCTGCGTTATGTTCAATGATTTCACCTGCAATCGCGGGATTTTCTGATCAAAAAACATTACACTTTTGGACCAGTCATAGCTAATGGTGGTAGTACTATTGGTAGCAGTAGCAATAATAGCTGATACAGACACAGTACTGACTGTTGTTACATGGATGCTGATGGTTCTTGTGCTGTTTTTTTCACTCTAGGCAATCGCTGCTGGCACACCTCCAGCCCACTAGAACTACTGACATTGCCTTTTGTAGCATCTGCTCCCAGCTGACCCTGGCAGGATTTGAGCCCACGAGGGGGGGGGGGTTCGCCATGAAACTGCATTGAATTCGTCTTTTCCCTCCCCCTTCAATACCTTGTTAAAGCAAGAGCTAGCTTTCGTGATTTCAGTACCAAAAACCACCAAAAAGAGATAGTGCTGGATCTTTCTTGGTACTTCCTCTTTGGGGACTCGCGTTCGCAACTGCGTGCAGTTGATCTAGTATCCCTGTCGTTTGATTGATGTATGTGTGTGTGTGTGTGTGTGTCTTTCGTGCATATCTTGTTCATAATGACCTGATAGTGATATCCATATCGTTTGACGACCGCCTTTCATCCTTGCTGTGGAAGCCTTGCTGTCTGCGACCCAGCGGCTTTGCCAGCATCAGCCGCCTCAGGCGCACAGACCCGAGGTGCGAATCGAGGCGACCCAGCGCTGTTGCGCAGGATGGGGCTATAGCAGCTGCCAGGCTATGGAAATCTATAGCTTCAGGGTTTGCTAAGGATGGTGATCCGTTCAACTCGTAACCTTCTGTCGAAAGTGGTGACCATCGGTGAATGACCGTTATCAAGCTACAAACTATCATTTTATAGGGATGTTGAAGTGCTAATGCCCAGAATGATGTTCGGTGACAGGGCAGCTACTGCGCTAGCAGCACACGATGAACCACTGAGCATGCATGATTCACCAGCACCCCTGGCACTGCCTGCTCTGTTGCAAATCTCTCCAGCTCCTGAAGCTCGGCAGTGATGCTTGGGTGACGAAGGTCGCTGCACAAGGCTCCATGGAGCTGGCAGAATCTACCAGCTCGGACGTACATCCTCGGGGGTATTCACCATGATCAACCATCATCAACCACCATAGCGGGTTGCGAACCAACGTAGCCGTGTTTAGCCGTGGTCAGCCTCTGGTAGGCTAAGCTCGCAATGGAAAATCACCGCGACAAAACCGTTCAACAACCGAGCTGAAGATGGCAACCATCTCTGCCCAAGGGCAACCATTTTTTCGTTCAACCGAAACCTTCCCATCGACGCTCCTTTGTAAGCACCGAGTGCTTTGAAGCAACGCCGCCTCAGTGCTGCACCAGCGTGAAGACAATGAAGTTCAGCCAAGAATCTTCAGCATCAAAATGCTCCGGGTGAATCCCCTAGTGCTCGCTCTTGGGGGTCGCCCCCCCCCATCCGAACCACCAACGTTCAGGATGAGCCCCTGCACACCCTGGAGACACCAGTGACCCCGAGGCCTCATCCACTCCCGGCCGCAAGCCACGAGACCTGCAGCAGTCGAACCCCCAGCAGTTCTATGCTCTTCAGCAGACCTCTCCCCCAACCACCATGCTTCATCAATTCCTATAGCATGGGGGGGCCTTTGTTCAGGCCTTGATTTTCAGGCCTGGACCCACTTGAACTGCCCCGGTGTCAACGGGTCGCTGCTCTGCAGCCGGGCCACCGAAAGGATGGGCCACGCCGGCACGCGGCTTCGGGGTCCTGACCAGGAGCATGAACCCATGGCAGACCATGAAAAACCATCCCCTCCTCCCAAAGAGAAGGTGACATTTTTCAGCCTGGACCAACATCAATTATGGGTTTCTATGATTTTGTATGGTTTATGACGATGATCTGGTATCCATGCTGGCTCCCAAACACTAACTGTAGATAGAGAATGACACATTTCGTGATTACCAGTGTCGAACCCACCAGGTCCTATTTGTCATCTGTCTCCAACATCGCTTGGGAAGCCCCGGTCAATTTGATTCAACCTGGTTGTTTTCTGCATACTGTTTCGACCCATGGGTTTGCATCCTGTGTTTTTGATAAGTATCGAAAGTGGTTAGCCACTAGTAAATACAGTATACGACGGGTAGATTGAACCATTGTCCCCATGACAATGATGTGTACCTACGTGCAGAAATATAGTATACATACATAAAAATATAGGTACTCTTACATAAAGCACAGTAGAATCACAGTATACATAAATGCATGTCACATACATTACATAAATGATAATTTTTCTACAAACAAAAACATGCATTATATCCCCATGTGGCCATGATCCCTGTGTGACGCTTCTCTCCATTCATTGGTGTCAACGAGTCCATCTTCCCCTGCCTTCAGAACTGGTGCCGCTGAACACAGCCGACTGTCGGCAGTCGCCTTGCCCCGGCAGCTTTCATTAGCCGCACCAAAGTGGGAGGCCTACAGCGACTTGAGGACATTCAACGAGGTTTCATCGGCATCAGGGGCACTGGAAGTTTGGTTCAAAAATCCGAGCTGCAACATCCAGTCGATGAGGTTTTCAAAATCAATGTGACGAAATCATGCGAAAAGAGATACATGAGACGATGATGATGGCGATGGCGACGACAGCCACTGCGGGAAGGAGGAGGAGGAGGAGGACGACGACGACTATTTTTGCTGGTGCTGCTTTTTGATATAGTCAAAAGTCATGCGTACTATCTTCATAGCAATATACTATCGCCTGTGTCATTGTTGTGAGTGCCATCGTGACTGGGAATGGGTGAGTGGCAGGGGTTGTTCAATGATTTCAATGAGCACAATAGGATTTGATCTTGGTACTGATGCTGCTAGCAGTTTGATCAGGTGGGAGTCTTGAGCTGGGAAGGGGTAAAATGCTTGTGACACCCCTCCCCTGCAGCACACTGGAGATTTTTTGGGCCAGGGCATCCACTGGACTTGCAAGACCAATCGTTGTTACTAACCACTTCGATTAACCATTTCTCTCCATCGCCATTTTTGACCACCATGACAAATCATTAGAAACAGGAATGATGGTACCACTGTTGACCACCATGTTAACCGTTAGCCATTACTTACCCTTGTTAATTAACCACCATTGTGGATAAATATCCATGGAAAAAATGCCAGGGATTTGTACAACTCGAGTCAGCCACTGCCTGGGGTGCCCTCGGCGGCGCGGGTTGCGCTGCGCCCCAAGTCTTGCCTGTAGCTGCAACGGCAGCTGCCAAGGTCTGCTGTGAGTTGTAGGTTGATCAACGGTTGATCGATGTTGATCTGAGTGGGAGGACGACTTCACTTGGAGGACACAAATCACAATCTACAGGTAAAATCAACATCAGAGATTTGTGACAAATCATATCAGGAGCCTCACAACCAATTCAATACTGAATTCTGAGACAAATGAATTTCCACCACAACCGGGTGCCAGGAGCCTCACCAACTCCCCGCTGAGCTCTGGACGGGGCACCGCTCCTTTGGACCCTCCGGATCGAAAATAGGACCTGGTGCCCATTGGTTGGACCTGGTCACTGGATACCATTCCCAAAGAGGCCTTGGGACTAAGAGATCCACATGGTGACCACCCTGGATCCAAGACTTTCAAGGAGTTTACGAGGCATGGGTCACCAGTCCGACTGCTCAATGGTAACCACCATTGTCGCAACCAGCAGCTGCGTTTCTGATTTGGTGCTGCGACCGCAGCTTCCACCGAGCAACGCTTCAGACTGCAGCTGCTCCAACTGTTGCTGCCAACCTGCAACAATCAACCCCTGAGGTCGGCCAAAGATTCCATCACTTTGGGCAATCGCTGGGATTCCGTCACTGATGATGATGATGATGATGACGACGACGACGACGACGACGACGATGATGATGGTGATGATGATGATGATGATGATGACGATGACGATGACGATGACGATGACGATGACGATGACGATGACGATGACGATGACGATGACGATGACGATGACGATGACGATGACGATGACGATGACGATGACGATGACGATGACGATGACGATGACGATGACGATGACGATGACGATGACGATGACGATGACGATGACGATGACGATGACGATGACGATGACGATGACGATGACGATGACGATGACGATGACGATGACGATGACGATGACGATGACGATGACGATGACGATGACGATGACGATGACGATGACGATGACGATGACGATGACGATGACGATGACGATGACGATGACGATGACGATGACGATGACGATGACGATGACGATGACGATGACGATGACGATGACGATGACGATGACGATGACGATGACGATGACGATGACGATGACGATGACGATGACGATGACGATGACGATGACGATGACGATGACGATGACGATGACGATGACGATGACGATGACGATGACGATGACGATGACGATGACGATGACGATGACGATGACGATGACGATGACGATGACGATGACGATGACGATGACGATGACGATGACGATGATGATGATGATGATGATGATGATGATGATGATGGATGCTTTGAATTTCCCGTCGTCTCCTTCACCGGTCATTGGGCCGTGTTAAAAATTTCCAACCTATGCCTATCCCTGGTTCTTCACATTCGCAAATCCTTCGGGCCTTGCTACTGACCTTACTATGGGCAGTCCTGGTTGCTATGGGTTCAGGTTGCCACCAGTTGACCCGCCAATATCTCTGCGAAGCTGACCATTGAAATTCTTAAAGTAGATCGCACACTTTCCGAATGGCCCAACATTGGCTGCAGAATCATCGGTTGCACCCACACGGTCCTTTCTATACCAACATTTTGCATAGTCCTGGTTAAAAATCACAGTGGCTCCCTGGGGCCGCTCGATAGATGATGCCTTTGCCGTACCCTGCCTTCGCCCAAGTTCTCCGCAGACGGAGCCATGCGTGCAGCTCAGTGGCTTAGTGGCTTCACTGCTGAGCCGTTGAGGCCCTTCTCGTTGGTGGTTACACCGGTCTTTGGCTGGTGGCGGTCTGCCTCAACCCAACATTGTCCCATGTAATATCGCAGCAATTTGGGAATGCAAAGATTGAAATGTGATGCATTAGGGATCGGATAAACATCGGAAACCTCTAGTTGCCTGCTGTCCCCCAACCGCAGGTTCCAACCCATCAGACATGTCGCAAAGAAACGGAACTGCTTCGGAACACCTTGGACAGTGAATCCCAGCACAAGTGAGGTCGCTCCTTTCAAACTGGCATCATCAGCAGCAGCAGAAGCAGCAAGTTGCTGCCATCTACTTTCAAAGGTATACACCAGTGTATGTAATGACCCCATGCCAGCACTGCTCTTGGCAACCAGGGGTTTGCCGCCAAAGCATGGCGGATGGTACAGCCGCGAGGTCCGCGTGAGAGTACCTGAGCCGCGATGGCGCAGCTCCCAGGGGAAGATCCTGCTTCAGAACCACCGCCGGCGTCTTATCATAAACGATGGGTAGTTTATGATCAATAAACGTCGTCTTATCATAAACCACATCCAATACTGATCAATAAAACACCATTTTCATGGTATTTTGACATTTTGATATCTGAAATTTGATCAAGATAAAACAAACATCCGCTACTGATCCTTATCAATGACTTTTCGCAAAATACAGATGATGTTGCATGATTCTTTGCCTCCGAAGGGCCCTATGTCAGGTCCAAAGCTTGTGCTATGATGGGAGGTTTATTCACATGAATCTCCCAATCATAGTGGCTATACGGCTCTGTGCACTGGTTATATAGTTCAAGAAACGAGCTGATACCAGTTGAGGAAAACACTCTGTTGCCAAACGTTTGGAGGCCTCCATTGATCTTTCTATCGGACCTCAGCCTTTGCTTCAAAAACTATTTCATCCCCCCACCAAACCGCAAAAAGCAAAAACACGCGGACAAAAAAAGCATCACTACGAGAAATGCTGCCAGGGGTTTATGAAAAGCACCTTTGTTTCAATGGTTTCTTTTATTTTTGGCTGTCTCTTCATGACCCCAACTCAGGACCCGTTGTCATCAGCAAGTTCTACCGTGTGAGTTCATCTGTTTTACGTGTGTGAATTCTTGATCAATCGAGATGCATTGCTTGTTTTGACGTTGCTACCCACTGTTGATTGAGAAGTGGAAAAAACCAACATAGAAGGATGAAAAGCTGGCATGCTTCACACATTGTGTGAAATTCGTATGTGGACATAAATGATTTTTTTACTATACTATAAATGTATATATAGTTCAGTGCTCTAAAAATGAATGTTTCGCGTTTGACCCTTGCACTTGTCTCAATACCAGCAGGGCATCGCAGTAGCTGTAGCTGCTGGGCCCACGAGCTCCAATGAAATCGCCTCGGCATCGGACACTCATCAGCTGGGTTTGGCTCCGTACCAAGCACCAACATGAATGACTAACCAGTCATAGTTCATTAGCCATAAGTTGATAATTAGTGACTAAACACTGAGCTACTAGCTGGTGAATATAAGCTCGTGACTCAGTCAATAGTTCGATGACCAGCACTCAAAGCAAACATACCAACCCCTGAAAAACCTGAGAAAAACCTAGAAAGTCTGAAGGCTCTGCTGGGATTTGCTGGCAGACCTGGTGATCCAGACAGACCTTCGATCCAGCGCAGGTTACGGGGCCCGGCCCCGCCTTCAATTGCGGGCTCACCGCTTTCACCGCACGCGTCATGGGACCTGCCTCAGGGTCCCAGGGTGCTGCGGAACCTGCTGCTATCTTGTCCTGCTAGGCCTGCGCTGAGCACAATATTTCGTGCCCATGTACTATATTTACTATACATATATATACAAATATATATGCCAGGTTGCACTTTTCCCAAACCTTGCCGCAAGCTCCGAGTCATGGTCCACTTCCGCAGTTTTTCTGGCTCGCACTTGGAAAGTACCCATGTCCCAGGTAGCCGGACTGCAAGGTCTCCTCCACGGTAAACTGCCTGTCAGCGACGCCAACTTGTTAGTGGCGGATGCTGTGGCTGTCGGGGTATGTCGGGGTATGTCGGGGTCATGATTGTGAGGGCCGTCCCGGTGCTGCTGTCGTTGTCCTCTCCACCTTCCAGCTCTTCATTCCCTTCCATGTCTTCAGCTACTGACCTTGTGTCATCTTGTGTCCCTTTCCTTCCGTTTTTGTTCTGTGTTTTTTTTGGTATTGCATGTGCATTGCATTTCTTGTCGCCAATTCCCGAATTGTTCTTGAGTTATTTTTTATCCGCATTTTAGGGTCACATACGCTCACAACGCTTGACATGAGAATCCCAAGTTCCTTCAACCCCAGCATCCTTGACTGAGAATACATGGAGGGATACCATGCTTGACTTAGAATAGTTCCACGGATCCGATTTCATTCACTGTCAAAGCCAGGGTGGCCCGTTTTTTGAAGGGGGAAAAAACGCAGCAAAACCAATCATAGATGTACATGTTGGTTGGTCCCACAATTTCCCATGATCAACCGTTGCTGGCCACCCACCGGCCCCACCATGCACTCTGCCGCCTTGGACCTTGAGTTCACTGCAGGACACCGGGGAACTGAACCTGCCTGAGCAGCGCATGTGCAGCGAATCAGTTGTGAACCACCGTGAACCCCGGCTTGTCTTGAAAACCCCCAGGGCCAGGTGACAGAATGAGGTCGTTCTTCAATTTTCAAGGTGTCGGATCATACAAGTTTTAGTCCCGGAACTCACAACACATGTTTTCCTCATTCCAAATCAACCACCTGAGATCGGTTCTTCCAACATTTCCCTTTCATTTTTCGGGGCTCTGAAGACACTCGGGCAGCCCCACTGCCAGATCTCCACCGCGGTAAAGTGCCTTAGTGAAGGTGTTACACCCAAGCACTTCCTTTGGAAAATATGAGATTCATGACCCATGTCATCCCATGGTCATACCGTACCACATGTCCAGACCCCTCTGGGGCAGTGGCCACGGGCATGGCTCCGCCTCAGAAATCACGAAAGTACCAGTTCCAGACATTTTTTTGGGCATCAAATTGATTTAGTATCGCCAGAAAACTCATGGTGGTGGTAGGGGCGGTGGTGGTAAGACCCAAAAAAATGTTTGACACTTGTTTCCGATGGGGTCCGTCCAATGTGCTCAGCACAATCCGTAGAATTCATGTCTACGCCTACAGGAACGAATGTGTTGGTTTCATGACCTCACCATGCCTGCACGATCGACCACTTCCATGGTTTGTGAGGGTTCGTTTGGTCCCAACTCGGGCACCTTGTCCCCCAAATAGGCCCCAGAAACTGAAAACATGTACCACGTTAACACGCCACTCCAACAATGCATGACACATTCATGACACACAACTTGCACCACGTCATTCCTGCAATCATGTGACAAATTTGTTTCACTAAAGTTGACCGTTCTGTCAACAACTACTACGGTAAGCAGTTGTTGCAGCACGGGGTCTTGGCTTTTCTGTTCTGAGCAAGTCCAACTTGTTGTCTCGTCTCGCAATGGTTGAAAGCCCGTGCCCCGCCTACCATGTTGCCCGTGATTTCGTCTCCCAAAGCTCCCACATTCAGCGACCTTTTGAACCACCAGCTACGGCGCAAAGCACTGTTTCCGGCCATCATTATCCAAAAATGTAAGGCGCAAAAAACGCAAATTATAACGTGGAGAAATGTTTTGAACATTGAAATCCCCTACTCGTTCTGTTCTGTCCTGCAGTTTAGCGCGCTCGCAAAGCAGGTGCGGCGTCACGTCTTGGCAAAACTGCATTCAGCGTGACACACGCAAAACCGTGGTGAAACAACCTCATCCAGGAGCAGGGATGAACACAAACAAAACAAAAAAAAATAAAATTGGGCATTATGAATTCAACGCACCCTCGCTTCAACCATGCGCATGTGAAACAAAAATGACGTCATCATCATGATCATCATCATCATCATCATCATCATCATCATCATCATCATCATCATCGTCATCATCATCGTCATCGTCATCGTCATCGTCATCGTCATCGTCATCGTCATCGTCATCATCATCATCATCATCATCATCATCATCATCATCATCATCATCATCACCAGCATCATCATCACCGTCATCATCATCACCATCACCATCATCATCATCATCATCATCATCATCATCATCATCATGATCATCATCATCATCATCATCATCATCATCATCATCATCATCATCATGATCATCATCATCATCATCATCATCATCATCATCATCATCATCATCATCATCATCATCATCATGATCATCATCATCATCATCATCATCACCATCATCATGATCATGATCATCATCACCATCATCATAATAATCACCATCATCATGATCATGATCATCATCACCATCATCATAATAATAATCATCATCATTGTCACGGCTTGAAATCATCCATGCAGTATTTTTATTTGTCGTCGATTTTTTTCCGAAATTTTCATGCACCTGTTTCGTTTACAATTGAAATCTGGGCAGGTCCCATCACAGTCACCCACCCGGCAAGGACAAGTTGCAGTAACAAGGTGTTGCCAAAATAAATTTTTGCCGCACGCCGGATTTGGATGGAAAACAAAAATTGAATTAAATATAGTCACGGCGGTTTCAAACCCAAAGATTTCACGAAGTCTGTCCACACAGTTTTTTTTCAACGCGCATTGTTGGTCCATGCATGGAAGTCATCGCTTAAAACATTCCATTAAACAAGTCCCATACAGCACTTGCTAAAACCTTTATGTGCTGGTTTCCACTTCAAGGGCGTGACGATACAATATTCCAAAAAAAATTGCCGGGGGAGACTTTACACAAACAGCCAGAAAACGAGGGGAACCAAAAGCCAACATCAGGTAACGCAACGAATCATCTTGTTGGATGGTTTTGCTGACTGAGATTGAGCGAGCCCTTGAGCAGCCGTCCTTGAGAAGCTCGAGGCTCAATGAATTAATTATGTGATGTGTTCCGTGGCGCCAGCATCTGCGGCTGAGCGGTTTGCAGCCTCAGCCTATCATCTTGACCAAGTGATTGAAGCAGCCAACCCTGTGAAAAGGGCTCAGGGAGCAAGTGCTAAACATTGGTACGGAATTCCAGAATGCAAAGGTCCCCATTGGAAGCGAAAAATCATAGTCATCGTCTCCCAGCAAAGAAACCAAGTCAATCAGTCAGGCCTTGAAATTCCATTATGGAGCGGCCCATCTAGAGCACAGGCACAGGCACCAAACATAGTATGTGCATGTTCATTGTGCATGGTCTCCCGCACGAAATGGAACGAAATCAGGCAAATACCACTGCCACAAGACCGCATCAGCTGCAAGAAGTTGCCAGTCACCGAGCCCCTTGAGGAGGCAAAAATTTCCGGTCTGCCTGGTCCACATGGCAAAAAGCCTGCCCAAATGGGCATGTTCAATAACTGCTGCTGGCCCCAATACAATTCGATGCGCCCATCGTTCAATGGGAAGTCTCGCAATGTACCCTGCCAATGTCGGATGTTGAGATAAACATACCCGGGACCATGTACGTATGCCAGCATTTGCAATTTGCTCTTCGACTTTTGCGTTCCAATCATGCAACACGTCGTGCCACGGAGCAAACCAATTCACCCCGGCAACGGGCCCAACAATGCGTCGAACAAGCTTCCGGAATTCGATGTCCAAGTGTTCCAAATGATGTTGGCGAACGGTTCTGTGCCCACATCCAGAGCAAGCAACCGGCGTAACGACAGCCTGGAAATAGCGCAACCGGGAATTGATCCAGAGGTTCCTGTCGCAGAGAACCGCTTTGTGACTGAAGATGCTCTCGCTGCATTTGGGACATGGAATTCCAAATCCAAATTCTAACCACGACTCCCTTGGGCAGAAGAAATACAACCAAGCCATCTCTGACCGCATTGCTCTGGCAAAACCCAGATGGGAGCACCATCACGCCAAAAAAAATTGATCCGGTGTTTGCGCTTCATTTGTCATGTTTTCGACGTTCGACCCCCAGCAAAGAATGTTAATTGAAGCAAACAATATCCTTGCACCTGTGTGGCAAAGGTTGTGGCCATTCTCGCCCCATAGCACAAAGAAACTATTTCATGAAACCAACCGGGTGTATGCTCTTCAAACAACACTTCGAATTTGCAGGTGGTTATTACTTGTTGGTCGAAACATGCAGGTATTGCATCTCTTCCAACATCTTGCCGCCCGAAATGGATTTCCGTTTCTGGCCGTAAACGTTGGCCTTTCCGCACTTCGTCATGAGTTGACGTGTCCGGACTTTTGTTTGATTTTTTATTTGTTTAATTTTTCATAGGCCCGTGCCCTGCGGGGGCCCCGCCAACCGGCGATCAGGCGTCAATTTTTTAGAGGTTTTGCGCCCGCATGTCAGGGGGGCGCACCCAGTCAAGGGCGCAGGCAAGGTGAGACAAAGCTAGATCGACTGCAAACGGTACAAATATGGCACGAAATCACCCCTCATGCTCTGCCAAAACGAAGGGGACAGAAAGTTTCCCTAATTTCTTGCCTCATGTGGAACAAGGTTGGCCCACTTTCTTACGACGCAGACGCGGCCATTCCAATACACGACGAACCCATCGATCAGAAAGCAAAACATGCCATGTAACAGCTGGATGCCCAACAATGACGAAGCGGGACCGTAGCCCAGTCAGCTACCCCGGATGATTCCACGAAACCGTGCTTTCTCGCATTTCAGAGGTACAAAATTCCATGCCAAGGGTCATCCCAGCAAATGTGATCCGGAGGTCCAACCATCGAACGCGCCAATTTCATAAATTTGACCTTCACGCCCCGCAGGTCCTCTGGGCGGACTGTTCCGTACTTGCTCCGGAAGAAGCAACCGAGCCCACACCGGACTGGGAAAACCGAAACCACGCAAACATGGACACATGTTTGCTCTGCAGTATACATTCGTTTGTACAGGTTGCGTTGTACAGCTTGTTTGGCCTTGCAATCTTGCCTTTGGCACAACAACAGTTGTTGAAATTGGATCGGGCTCAACGGCGGATGTTTCGATCCATTGTGGGTTGGGCACGGCATTTGGATGAATTGTGGGAGCAACCAATGAGTCCCATGAACCAGCGTTTGTGCACACTTACGGTCACTTGCAAAATTCAAACTTGGTCGCGTCAAGTCACTGGAAAACAAGTTGATTGGGCTCATCGACTAGCCACAAAGCATTTCTGGACGGCAAACACAATTCAATCTTTGTTGATGTGCTATTTTGGTTGCAAAAAAAAGTAGTCGTTTGGCTGACTGCCTGGTCCAATCTTCCAAATGATAACAACTCAAATCGCTGCCAAGTCGCTGTTTCATACTGTGCATGGTGTCTCTCCATGTTTCATCTTCCAAACGTCGCCAACCAACAATGGATCGCAACATTTTCTTCTGCACCGTATCCAACCGAAATAAATCAGTTTGAGTCAAAGGCATTGTCATCAAACCAAATAGACCGTCGGACTTACAACGGCATCAAAAAGTTTCAGTTTTAACTTCATGGCCACGTTGTTGTTCGTGAATATATGTCTGAAACGATTGAATTTGGCCCATGCCAATTGCAGCCGATGTTGGAATCCGATCCGTCCTCGTTTTGGAAGGTCGGCATTGAATTTTCTTCCCAAATATTTGTGAGCATCATCCCCACCAAAAACTTCAACCTCTTCACCCTTGATGACGGCAGCCGATGGCACATATGGACGGAAGGAGAAATACAACCAATACACCGAGAAAAAATGTCATTGAAACCTAAGTAACCCAAATTTTTCGAAAATGCGCCGGGAAATTGCAGCAACCTTATGTTATATGAATCAAGCACCGCGCGCGCTCCGAGAGGGTCCTCGTTTTCTGCTTTCTTCATTTCTTCCGCCCACATTATTTTCCAACGGGTCAGTGGGTAGCCCCGTACTATTCCAGTGGGGTTCGCAAATTTTTCCGACCCCAGCCAGCTTCAACTTGTCGAAACAAATCCAATGTCGATGCCACAATTCGAAACCAAAACCGGAAAAAACGCGCCAACTCAAACAAGCCCCTGCTCATGTGTAGGTACAAATTTGCTGTGTGCAGCTGGTTTCTAACCCTTCGTCACCACCACACATTTTCCAATACTAGCCACAGTTTTTCTCCCGCAGCCCCATCGCCGAGCTGGCCTGGCATTTGGACCGCTGACTTGTTGCCAAGCGAACTGCTAGCGTATTGTCCCGTGTTTTTTAAAAAGTAATTTCGAACCCGACCGGCGCAAAACAAAAACATACCCGGAATGGCCACGCTGGGCTCAATGCGCCTGCAGCATGGCATGCGTCTGACATTCCTGCCGCCCGTTTGCACTGATTTGCTGAGCGGGCCGCAGTTGCCAACAACAAAACAAAGGGTTCGCCAAGAAACCTTCCGCATGGTAACACCCTGGCGTTTTTGCAGGTGCGTCCGCCATTCATTTGTTTTGTTATAAAAAGGGCAATGAACCGCAGGAGTGGAATTCCCCCATGCCGTTTGCAAACCTAAACCAAATCAACACCGCATTTGATCACATTGAAAACGGTTCGTCATTTGAAATTTGCAGGAACAACGGGTGCGACGTTGGCACTGTGTTTTGCA
Source organism: Symbiodinium kawagutii (assembly GCA_009767595.1). Lineage (NCBI taxonomy): Eukaryota > Dinophyceae > Suessiales > Symbiodiniaceae > Symbiodinium > Symbiodinium kawagutii. The sequence goes on along the minus strand of VSDK01006592.1, from coordinate 35,628 downwards.
ATTGTTTGTGTCACCGGACGTGCACACATGTATCGCCTCCGAGCCCACCTTCGAAGCTCAACGCAAAGTAAAACAAGCAAAGGTGACTATTTTGAAGACAACAAGACAAATTTGAAACAGTGAGTGGACACACCTCACTTGACCTAGCTGTTGGGCATTGTTTCTATCCACCACTGCCCGTGTCAAAACGATTGCTCCCCTTCGCAATTTCGTCGCATGGTTCTCGTATGGTCCCGTGGGCGTCAGCCATCAACCAATTTGTCGATATCGATACAGTGGTGAGTCCCGGCCAGGTCTCGTGAGAATATTTTCCCGTTTTGAACGTCACAACACGTACGAACATGTAAAAATGTTGCGTTTTCCGCGAATTCCAGTCGAAGACTACGGCCTTTTCCGGACACGGGCAACCCAGGCCAAAACGCCCGGCAAAAGATTAAGAAGACGTGACATTCGGCAAGCCAACGAAACCGATTTTTGGCGAAAACAAATTAAGCAAACATTTATCCCATCTTATCCGTGGACGATTTCTACCACGACATGGTATCTCTTGAACTTGAGTTGCCCCTTTTTGTTACGGATCCCATGTCAAATTGCTTGGGGCAAACCTTGGTAACCGCGTGCCAAACCATGTCAGTCCAAGGTCTCACGGGACGTGTTTTGTGTGCGGCGCATGGTGACATTCCGTTTTTTCCTGCAATTATGACCCGCCCGATCACGCGTCCAAGCGTTCGCCGCATCAATGAATCCAATTTTGACAATTTAAACAAAGAACCAATTTTTTCACCGCAAATTTCATATCAGATCGATGTTGAACCAAAATATTTTGCATTTCCCAGTGCCTGAGCCTTGCAAACCACGATCCCGGAAAGGACATGGGGAATAGAAAACAAACTAGTTTTAGTATACGATTGAAATAAAAAAACATCTTTTTTGCCTATTCATTTTGAACGCCTTTTGGCCGCTTCCGGTCGTGACAACCCCAAGTCCGAAGTTGCAAAATTAACCAATTTTTCATCCAACGCGTGGCATGGGCAACCACGCAATGGTGGAATCTGATTTCACACTTCGACTACCACCGGTCCGAAAGGTTCTGACATTGCACGCGGAAACAAAAACAATGCGATTTTTTCTGTTATTGACCGATTTGTCTTCGAACACGAGGTAACTAAATCATCGTTGCATGAGCCCATTTGGCTCAATTTCGGAAGCGGCGACCCACTCCCAGCGACAACCTATTAGGCATTCTGGCAATTGGTCACTGGTTTCGTATCTCTGCCTTCAGTTGTTTGCCGAACGCTCTTGTGTCACTCAAAACACGACTCTGCGACCGCACCGTTCGTGTGAAGACACATTTGCATTTTCTTTATTTTTTTCATTGTTTTGTTACTCTCACGTCATTTCATTGGGCGCTGGGTATGGCACAGGTTTTCACCCCAACATACAACAAAGAGCCAACAAAAGGCCAAATCCACGGAGGAAACCAAAAAAGCCACTCTCAAACACCAAACAATTTCAGCCATGCCGTCTGATTCCAGAATGACAGGAGGTTTGAAAACTGGGCGAAACAACCACGTTGTTTCGAAACCGATAGGAAACGCTAAACAACACTTTCACTGTTCTATTGAGCCCTCCGCCTTGAAATAAAGAAACCGATATACACAATGCTGGGACAAAAAATGTAGATTTTCATTTTGTCATTGGCACAAGAAAGTGTTTGCTCCAAATTCAACCTCGATTCCAGAACACTTTGTAAAAAATTGAAAGTCGAAAAGCAAATGGGCTAGAAGACCACTTTGTCCAAAAAAAAACGAAAAAAACACAACACGGTAATGTACAATGTCCATTTGTTTCTTCGGTTCCCTGATTCTGCCGAAAAGTCCCCAATTTGAAGACATTAAATGTAGCAAGTAAATGAGTTACAGTTTTCTGTTTCGACCCTTTGGGCCATGGGAGCTCTGTCTCAGCAACGTATACAGGAAACTGCGAACTCTGACCCCAGTTTCGCACATTAGACTAAATGCCGAGAGCGAAGACATGATAGTCAACTACTGTTAATTGTCAGCGTCGTTAGCTAGTAGTGGTTATTGTCATATGTGAACAAGCAACATAATATTCACTATTGATAAGAAATGACACTATGCCGACAATGAAAAAGGTATACCGAAAAAAAAAAAATTCGACAAGCAACAAATATGAGAAAAACCTGATGTAACTCTGATTTTCATCAACTTGGAACTACCTTTCGGTCAAAATTGACGCTGATCGTGATCAATTGTAAGATCGCCTTGAAACACCTAATGCGGATCTTGCGCAATTGTAAGATCAAGTTGAGTCCGTTTTGTCGGTCAGAACGTCCGACTCTGATGTTAACCACTTGCAACATCAAATTGAACCCCCTTGTTCCAGTCAGAGCAATCAACTTTGATTTCAATCAATTTTAAGATAAATTTGAAACCCTTAGGTGGTCAGAGCATCCAAGATCAACCGAATGCGAATTTTAATCAATTCTACGATCAATTAGAAACCTGTTTTTTGGTCAAAAGATTTAACACTGATGTTGATCAGTCGTAAAATCATCTTGAAATCATCTGTTTTGATCAGAACATCTAACGCAGATTTTGCTCAATTGTACAATCAACTTGAAATCATTTGGTCGGTCAGAACATGCAACTCTCGTTTTCATCAAATTTCAAACAAATTTGGAACTACTTTTTCGGTCAGAACATCTAACCCTGACTTTTATCGATTGCAAGTCAACTTGAAACCACCTTTTCGGTCAGAACATCTACTGTCGGTTGTGATCAGTTGTAAGACCAACTCAAAACAATTTTTCGGTCAGAACACCCAACTTGATTTTGATCAGTCGTGAGATCAACCAGATGACGGGCGGCCCGATAGCGAAGCGATGATAGTCAACTAGTGTTACTAGCCGTCACACTTAGTTTGCAATCATTATCATCGTTTGGTGTTGTCAGGGCCTTACCAAACCCAAAGAAATGAAAAGAAAACAACATGAATGATCCTGACGTCGGTCAGGACCACGGGATCCAAAGAAATGAAAATGGGACAAAATGAATCATTTTGATGCTTGACATGAATGATTTCTTGCTCGACGAGCTCTGAAACACCCAAGACATGAAAAAGAGACAAATGAATGAGTCAGTCTTTGACAAGGATTTGTGACCAGAGACTCAACCAATGAAGAGGGAGGGAGCCCAAGATGTGAAGAAGAGGCAACAAATAAATTTTCCGTTCGACAACCACAATGATCTGCATTTTCGGACGTATTGAAAGAGACTGCGAAAATAAGAACCTAAAAAGAGGAAGAGGGGACAAGTGAATGATTTTTTTCCACAGAATCGAGGAACCCAAAAAGTTCAGGTGAAAAATCAATGATTTTAGTTTTTTTCCCAGGTGGCGCCTCACGTGCACTAAACACAGGTCGCTGAATGTCCGGATAGACTGCAATAGCTAGGCAGTGGATACACTAAATAAATGTACATGGCAAGATAATGACTTGGTGAAAAATTAGGCACCAAGAACAAAACGGCCACCAAGCAAACACCAAACAAACCAAGAAACCAAAAACCAAGACCAGCACCACAAAGTCATTATCTCACCAATACAAATCTTAAAGATAGCTAAGAAAGGTAAAACGTGTGAAACTCCGCACTCACCCTGCTCAAAAAACGAACATCCAGGTATCAGCGTCTCAAAATCTGAATTTACTGCAACCGCTGTATCAAAAAAATCAATGATTTTAATCGTAGGACAAGGACAAGAGACCAAAACACATGACGAAAAGATAAATAAATGATTTCATTGCTCGTTCAAACAAAAGAAACTAAAAACGTGACAGCACCCTTCTGTTTGAGAAGATTCGTATGAAAGGAAAAACGTTGTCAAAAACGACCGCCATCAAAGATTCCAGCCCAGAAACCCCTCATGACTGCACACCAAAACACTACACCAGCACTCACACACTAAAGACCAAACGCACCAAGCGCCAACACATCAACACACTACATCAACACACCAACAAACCACCACACCCACAAAGCGGAAAAAATCTGTCCAGAAGGACGATCAAGTCCCGTCAAACAACACGACAAAAGATATTGTGGAAAAGCGGTTGGATCTTTTTTTTTGCCTGGTGTAGTGCCGTTGTGGCGCTGAGCCTCGGTCACAAGTACAGACTGCGAAGGTGAAAAAGAGTGAAGTGCCTTATGACCCAACCAGACCACCGACGGGGGAAACCAGCCAAAGAACCAGCAAACAACCAAGCCAAACCAAACCAGAACCACCCCCAAAAGAACCAAAAACCAAACCAACACAGGTACTGATATCGTTAACTAGGTGAAAAGACCTCACTCACTCGGCTCACGTGTTGATGTTCAGGGCATCAGCATCATGCATTGCACGTGACTGCTTCTTCCTTGGCACTCCTGTCACTGCGATAGCTCTGCACTTGTCGCAACGTGCAGTAATAAGCAGCGCCGTTTTGCTCACTAAGATGCAGCAGTCAAGCGCAGAAGTTCCAATGCACAAAGTAAAATGCACAATTCGATGGCCTGAAGTTCACGCAGCGCAAGTGAGGCGATCCTAAAGCACGAAGAACAAAAGGAGAAGGGGGCGCCAGCCCCCCCCCTCCTCACTTTGAATTGGCTAAGTCAGCGATGCAGCGACCTCCCCAGAGGACCCCGATGCATATGTATTGCCTGACCAAAGTCAGGATGGTCGCACAATAACTGCTCCGTCTTGCTCCTAGTCATGGTGCCACGAGTCAGTGTGTCCTGAGTGCGGTGAAATGCGAGCGTCAATCATGGCATACTGCCAACTCTTGCATAGCGAAACCTCCACGTCATGTCTTTGAAGGGACACGGGGCAGTGGCCACGCCCTTGCAACTGTTGAGTCGAACCTGGAGACCTTGCGCATGCGAGTGAAGTTGGGCACCAAAATCCAAGTGCACATCCTCCACGGAAATCGCGAGGGCAAGTGGGTTGACAGAAACTGCTTCCAGCCATTGACAGAGACCGCCACGCCCTGGCCATTGACTTGACTAAGCTTAAGCAGCACCCTGGCGCAGGTGGCACGATGGCGCAATTGTTCTGAATCAATGCAGCATCTTCTTTGCCAAGAGCAGCCAATAGTTTGGGATATAGCAATACCAGAACATGTGGATGCGGCACACCAATGCAACAAGCACCGCAACACCCAAAGCAGTGTTTGCCTCCATGGCTCGCCCCCGCGCCGAAAACCAGACCCCAATGAGTCAGGTAAGGGCCTACCCCCTGAGCCCTTGTGGGGCTAGGTAAATGACTATAGAAACGGCTGCGGCACTGCACTGCCAAAGCAGGGCGTTATTGCCACGCAGCTCGGCGGCTCGACTGGCGCACATGGGTAGATGGATGCTTGTATGATGCACTGGAGGCATCTGAGGCACCTTCTTCTTGCTTCCTCTTGGGCTCAATGCTTCTTGGATGTCGCCAAGGGCAATGATGCTGAGCGAACAATGGAGCATTGGCCGGCTCTCCAATCCGTGCCAAGGCATCTCGCGTTGGATTCGCAGACAGCGTGCCAAGACACAGAGGAACAGGATAGTGGCCGACGCTGCTGCCTTCGAGGGCTGCATCCATCTCCGATTCCAAGAGGACTGTCGCGGGTGAGGCGGTTGGCTTCGCGCACGAGGCCGAAGGCATCGGTAACTACTATTATAAGCCAATACCTGTCTGTAGCGCGCCTAACTTCGCATATCTACCGGAGACAGGATGATGGTCGCGCCGATTGCTCTGGAGAGACTCCATCCGCAAGGGCACATGAATAAGAAAGGGTTGATCAAAATCTTGACGGTCATCTGCCCCCCGGGTTCCTGCAAGTCCTTTATGGGCTTTGCCCTGCTTGCCACCGCTACGGGAAGGAGTGACCACAGCTCGTCTCTCCTCAGCAG
>VSDK01006584.1:663753-693163 GCA_009767595.1 Symbiodinium kawagutii | reverse complement strand
ATCATCATCATCATCATCATCATCATCATCATCATCATCATCATCATCATCATCATCATCATCATCATCATCATCATCATCATCATCATCATCATATTCATTATCATCATCATCATCATCATCATCATCATCATCATCACCACTATCCTTACTAGTAGTATTAGTATTTGTAAGTCTGTATGCATATACAGTATGCAGATGTAATATATGTATACCAACATGCCCACATTTTCACATCTTGACACGCACACACCAGCACACACCAGCGCATACAGACACATGGCTGGAGTTCTTCTTTGTTTTGATACCTTTGGCCACTGAAGCCTGCCATGAGGCCTCTATGCAGCAGGCCTTTGATGTGCGTGGTGGTCCCAAGAAGTTCAATGTGGTGCCAGCGATGCCGCTGATGGAAGTTTTTCTGGCGAAGGAGTGCGAAGTCCACAGGACAGAATGGACAGAGCGCGGTCTTGCGAGCCGTTTTGAGGCCCAGAAGTATGGGAGTGTTGAGAACTTGGTGCTTCACTGTTGAATGGGAGATGTGGGGATGGGTCAACTATGTTGTTTCAACGAAATATCATCTTCACAGAGTGCAAGTCTTTTTATGGGATCCATGATTCATACCAAAATCCACACGTTCAACGTTCGCTTTTCCACCTGTGAAGGGTTGGTCAAGCGGTGAATTTTTGCAGGCCGGCACCGGAATGATCAATGGGTCAATCATGGCCAATCAGGGCAAATCACCATGCAGTTCACAAAGTGATCGAATTGTCTTTTGGAATGGATAGTCACCTTTGTTCTGGGCAGCTGCCGTAGCTCATAACGAATTCTGATGGTTTGTTGACAACTGATGTTGATTTGTTGTGGCTCATTCAGAGTTGTTGTACTATTCTTCATGTATTGACTATTGTCAATTATGATCGGCAGCAAATAAGAGTTGGCGGATTTGTTGGGATGGTGAACAGACGTCCCATCATCCGATGCATGGTGTGGTGAACTGACGTGGAACCAGTATGGGATTGAGGGTCGGTCAGGATGCAGGTGGTTCAGTATGGTTGATAATGGTGATTATTATGCAATGGTCACTAATGATTAATCTATGCCGATGTTGCAGCTGGAACTTCTTTTTTGGAGGTGTTTTTTGCTAAAGCAAGATCATTTTGGCGGTTATGGCGGCGATGTTTTCGCTGCAAAGACCAAAGCTGGGTCCCCGTTATGTCGAACTTGAGGAAGCGAATGCAGAAGTGATCACAGCTAAACCAACCATTCGAAGTTGCAGCATTTTTGCTTACCCAACGTGTCGCTTTGGGTTTCCCAACGTGTCAATTTTCGTGGATGAGGGACGTGGGCTGCTGAACTTCAGGAGGATCTTTGGTCAGCGATACATGAAGCAGTTCAAGGTCCGAATGGTGTGGCGGTGGAATGGGTTTAGTTTCAGTCATTTGGCGGTTTCTGAAAATAAGGGTACGCCCAAATCATCCCAGATTAATCATTCTGAGTAATAAACCACCCCGTTTTGGGGGATTCCCTATGACTTGAGAAATCCCCTCGGGCATTGACAAGCCGCAACCACCTGGAAGTTGGCAGTGCAAGCGTGACAGCATGGATTCTGCCCCCGTGCCAGCCACGGCACCGGCACTTCAAGGCCCTCTAACGTGAAGTGCACCCATGGACCTCAAGGTTTGAAAGCCTGGAAAGGATGTTTACGGGGTACCAATATATTCAGACATGAGAATGTGCCAAAATAGTGGTACCCCCAAAACCAATGGTTTCCATTCGGAAAATTATCATTTTTTTTGCTGGGTTATTGATGACGCTATTTGGGCACATACCGACATTTATGTAGAGTATACCTTGACCCCGCAGATATGTTGTTGGCTACATGGTCAGCCATGAAAATATCTCCGTTGGTTGTAACTCAATGTGGAACCGTACTCAGCGGTAAACAAAGGATTTACTATTCCAAATGAATAGCTTGAATAACTAACATGACTTGGATGCGCAGAAATGGGGTTCAGGGAATAGAACCTTTGCAACTAGCGCGCAGGTAGGTACCAGCATAGAAACTAGTTACTATAGGTTAGTAACTTTGGAAACCTATAGCTGTAACGTGCCATAATCACAGAAGCCAGTTCCTAAGCGCTGGCACTAGCTATGACCAGCGCCAAGCTGGTGCGCTCCGCGTTGCGAAAAGGCCATGAAGGAGATCCTTTTGGCTGGAGCTACATGGCCAGTTTCAGCTCGGGTTTTTTGGAAGGCCGTGACTATTGATGCAGCTGGAGGTGTTTACAAATCCTTACAAGCATATGCAAGGGTTTCTCAAGCGATGGGGGAACCCCAAAAACGATGGGTTTGGTACTAATAATGATCATAAATGGATGATTTTTTGGGTCCCCTATTTTGAGAAACACCCATGCGGATACACTACGCACATGCATAGACCTCATATACACATGCTATAGCTGATGTTTGCATCAGATTGATCAAGAGATGTACGTGCAATTTCCTTTCACATGTAGAACATGATGCATATAGAATCTGTATACATTTGCAAGTATGTACAATTATACACAAGAATGCCACAGAAGTGTAAAAAGTGGGCACTCAATGACACAAGTCGAGCTGGATATTGAGATGACATGGGTCTATTCAGCAATGGGGTGCAGAAAGCAACATATCCTTGAGACTCCCATCATCATGGGGAAACCATGACCTTGCGGGCGATTTCGATGCAAGGGCAATTTCAGCAGGGCAGCAGAGCTATGGGGAGGTCACCAGGGTCCCATGTCACAGCTCCACTCACAGGGTTGGGCCACCCAGCACAGGCATCATGTCGCCCCCAGCCACAGCTAATGGCCTGATGGCATTTGATGGCCGTTTCTTGACGATTCTCGCGTGATTAATGGCTGCTACTTGATGGTTGGCAATCATCACCAGTTGTCATTGCCACTAATCAGCAGTGACAACAATAAGAAGATAGAATGAGCCATGATATGACACAACGGCCGGTCAATTTTTAATTAGTAGTGGTTCATGAGTGGCTAGTAGTTAATTAACCATTCACCACTACAAGGTTGGCCCCACTAGTTGTAAGTTGATTCATAAGCCATTTAACTATAGTTATATCTACCATAGCTGGCAGTTACCCTAGTTATAACCCAAGTCAGAGGGCCGGTAAGGTCTAGTGGCTATGGCGTTGTCCCTCGATCGCCGGACCTCGGATTCAATCCCCTGGGTGCAACACTAGGCGGACAGGCAGGCAGCTACTCCACCCCTGCAGTTAAGGGGATGAGCTAGGGTGCTGCCCGACAAACCTACTACTTATAACCCAAGTCAGCTAAGTAAGGGGGCCCACCTTGTAGCGAACCGTTGGTTCCTGGCTGGACATGGCTGTGGACCCGGCCCCCGCTACTGCTGGGTCTCAGGACACCAATCGATTGGTGGCCGAGTTGACTTTTGTGCCTTGGCGCTGGTGAGCTAGCCATGGGCCCAACCAGCCATTGACCATCCATTACCATGGACCAACGTTCATCCAGCTCCATCAACCAGAACACTGCCATTTCCATCATCAACCCATCCAGTTCCATCATCAACCCATCCAGTTCCATCAGCAGCCATTCATTAACCTTTGCCATGACCATCATGAGCGGTTCGCCGAAACGGGAGGTGCGTATCAATGACTTGGCGGCGCCGCCTGTGCCTTGGCGGTGCGGCGCGCGGAGCATGTTGCACCGTGGTGGTTTTCAGAATTGTCGAATGGATGGAATTCCTTTGGTTCATTAATGGATGGTTAGTGGATGTGGTTAATGGATGGTTCATGGTTAATTCCTTTGGTTAATGGATGGAAAATAGTAGTTGACAGTCGTTGATGGTGGTTAGTTTGTAGCAATTGTAATGGTTAAGGAACGGTTTGTAACTATCAACATAACGATTAGTGACCAATGACTAATGGATGTTTCATTCATGGCTACTGTACTGAGTAGTTGGTGAAGGGCAAATAGTAGTGAATACTGAATAGCTATTGAATATGATCGATAAACTGTAGCTCATGGTCCCATGGCTAATCCATCGACTATAAGCTACTAAGAGCCAATGAATATGGTTGATTGATAGTTGATGAATGCTTAGTCAGTTGATTATACTGGATGATGCCAGAATAGCTACCTCAATGGTTAGTAGTTGTGGAATGAGAGAACGATGATTCATAGTTGGCTAGTCATGTTGATTAATAGTTCGCTAACAGTTTTATAATTCACGTTGATTCTACAGTCGTTGAGAACGGTCAATGATGACTACTTGATTGGTCATCAACCATGCATTGGTCGCCAGAAGGCTAATGGTTGTTCGTTTTGATGGTTGATCATGATCATTAATGCCTGGTAATGATGTAATTTGCAACATTAATAGGGATCATCAACATAGCAAACAACGGGGAGAATAACCACAAATAGTTGGGAATGATGTAGTTGAGGTACTAAGGGTCATCATCGGCACCTACTATCAATCAATATGGTTTATTCATGTCGGTGAATGCACAGTGCCAAACTTTGATGGTGAAATGACTCTCCCATCTTCACCATGGAATTCTAGGAGTGCCAAGCTGGGGATACTGGGATAGTGAAGCCATGGTTACAGGTGAACAGTTTGCCTTGTAGCGTTGCCGGTGTTGCACCCCGTGGGACTCCAATGATGCCGCTCTGATTCCTACATCCTGTCAGGGGCAAAGTCCATGCCTCTCATAAGATGCAACCACTATGGCTGATCAAGAACAAACTGTGCCCCTGCATTGGGTGTACCAATAGGCCAATGTAATGTGTATCCTCATATACTGATTTGTTTAGTATACTTTGACATCGTTTGTGGATTCCCAAGTTGTTCTTCACAACGTCAGACTATGATAAACAATCAACTATAGGAAGGATCAATCACTAGAGATTACTCTAAATGAAGTCACTATAGGCAACCGCAATCACCAGTAACTGTCACTTCATCTATGGCAATCACTATAGTTAGGGTCTGAGTAGTGACAATAAGTTGTCTTGATTTAGACTTTAGACAATGATCCTTAGTTATAGTATCTAAAATAAATGCCATCTACTCACAATTGGTCGCTGCCAAGCTATCCTGCAGTGCCTCCAAAAAACTGCCATTTCCAATGTCCGAACCAAGGAAGACAGGAGCATTGGTCTGTGACTTGCTGGGATTGGAGTTGGCACTTGGTGGGTGCTTGGAAGTGGAAGATTTTGCCATGGCTAATTGCCCCAAGGCCCGTAAGCATGGTAAATGTCACCAGTTGCTGAGTGTAACCAAGTGATGAACCATCAATCAACCATCTAGGATTAACAACTCCTAGTACTAGCCATGATCAAAATCCAACACAACGCTAGCTTTCCTGCCAGGTTTGAAGAACCATTTTCAAGAAAATGTGGGGATGGGACAGGGGCGACTCCTAGCCGTAGCTATGTCCCCAGTTTCACTGATGGTTCTCAAATGCTTGGGTACCTTCGGTCTCTGGCTGGTGACCAGTGGACCAAACTTTCAATTTGGATGCTGGGATCACGACGAATTCGAGGCTCCTGGAACCTTTGGTGGCCTTTGTGATTATCGCCAACGGCGTGGTGGTTGGAATACAGGCCGTTTCCGGCTTCACCAACACGGTCACAGGGAAAGCGTCCAATGCTATGGATGCTAACGCGGCGTGTTGCCTCGGATGAAGTCATGAGCATTTCTGGGTGCCCACAGTGTGTCTCTGAAAAATGGCACGGACGATGCGTCAACCATTTGTTTTGTTGATTCAAGTGGCTTGTGAAGTTTACAGGTGGGTTGCTGGTGGATGACCAATGATGGTTGGATTGATGGCAAGTCGTGGTTCATCATGATTGGTAAGCACTGGTGAATCATACTCAAACTCAGTATGTTAGATGGTGCTTAGCGGTGCTTAGCGATGATCAATCATGGTTGGATGGAGATTGCTGGTGACGGTAGTGGCTACGGACTGGTCCATCGTTTGAAGTTGACCTGAGACTGGCCAGTGACGATTCTTATTGTCAGCATCTCGGTGATATGCCAGAGCTACTACGAGAGATGGTCAAATTAACCATCCCTAGTTTCAGCAGAATTAGCTGGCTATTTATCAATACTCATCATCAAAAATAAGGAGGGTTTACCAAAGATAGAGGGTTGATGGATCGGCGGATACCGAGGGATCTCCCAAGAACCGCAAACTGTTAGATCCTCAACGAGCCTCTCAAAAGCTCAAAGAACAGTGACCAAAAGCTCGAAGCTTCGTTGAGTCGTTGAGTCCAGAGGGTGCTTTTTGAGGGCATGGGGCTGAAGTAGCTCAACGAGCCGGTCCACATTGACATGGTAGGTGATGTTGGCTGAATTGTTTCGCTTTTTGGCCTAAATTTGATGTTTTTGGGTTCTACTAACTACTATACACGGTTCACAAGGGTTTACTCTAAGCAGCAAGATTCTGCAATGCTGGAGGGGTTTGATATGGTTTGATTGCCCGAATTTGTGTGGGACTATTTATGCCCAGAAGGGCAACATGAACTAGCCAAGCACAGGTGGAAAGTGAAGACTCCAAGAAATGGTGTAGCGAACATGGGTACTCCCACGGCCCTTGGTTTCAGGCGGATCCTGAACATTCTGATTGGGATGGCTGGTTGGGGGTGGAAGCCTTTTTCGCCTTCTTCCTCATTGCAGAGATCCTTCTACGGATGTTGGTGATGCAGGGCCGACGGAAATTCTTTTTTGGTCAGGACAACGGGCATCTGTGGTTGGAAGTTGTTGGCTTTGACGAAACAGTGGCGAAGTGTGCGATTCAACTACGAACAAGATTTCAAGAATGTTTAAACAGGTGTTTGACCAAACCATTCAGCAAGGCGAAACTACGGATGTTTTGTCGCTCCCTCCCACTCTCCCTCTCTCCCTCTCTACCTTTCTCCCTCCCTTCCCCCCCTTCTCTCTATCCCTTTCTTCTCTCTTGCCCCCGTCTCCCCATCTCTGTCTGTGTCTCTTTGTCTCTTTCTCGCTTGCTTTCTTTCAGTGACGTGTCACGAGCAGTCTTCGAGGGCTGCAGAGTCGTACTTCCAATGCATGGGCTTTGCGGCGTCCTGGTAGTGCAGAGTGCAGTCGCAGTGGTGGAACTCCGGGCAAAGTCCTGGTGTCTTCGATGTCTCTGCGCGAGGGGTTTGCCCATCGGATGCGTGAAGGGACACAAGGGACAGGTGGATTTCAAAGGGAGTAGAGTTGCATTTTGTGCGGCAGGTGCTATGAATGGGGCGTCTGCGTTTGGAGCACTTTCCAGAGTCTCAGAACCAGTGTCTCAGGGATCTTTTGGACCCCTCATCCAAGACCGGGCCACGTCGAGACCGCAGGTTGTTGACGATCATCTCATGGTTGATGGTTAGTTATGATGGTCAATGGTCCGTCAATTTGGATAGATGTTGGTTGACAAACTGCTTGATGAGCTCTTTACACATTTTCGATCAATCGTTTCTAAGCAACACAGAACCAGTCTTTCACCATTCAGCACTGGTTGATCTCGTTTTTTTGGGCAATCTGTTGCCTTAAGCTTCGAGCTGCCACCCTGCACCGGTGCGGGGCCCCTTTCGTTTCAGGAGAGCGCCTGGAACTATTTTGATCTAACACTGGGAGCTTCTGGCGTGGTGGATGTGGTGATACAGATGGCTGGTGCTGATGTTCCAGACATTTGGCAGCTGGGGATCCAGGGAGGAACGAACGAAGGTCCAGCAATGGCTGAAGGGGTTGAGCAAAAGGTTTGATGGTTGCAATGGCGAGCCCTCGATCGATGGAAGTGATTTTGGTTCGATAAAGTCGGTGAGCCCAATGTGAATCCCTTGCTGGAAACGTTAAGCGTGGCATGGGCACATGACTGACAATCACAGCGAAAGAGTCGATGGTGATTAAGCAATACAAACGGAAATAGCGGGAGTATGAGTGACTTACAATCAGGAACAATAGTCAATGGTCTGGTATTTTTTCTTTAGAACAAGTGTTGATTGGCATGACCAGGTATGAAATTATAGAATCGGAGTCATCAGCTACAAATACTAACCATTTACCAACCATCGAACTGTTGCTGGTGACACTTCCCACTAAAACCATGTCCTGGTTTTACAAGTAAGCTGTTGGTTACTGGTGAACTATTCACCAAGTTGCCTAGTCAACCACTATGACGTATGAAAAGGGACCCAGCTGTTGCTTGTGATGGCGTGAAGTGCGACTCACCCTGAAGAGTTGCTTCATGTTGGCGACCTACGTGTTCTCAAACTGCTGGGGACAAGCACCGGCAAGCGCAATGGGTGCGGATGTATAGCACGGACAATTAAGACAATTGATTGGTTGTAGGAGCGGGTTATTGACCGTGACATGTAGATGCGTGGAAAATCAACGTTGGCGAGCACTGGCACGGGGGTTGACCCCCAGGGTTTCTGATGCTGGAAATATCAAGCAAGAAGCCAGCCATGCCTATCGGGAAACTCAATGGATGAATGATATAGATTGGATATTTAGATCCTTGGTTTTTCTTGATCATTTGAGTTATTTGATCCTTTTCAATCCTTGTTTTTTTGGATGATTTGAGCTATTTAGAAATCTGTTGATCCTTGAGTTCTGAAGGGATCAATTTAGCTCAGATGAGAAAATTACCAAGAATGACTAGCCAGTGGTGCCCTACAACATCCAAGCCGCCATCTCGTCAAAAGGAAGCAGATCTTGACTTGCCAGCATGACTACCATTCCAAATGCATCGGTTGTAGCTCCACACACCTGGTTGGAATCAACAAATAATATCATGGAAAGCACACGGGATATTTGCCGCAATTTGCTGGCAGCTATGGGTTTGTGCTGACCGGCAGTGTGGTTCCCCATTTGTTGGCATGGTTGGGATGGTTAAGAGCATCACCATTTGTAGACCCACATAGCACGTTCCTTGTGCAACAAACCAAGTTCGATAGATATATGAGTCACCAAGCTGGCCATTGTTAACCTCCTCATGAACAACCCTTATTCTTTCTCGCAACCAACCACTCACCATCAATAGTCATGCACTATTTACCACTATGATCAACGAAGGTTCTGACTACTGGATAATGATGGCCATTTTCTTATCATTCTCAACCGTGGGGATGGTCGAAGGGACCCCTAATGCTTGTTGAATCTCCTTATCCCTTGGTAGTCTTGATTGTTGCCTTATTTGTTGGTGAATCATCAGCCCCAAATCCACTCTTGGGACCCTTGGGGAGTGAAAATTGTGAAGCTTCGGTGTCAGGACGTCTTCGCCACGTCGCTGCTGCGCTTCTGTCGGCTGATTCGCTTGGTTCGCATCGTCAAAGTCTTCCGGCTCAAGGTGATGAAGGCGGGTTCGCCGGTGGGGATGGGGGGCTGACTGGTGGGCCATCAGATTGGGTACCGATGTAACTGGAGAGGTTTGGACTGTTGGACTTTGACAGGTTTTTGTGGGCGTGGTTCGATGTTGAGCCCTGCATTTTGTTGCTTTTGGGCTCTTGGTTGTTGTTTTTTGGTACTGCCATTTGTCATTGACATTGAGTCAAATCTATCCGCATCACAGCTCTGACCGTCAAAGCCCAAGAATCAGGGTGCAAAAGCAGAGGAAATGGGCATTCTGCCAGCAACATTGTAAGTCGGAGAATGGTTGGTACAAGTGTATGAGTGGTAAGCAATGGTCAACTTAAATGGTGGTTTCTCAAAAGTTTGGGGATCCAGCAAATGGTTGATTTATTCCCAAAAATGATTAATAATGGATGATTTGGGGGTACCCCTTATTTTGAGAAACCACCACACGGTTGCAATTATTACTATGATCATTTGGCGGTTGAAGCAATGTCTGGATATCCAGGTACTCGGGGGTGGACAGCCCCACACCACTTCATCACTATTTGTGTACAGTCACTGATCAAGTGACCTTGTAATCATGCTCATGGAGGCTGATAAAGACTAGCAAACAGAATCACCAACAATAGTGGGATATGATGATGATGATGATGATGATGATGATGATGATGATGATGATGATGATGATGTGCCCAGAAGGTTCAGATCATTCTACACATCAAAAACTGGAGCTTCAGTGTGATGCCAGCAGGATCTGCGATTGATGGTGAAGGGCCTGGTGGCTGGACTGAAAACACTGGTCTTGGCATTCACTCTCTTGTCCCTTGGACGTGGGAGGACGTTGTTTTTTTGCCGCCAGCACTGGCGGATGTTTTAAAAAACATACCGGGTGGCACTCCCTGGTTAGAAGTTGGCTACAGCTAACAAGCTAGGGGTGATGGTAATGTTCACCAAGTGGTGTTGGTAACTCCCTTACAATATTTTTGCCATAGCTGGTAATGTTCACCAAGCTAGCTCCAGGGGGCACCACTCTGTCAGTCCATGAATTGTGGATCCAAAACACGCCCAGATCACCGTGGGGTCACATGTCTGTGTCGTGCCCTTGGGTCTGATTTGTGGCTCCACCCATTGGAAAAGTTCATGCCTTGCCCACTTTGGACCCAACACAATTTCGATTTTATTGCAAGTATGGATCGTGGATGATCGTGCTCCAAGAAGTTTTTGGGTTTCATTTTGCGCCCATGTCTTCAAGCTTGCCGAGTTCGAGATTTTTGGTTTTCATGGTCTTCGTCTTGGAAAGGTTCAGGTTTTTCAACCATTTCAACTTCATATCCTTAGGTCCTGCCGCTGAGTTCGAGATGAGTCTCAAGAAGTGTCCATATCTGTGGCCAGCCTTCCCTGGTACATTTCTAAGCAAGAAAGGGTTGGTCTCACCCTCCACATAGAGAATGGCTCTTGCGATGGGTAAGTTCGCTTGAACAACATTCGTGCAAGTGCGCGCTGCATTTTCGCTGAAATGTTGAGTTGGTGAGCAATCTAATGGCAGTTTTCTTTTATTTGGTGCTGTTGAAATGGAAATGCTGGGAACTCTTTGTCGCCTTGACAATCAACCATACCCAGATTTTGCCATCAATCAGCGGGTGGTTGGATTTGTCACAGAATTGCATGATATCAAGCGGTTGTTGTATTGTGACCCCAAGAAGAAGCTTGCCAGGAAGAACTTGCATATCTGGAATGCCATTATGAAACGGATCTCACATTCTCAATCAGCACGAACCATCATCAACCATCAATCAAAAAGGCACATTGAGAATATTTGTCCACCACTGACCAATCATGAAGTGTTGGAAAAAATCAACCATCATGAACCAATGAATCATGATGTATCATCATTATCAACCATCATTGACCATCATTGTCAAGCAAATGTCATTGCCAATCAAAATCAACCATCATTCACCATCATTAACCATCATTAACCATCATTAACCATCATTCCACTTGTTGTCATACCCATTTCCCTTTCGAGAACCTCAGTGGATCACTCTTGAAACCGAGTGGGAGGGCCAAGCCATGCAGGCAAGGTGTAGAAGGTGTTTTTTTGGAGAACAACTGGCTATGGGTCAAGCAGTTAACCAACCAATGATGGGGGATAAGTTCACCAACAACCTATAGGGAAAGCAATGGTTGATGATATGGGAACCAGGGGTACGGGGTTTGGACCCACAGCCAACTCATGCGCATTCTGGCTGGCACTGGGATTATCCATTGCATGATGATCTAGTCATGTGCAATGAGAACTAGACTGTATAGTTACAATGGTATAATAGAGATAGTAGACAAAGCAATATCTTGTATAAATTTTTGCAAATTTTTCCTTGAAAGCAGGCAGATGCTGACCCTCGCCACTCAGGTTCACAGTCCTCTATGTGATTAGCGGCTTTGCCACGATGACCATTGGAACTAGTTCCAGAACCACCGCTTTGGGCTTGCAGAGACGCTGGGCGTGAATCGCCGTTCCGAATCGCCGTTGCGACACCCCAGCCCTCATTTGCAAAGCACGTTGGACTGCGCCCAATTTTCATCCAGGGATATGAGTATCTGTGGTTAATAGTGGTTAATTTATAGTGGTTAATCATGATTAAAGTTAGTCGATAGTAGTTAGTAATGGATATGAGTATGGTTAATGGATATTAATGGATATTAGTTTACACAATAGTGGTTTTGATATTAGTTATCGGTCACTGTGGCGAGGATGGCTGGTCCAAAATCTGTTGGCCTGTGAAGTCTCCATTTCTGAGATGCGACTGGTGAACGGCCTGGATGGTGAGCGAACGGTGTCCGTTGGTGACTTTTCCTTATGAAGTAGCCCTTGTATTTTCAGGCTTCAACCAGTTATAGGTATGATAGCCCAATAGAATAGTAAACCCTTATTAAAAGTTCTGAACGAGTATTGTTCATGGTTAATCCGCATCTCTCTGTAGCAAATTTGACCAGAAATGGGTGAATCAACATGTAAACAGTTTTTGATCACTAATCACATCCACGTGAAGACTGACCAACAACGCATCATATCAATCTATCTGTCCATCTATCTACCTACTTACCTATCTATCTATCTACCTATCTAGCTACCAACCTACCTACTTGCCTATCCATCCATCCATCCATCCATCCATCCATCCATCCATCCATCCATCCATCCACCAGCCTACCGTGCCGCCACATTGCAGCTTTTCACATTGGACGCCTCCGGTATTTTCTTCCCTTGCAGCTTCCCAAAGATCTCCGAGGATACTTCTTGACGATCCCAGATTCGATGTTCACCTGCTTTCGCTGCTTTACAGGCACGGCTTGGAAGAGGATCGATTTGGAGATGGTAGCCACATGTATCCCTTCCTTGTGGTGTGGTAGGGCATTGAAACATTCCTAGAAAAGTTCAGGTGGTGGTTGAATATCATAAGTTGAGAATATTTGTGGGTTTTCCTAGCCAATGTGCTGAAGGGACCATGGCAAGCGTGTTTCTGCCGAGAGTAGGCCTACAAAAGCTTCGGTTTTTCAATCCGCACGCCTTCATGGGGGCTTTGCAATGTCAGCTTCAGCACGTGTCCAAAAGCCCAATGGCTCAATCTTTGGTAGCATAGTTGTGATGCTATCGTTCATAAGTTCCTGAAAGGTCTGGTGGGAGTGGTACAGGCCAGCCAACCGGCAAAAAAGTGATGAAATCATTTTGAGGGATTGTTGAGGGCAGCCTCATTTGTGGATGTACACATCTGAGAAACGACAGAAACAAGGCAGCATTCATGACAACATATGTGTGCTTCAGGTATATAGGTCGAGCAAAAAGACCATTTTAATTCTGCGCACATGAGTTTGTTTCAAAAAAGACTGGCTTCCTTTCGGGATGGATTGAATGTGCTCCTGATGAAACGTGCTGGATCATCTAGGTGTGCTGATATCAATTCAGTGGTGGCTTGCATTCTGTTCATAGCATGTTGTATGCGGGTTTACAACAATTTGGACCCGAGATCAACCATTGATGACAAGTACTGTATTGACTATCTCAACCAGTACCAACCATGTTAAACGAGCATTCATCAGTATTAGCCAGTATCAACCATGATTAAACAGTACTAACCATTATTGACCTGCAATAACCAGTGTTAAAACCATGAATCCAATGCTGGATTTGGGTCAGCCAGACAACACCGCAACGGGCAGGTGAGTGCGTGAATGATGAGGGGCAGCCGATTCATTCCATGCTGCAACATGAGTTTGGCTTAATCTTTGTATTCCCTTATGCACCTTGGACAGCCAGAAAATGACTCCACAACCTTGAGGGCCAAGGTCCACAACTAAATCATAGGTTTGCGATTTTTCTGTCTATACCTAAATATGAATATACATACAAATACAAATGTAAGTAAAAATATAGATAGAAATATGAATATAGGTATAAATACGAGTATAAGTATAATCATAGGTATAAGTGTAAATGTAAATATATCAACACATACAAATGGTCATGGTTCGTGTATACAGATTATTGACGCCAATCTCTGTGGTTGAATGGCAGCACTTGCTCAGCTATGACATATACATGTTTATAGTTGAGCGGATACTATATGTATAAATATATTTTGATACATCCACATACACATGCATATACATATCCGGATGTGCATCTGTACGTGGGTAACTCGCAGAACAAAGAACCATTGGCTTCTCATATGTGTTGTGTTGATATTCTGCTGCTTCTTTTGATCCATGTTCCGCCTAGTTCATGCTGCTTTGTATTTCTCTTGATGGCTCATCATAACCCAAAGAAGTAGAAAGAACTGATATGTGGGTTTCTCACAATAGGGGTACCCTAGAAATGGTTGATTTACTACTTTGAATGGTTAATAAACTGGATGATTTGGGACCCCAAACTGGCTTGAGAAACCATCATATACCAAAGGCCTACAGGACCTGTTGGCCCATAAGTTAGGATAGACAATTACCACAGTTCAACCGTCTTATCTTCAGAGAAACTCACCACCGACCAGCAAAGGCTCCCGATTGGCGGCGATCAACTAACCATCAAGGAACCAACCATTACAGCTATTAACCATCAACAAACTATCAACTGACAAACCTTCATAGTGATGAATCATTAAGTAACTATCTATCAACCGGCCAATCACTGTAGCTATTACCGTAACCATGAACCACTTTTCAACGAAGCAACGTTTATGGCTGTTGATTGTCAAATAACCATCAACACCAGCCAACAGTTACAACTAGTGACCAACCAACTAACTATCACCTAACCAACCATGCCAACTATTCAGCATCAACTAACCATTAATCAACCATTAATTGTAGCTATTCACCATTAACCAACTATCAACTACCCACCAATTATAGATATTAACCATCAGCTAAGCTAACAACCAAGAATTAGGAAAACACAGCAATCAGCAATCAAGACCATCACTCACCAAGCAGCAAGAAACACAAGGCAATCATTGAGTTTTTGGTGGGGAACCAGGGTGCCGCTGACACAGCAGGCGGAGTCGATCGGAGTATCATCCGGTACTGTTTTGCTAGTCATTGTTGTACAGGCAGTTGGTACCCCTTGACCAACCAATGATGATCATCTCCAGGGAAACTGCCATTTTCGGACAAACCCAATTGTTGTTACTTAGAAACAATGGAGGTCTATCAATGGTGCTAGCATATCCGCCATTGTTGCGATACCATCCTTTTAAAGTATAGATCTGTAGCACTGGGCCATCATCGTTGCTTTTCGAAACATAAGTATTACAAACAAATATGTTGTTACAAAAGCGTGCAAGACTGATAGAATGAAGGTTATTCATATGCTATGTGGTCGGGCAAAGGTATGGCAGCAGCAGTTGGCCGTTTTCCAGCATTCTGCGTCCCTTTTCTAATGCAGGTAGTCAGGTAGTATGCCATTTTCGAATCGTTGTATCCCTGGCGAACCTCATACTGTCTTTGGACAAAATCCAAAGCAGCACCTGTGGGAGGGGTGAATTTTGATGGTTATTGCACAATCATTGATCATTATATATTGATGATTACTACGTAATCCATAATCCATATGATTGATAATGGTAATCCAGGGTTATTAATACTGGATCATCAACCATTGGTTCTCAACCATCAACCATTGATGATGAAGTATTGGTGCTTGGAAACTAGTGGTTCACACTATCAACCGCTAGTGCTTAATTGATTATTAGTCAGTATTGACCATCGATCAATTTGATCAAGCATCATTGCATATCAACCACTGGTTATTAACTATCATCAAATTAACCATTAACCACTATATATTACTTATAAGATGGTTCCTGTATGATATATTACCATGATTAATTAACACATGAACCATTATGATCATCATCAACCGCTAGTGGTTATCAACCAGTATTATCAGATTATGAACCATCATCAACCGTTACCATTATGCATACTGGTTGATTATCCATTGAATACTAAGCATCAACCACTAGTGGTTATCAAGCATTATTTACCATTAACAACTGTTTATTAACCACTGTAAATACTTGTTAACCATCATCAACCGTTAGAGGGTTGATAAAACCATTATCAAGCATTGGTTATTAACCATCATCAGCCATTGAATATTTAATCATCAAGCATTATCATCAACTACTACTACTGATTATTAGACATTGTTGAATATGAAGCATTAACAAGTGGTCATTAACCATTATATGGCTGTGGGTCAAAACCCCGTACCCCTGGTTCCCCGTCATTAGCCATGGTTTTCCCTCTGATTGTTGGTGATTATCCCCCACTATTGGTTGGTTAAGATTGACCCAGAGCCATTTAGATGTTATATATATGTTCCCTATAATTGTTAGTTATTATCCCTATGCTTTTAACCATTATTACCAGCTATAGGTTGGGTGGTAATTAATATAATAATTAATAGCTGGTAATTAACTTGTATAATTGATAGCTGTGTTGGTTGGTTATAACCAGTATTACCAGCTATTAACCATTACATCTACATATCAACCATCCACCACGGTTTTTTCGCACCCAGGTGGCGAGTTTCATGCTGGTGAGCCTGGGCATCTTCAACGTCATCCTGGCGGTGCCTGGGCCAACGTCGCTTCTTTCCAACGTTCCCGGGTCGTGGTTCCCGGGGCAGCGTTCCCATGGCCCTACAACCAGGGCTGGGGGAAGGGTGATGTTGTTGATCATAACCATCAACACATAAGTAACATAGAGGTTCATTATAGTGGTAATTGATCATTGGTAATGCTTATAGAGGTTCATTATAGTGGTTCAACAAAAAAGTGCTTATTGAAGTAATTGACATTACTGTGGATATAGAGGTCTATTGTAGTGGTTGGATTGAGGTTCCATGTTGGATAGTAATCAACTATAGTTGACATAAACATATATAGAGGGCAATTGTGGTTCATTATAGTGGTTGTAGTTGTACATAATGGTTACTTGGAGTTGCACCCCCACTGCTCGTAAGCGATCACAATTCCCATGGTTTCTAGAGGTTATAACCTACGTAGTAGGGCTTATAACCATGGTTATAACCCCAGCTGCACATCCGAGTATTATCAACAATACTATCACATTATCAACCATGGCTACTATTTACAGTATGGTCGTGGGGCAAGTAAGCATGACAGTTCATGGAAGCATGACGGTGATGAACCAATCAATCGGGTGCGGTCATCGAATTTGTTAGGACTACAATGACCGAAACAGCAGTGCAGAAGTCGACCAGGGCTCATTGGAATACATCAAAACGGACGAATTAAATAGGCCCTAGACTCTAGACGGCACTGTTGGCATGCTATCCAGTTGAGGGCGTAGGGGTGGTGCCATCCGTGCCATCCGATCCAGGCAATACCCTGGAAACTTGCACTTGAATTTGACAAGCTGGGAACTGTTTTAACTATCAATAGCTTTTAAAACCCTACTATCCACAGCAATCCTGATCCGGGAAGCAGTAAGCCCTTCCAACAAGCTGCAATGCTCATGGAGCTCGCAATCTTGTCTTTGTTGAAATCCAAATGCTCCGGGAATCATTTTGAGAAGTGAGAACGCGTCCCATCATGAGGATGATGGTGATGGTGATGGTGATGGAACGTAAAGCCACCAACTTGTAGAGTGGAACTGAAAACTGTTGCTCTAGCCCTGCCGACTTCCTTGTGGTACACAGTTTGGGAACAGCTCATGCTGGAAAAGAAAGGCAAAAAGCCAAGTTTCATGTATATGTCGGCTGGCATGCTCAAATCTCCAATGTCAGTAAGTCAGCTGCAAATTAAAACCAGAACGATGATGATGATGATGATGATGATGATGATGATGATGATGATGATGATGATGATGCTGATGCTGATGATGATGGAAATGTTCTGATTGTCTATGGTTGTTGTTGATGGTTGTTGTTGTTGTTGTTGTTGTTGTTGTTGTTGTTGTTGTTGTTGTTGTTGTTGTTGTTGTTGTTGTTGTTGTTGTTGTTGTTGTTGTTGTTGTTGTTGTTTGTGCGAAACCGTGGTGCTGGAGATTTGCCCCAAGCTTTGTCATCATGAGGGATATGTCGCCAGCTGTGATGATGTGCAGTTTGGTCCCCATCAGTAGTCCTCGTGAAACGCAAGCAGTCCTCCGTTATCGCAGGCGGTGCACGAGTCCTTTTCAAGGTCGTAGCTACAGCCGAACCTAAGATGCAACGCATTGCAACGCGGCCGAGCCGGCGGGGCAACCAAGAAAGAACCAACGTATATTGACATAGATGTGAACAACAATGTAAAATACTTATTAATATCATCGATCTTTGAACGAATAAACGCGTATAGGTAATTATATATATATATATATACACACACACATATTTTTTGTTCAAACACATCTATATTTCATGGATGCACACACCGTTATTTGTATGGGGTTTTTGTATGCATGTAAGCTTATGCTTATGTATGAGGTGATCACACGTGCGGATGTATTATGGGTGCATGTACGCACGTAATGTTTTTGGCATTGACCGTAAATACACACGGGAAAAACATGTGAATGCAACTACTTCAGCATAGAATTCAGTAAACGTACAGTATACATGTATGAATGTCTCATGTCACTCATTTCCCGCAAAGACTTCTAGGATGATTCAATGTGCATCCCAGCTCATTGGAACCTGCAAATAGTTTGTGCACAAAGGAATTTCGTAACTGTGGTGGCGCATGAACACCAATCTCACAACAACACAAACATGGTTTTATGCTCAGAGTACGTGGGTCAATATTAGTATGTACATGAATTAGGTATATAGTACTGTATATACTCAGTTGCACTCAAACATGTTTTTTCTCAAAAAATGCAAGGGCTTAAATGGCAGCTCCAGTTCTTGATGCGACAAAAACAAAAGTTGCAACTCCTTTGTGTGATTGCTTCTGACCGCCATAAAGGCAGGCGGTGTTTTTGTGGATTTGCCCTGAACTACTAATGACCACAGGTCATTTATGCTTGTTGTGGTCTGAATTCCTGAGATGAAGATGTGATGGGACCGCACTCCCTATAGCAACAATAATCTTTGGTGAATTATATACCACATCTGTGTTCAACAGCGGCATCATGATCATCCTCATCATCCTCATCCACAAAAGCGACGAGAACAACGACAAAAGCGCCCACCAGAAGAACAACGTCAACGACAACAACGTCAACGACAATCGCGACAACAACAGAACAACAATTACTGTACATCTAACAAAGATGGCAACAACAGCAAACGCAACGGTAGTAATGACGACGACACCACCACCAACAACGACAATCACAACGACGAGAAGAGCAACGGCAACGCACAAAGAATTGGACACAACTTTCGCACGAACACCGCGTCGGAGGGAACAACAGAAACCACTTCTGTTCGGTTTCAACAATCGCGACAGCGAAACTTCAAGAGCTCCAGCAACGACAAAGGTAAACGCAAGGAGAACGTCAGCGACCGCATCTACAACGAAGGCAAGCGCAGGGACAACGGCAGAGCAGCCCAGCCCCACAGCACCGCCTGGGGCCATGGTGCGGGTGCTCCCAGGAATGACCTCACGGTGGAGCAGCACAGCCGCGAATCCATCCGCATCGCGCGCATCGCGCGGGAGTTGCTGAAGAAGTTTGCCGCAGCCTTTCGACTCTTCCAGGACCTCAACGACGACGAAGGAGGAGAAGTGGAGAGGTTGCCATGGCATTGCCATTAAAAAACGAATTGACATCGAGGTTGCTTATGGTTTTTGGGGGTAGGGAATGCAGTGTCAAATCTTGCATTCAGTTTTTGATGATGCTCATCTCATCGTTGTAGGCCAGGCGATTTGAACATGGAATGCCAGATACCTCTGGGACAGGTTGCCAGCAGCACAGAAATTCAAGTGACTATGAAGAAATTGACTGAGGATAAATAGTGATCCATTGATATTGATACCAAAGTGATGCAATAGGCATGGGTAATAGGGACACAATGTTTATGGTGCCAACCCTGATGAAGATTGACCTTTTTTTGGTGACGCTGCCATTCGCCGGCGGAGAAATCGCTAATGATAGGCAGTTGCCTGCCACCGTGCCAGGAGGGCCGTCGGCCAAACTCAACATTTCCAAGTCGAATGGGTTCATGGACGAAGTTGAATTGGAGAGCATCGCGATAACCAAGGAGATCTATGAGAGTCGTCAGCTGTCACAGTGCACTGGTTGGTTCGGGGTTTATTCCATGATTCTCCTGTGGATGCAGATTACGTCTGGCATCATGGACAGGCAAACATTTATGACCCCGTACTGTGCAAACCCGGGTAGGCAGGTAGGGCATGGTAGGGCTATCATGCTTGTAAGCATGCTAATGGTGATCATACAAGCAGTCCTTAGTTTCCAGACCTGCCAAATACATCGTGACACATCGAGAGGTTGATTCAAAAGCTCAAATTTTGCAAAGTGCAAATCATGCATATGGACTTGATAGTGAAATGCGTCATCTTAGCTGTGGGTTCAATACTTTGAGAAATCCCAACTTGAAGATCTACACTTCACGATACTGAACCCATCGATCCTTCATTTCCAACTTGGGTTCAGGTCTTGCACATTCCATGCCCGTGGGATGTTAGCACCGTTACAAGACAAGCCAGATTTGAAAGGGTTTCTGCAATTTCATCTCCAAATTCGACGTTGCCAGTTTGGTTGCATGGTTGGGTAACACTGTGCTGTAGATGCTTCCCAACTTGCCATCGCCCGGGCGCCTCGACCTGTTTAGTCGAAAAGTGGTCATGAAGTTTGGCTGTCTTTTTGATCCAGATATATCGGTCGCAGCGTCCCGCCTGCAACGTTCACCGCTCCCTCGCAGAAGAACACCCAAACTTCAATTTCTGATAGCTGCATCCTTGACCGGCAGGCCCCCCATGCAGCAGCGAGCTTACTGAAGAAATTATGGCTCACGTCTCCGGTGCTCTGTTTGAAGAAGCCCGTGCGTGGCTACCAAGCGCTAAGGCATTTTACCCTTCCCAACACAACACAGCCGCCACAAAGACACAGAACAATTGCGAATTCTCACCATTTCCTTTGGAGCAACTCCAACCTCGTTGGCCAAGCACGCTCGAGACTATTGCTTTAGGGCAAAATTTGCCAGTTATAGGTTTTCCCTCGTCAATATGCCGCATGTAAACGCATCTGCAGACCAGAGCTATGGCAGCTGTGGGATGCAAGGGGTTTCATTTTTCAGTGTTGCCGGCATTTGCTGAGCCTTGAGTGAACAACCCCACCCAGAACTTATTAGCAAGAGGATTTCCCATTGAAGAGTTAAGAGCTTGAAGCTTTTGCTCGCCAAGCGCCAGGTTTTTATCAGAAGCTCGTTCAGTCCAGCACGCGCCGGAAAAGGCGCCGCGACAGCACCCCCGAAAGAGAAATGTGAAATTTGCCACAAAGCCGCGAATCTCAACGGCCCCCTGAAAAGCTTGCGTCGCCAAAACACGGCCAAGAGTTCCGCCTCATCTTCCCAAACCCCTTCCACCAAACTCAGGCAGCAGAAATGGGCTCGCTGGTGGGCTCAACCTAAGGCGGCTACTCAGGTCTTGAATCGACAGCAGCTTAAGTGGTCCCCGTCCAACGGCTCCAGGAGCACTGTGGACGCGTCAGTTTTAATTGAGGTATGGGACGCGGAAACCTCCCTATTTCTTGGCTACGGCTACAATGACTCCTGGTAACCATTTCGTTCCCGGTGGGACTGCTCCATGGCTATGGTCACAAGCAGGTAAGTTTGGAGCAGGGCAAAGCTGTCAGGAACATCAGCTGCGAAGGCATTTGCGAGATGTTATGAAATCATCAGGCACTCTACAAGGGCAGGCAGCCAGAAGCAAGGCTGGCCCGCAAAGTTACACAAGCTTGTAGGAGGCTTGGCCAGCAGCCGCTTGTCCACCCAGGCGACCAGCGTGAAGGACACAAACGAAGGTTGCCGTGGATGCTCGCCTCAACCGGGCTCAACAGGCGTCCTTGCGCTCTTGGCATGAACGTGTTAGAACTTTTCCACGAGCGTGTGGTTGGGTTTAGCTCCAGGCCCCCCGGCTTGGACTTTGAGACATCATGGCCAGACCACCGCAGGAAGGACGGGAGGTGCAGCTTTGCTGCATCAAACTTGGAAAGAGTTTTTTCAGTTCCTCCCATGCATGACCCTCACATCACAGAATTTTTAACACCTTGGACACTTGTTTGCCACAGCGCGCAAAATTTCACCAAATTTCATGAAGAATGGACAATTCTTAAAAACTTGACAGGTTTAAAGGCGAACGTGTGCCGTGAAAGACCAACTCAGTATCCCACAAAGGACTGTCTCCATATCCGTGGTGTTATTTAGCATAGGGCCGGAAAACAGAAAACCTTCTCCTGAGGAGGTACAAAAGGCGCAAGAATCTAAGGCTCGGTGCCGTCCAGTGCAACTGAAATGAGCGGTTGCCCAAAGCGTAGAAAGCATTAAGGCCAGGTGGGGACAGCTCATCAATGGACGCTCCCCGACTTGTACTGAGGTGGAACATTTTTCTAAGGTCTTTGTTGGGGCCACAAAATCTCGATTCTTTGGTCATCGCTGCAACCTGGCTATCCCTGCAGTTCAATCATTGCTTCGTGCTGTTCCATGTGGAGCAGACTGCAATAGCCACAGGTGATTCGGCCAGGGCGACGCATGCAAGCTCTGAAGAATGTTTGAGAACTTTGGGTTGGACAGTGACCAACTCTGCGGTGACGCTTCCGAATGAATGCGCTTGGCATCTTGGCAGTGCAGAAAAGGAGTTGCAGACTATTCTGCATCAGCTTCGAACCTGTTTGTGACTCCAGGAGATGGAGAAATGGCGGGTCTCTAACAGAAGGGATGCCGAAACCGCTAGGAATGCCCAATTCGTTTGCGTCCGAAGCTGGTTGGCGATGCTCGTAGGCACATCCAAAGGGGTGATTGACACGCCGCTAGTCTCATGAAAGGTGGCATGAGATGACGGAAACTGTGATTTGTCATATTGAAAAAAATCCTTTGCAGGTTTGCAGTTCGTGCAATAGGCCGGAAGTGCAGTGTATTACGCGCATCTTCTGGAGGCGCCCCAAATTTCAACACCTTCCGGCTAAGGTGACGCCTCCCCGGTGGCCTTTGCCAGCCAGTTCTGAAAGCGGCTCTCGCGACCTGATGCCGCAGATGACTGCAATCAGAAGTGCGGAGCGTGAACTAAACAAACTCGCCGACGCCCCCCTGACAAGACACCGGGGCCCTCCCCCGGGAAAGGGCCCGGCCACTGAAACTTTGTTCTCACCTTGCGCTGCTGCGGCAAGCTGTTGTGGCAGCGCTCTGTGCGGCTGTGAATGCGCTAGTCACGTTGCAGCCTCCCACCTTCCCAATTTTTTTTGTGGGGCAGATTGTGGCAATTTCTGCATGCAATCAACTAGTGCATAATATATATGGCGGTTTCTTAAAATAGGGAGCCCAAAAAATGATTATTTTATTTTTAGAAATGGCTCAAAACGGATGACTTGAGGGCTCCCTTATTTTGAGAAACACCTATATGATGTTGGTGTTTTTCGATGGGTCTCATGCACAATGGTTGTTTTTCGTTTGGGAACGACTGCTGCAAATCAATGCCCGCTGTGCCAGGAGCTGTTCTTGATGGTGATTCAAGACCGGAGAGTCCAAGGTTTGATGGATGAACTCGAGTTGCCGCCGGACCGTGCCAATCTATTTGAGATAATTGACGCAGATGGCTCAGGAACTTTGCAATTATCCGAACTGGTTGCTGGGCAGCACATGAGGAGGTGGAATGCGCAATTCTTGGCAAAATTCGAGACCTGGCAACCTATATTTGCGCCATCGCTACCCCCAGGGCCTGGACCCACCCCCGAGGGGGTAAAAAATGTAAGGTACGTTATTGCACTTTTGATCTTGGTTCAAAACAGGCACGGGGAGGGGTGGGTAAAAATATGACATGTAAGTTCTAGGACGCACCCCGCATATTACATTTTTCTCTCCCCCTCCCTCGGCCGAAAAGGTGATAACATGTAAGATGTTGGGGTCACATACGGTCGACGCAGCTGAAAAGGTAACCTTGCATCTTCAGGTCTGTCACTTCACGTCGGAAGAAACCCAAACATGTAACATGAAAATTGGCCAAAAATCCCGGATTTCCTTTCTTGGTCCAAACTCACAGCAGAGCACCGGAAAAATGCGTGTTACATTTTTAGCCGGCTGGGGGGGGTCAGCGGGTGGTGATCTGCATAAAGTGTTGTGCGCGAGGGTTGTAACGTGCCTGGCTGTGAAATCAAGATCTGTGGATGACTGCGTCGCGAGTCCGGGTGTTTCCATGCTTCACCGACGGATTTTGGGATCGGTGGCCGGGCCTTTGTTTCCACGTAGATGTGTCCCAATTGGTCACTAGCAGTCATGGGTCCCTTGGGTTTCTAAGGTGCATGGGTTGTTGAAGATCCGGGGCGAGATCAGCAAAAGCGACGTTGTGGCTGGTTTGTTGGCCACCAAAGCAGTGCAAGAAAAGTTGGACGAAGTGTTCCAAGTGCCTGGGTTCGAAACGTGGTCAGCCACCATGGAGGACGGAGAGGACAGAATTTGCCTACAGCTGGTTGCCTTGTAGAGCGTCGCCAAACCGTTTGTTTTTTGACAATCGCAAGAATAGATTAGCGGGTCAAGCACGAAAATTTTACCGGACCCAAGTCGAACCCGCAAGCATAAACAGATCCATGTGGAATGATTGGGTTCTTGATGCTTCTCACTTGAAATCATTTCAGTCCAAGGTCCCCGTGGTTTCCTTTGAAACGGTTGATGTGCAGATTTAGGGACTGTGGACCTTGAAGAATCGGTTCAGGTTATTGGTCCAACTCCAGGGGTTGGAAAACATTGGGATCAGACTCACCAAGGGTTGGTCATGGTTTGGTCATGGGTTGGTCATGTCGTGTAAATTTTCAGTTTTTGCAAAATATGTCAAAGCAATCAGTTGGAACCATGAATGACCAGTAGCGTGTTAAGTTCATTGATTTTTGAAACATCAGTTTTGGAATTGTGAAACATCAGAAGTTGCATGATGTGCATGTTGAGTAAACTAGTTGCTCGTGTGCGGAGTTCATTTCTTCACGAACTTGTGTGAAAAAAACTGGACTGCCTGGATGATAGGACGAAACTTATCGGGTTTTTTCCGTCAGATAAACCGCAGCAGTGATTTGTTTCCAGGATTTCTGGATTTTTGGGATGAAAAAAAACATGTGAAGATAGTAGTTGTTGGGATTTTCATGAACTCACCACACAGCCCACAGTTTGTGCCATAGTATCTCACCGCCATATTGGCTTGCACGCTGACGGAAGCCGGCATGAAGAGCAACGCGGGCAATATACAGTCACGAGGCATGGGAATATGATACAACGACGGAGCTCATTTGGATCTACACTATTCCTTTAGAACATCTACAATCCTTTTTGTAGATAATATGGATCATTACAATGAAAAAAACATGATTCATTAATAAATGTGCATTAATATGGATCATATACTAATAAATCTCCTTTACTGCTACATGATTTCATTAATATGAATTAGCACTACTGTAGATGATTAGCTGCTGGGCGCGCCGCTGAGGACAGTGCTCGAAATCTCGACGTGTTGAAGTTTGAACTTCAAGGCCGGCCCCAGCAGTGCAGCAGTTGGTTGCCGGTGAGTTCGAAGACCAAACTCTACACAGCTGGTTGCATGCTGATCGTGTTGGGCTCGAGTATTTCTGGCCATAGAAGGAGATAGTCTTCCTCTAAAATCATGATTAGCCACTCATACTTGATGATGACCGTCATCAATCCTTGATGCAGAATACTTTCTTTTGTGATTACATAATTTCATATGTAGATGATTTACACGAAACATGATTTTAGGATTATTGTTATGATGGATGTAACCAATATCATGATCCTAAAATCATAATCCTCAAATGACAATTATCAGTTGCAAGTGTTGTAAGGGTTCTTTAACCACTAAGATTAAATGAGGATCCTACATTGATGATTCCGAACTCAATTCTTGATTATCCCAGTACTCAAATCATAATCCTCAACTTTTGATCAAGTGTTGAAAGTGCGGGATGTCCACGCGCGCATTTGGCAAGCCGCTGAGGTACACGACTTGACTTCATTTAGGGAACATGCCAGAGCGTGGTACAGCCAAATTAATGGTTTCTTGAAATACGGGTACCCTGAAGGTATGGTTGCTTTATTACTCCGTGTCTCTCTCTCTCTCTCATACTGCTATATCATAAATCATATATATATATATGTATATATGTATATATGTATATATGTATATATGTATATATGTATATATGTATATATGTATATATGTATATATGTATATATGTATATATGTATATATATATATATATTTACATAAATGTACACAGTAAGTAAAGGATGATACCTGGGGGTCCCCCCCTTTGATTTGAGAAACCAACTAGAATTGAATAAGTCGATAGTTCTTGGCATTGTCATGACGCAGGTCACTTGGTGATTTGCGAGAGGCAGCTGAACACCATGATCAATGGATCTTACAGCACATGAGTTATTAACAATCATCAATCATTTCAGAACCAATTCCCTGCTGGGGGGACTTTGACCATCCAGCGTCCACCTAAGACTTGTCCATTGCGATGTGCGTTTGGAGGATGGAATTTTCCAGTAACTAGCGATCAGTGGCCTCTACTCGGAGTTGGATCTAAGGCTATACTTGTGCAATACACATTTAAGCGCATCCAATCTATACATGCATATGTACGCATATATATATACACATATATATATATATATACATATTTAATTGCCTCCTATTGCTAACCTTAATCAGCATCATTGTCAATCAACCATGGTTATGATACCTAAATCAATACATATACATATAGATCTGTATATATATATATATAGATAGATGTATATTTACAGATATCTATCTATCTATCTATCTATTTTTATATATATATATATAACACCTGAATAGTTTTGAGTATATAGTTTTAAGTATATAGGTATCGGTATAGAATAGATCTGTTTTACACGTAGATTTTCCTTTGTATATTTACATCATCTCTGGATATATATATATATGTACATATTTACATGTCAAGGTATTTGCATATACAGAAATGTATACAAGTATACATATATATATATAGATAGATCGATAGATAGATAGATATGCAAATATATATATATATATGTATGTATAGATAGATAGATAGATAGATAGATAGATAGATAGATAGATAGAAAATATATTCTCATGACCGAAACATATACACCAATTTCAATTTACACATATATAGATATATTTGCATATGTCTCTGCAAAGGGAAAGTATCACCGTCCATGTACTCACTCCCCGAATCCAACCGGAAGCTGGCGACGTTTCACAACGCCAACAGCTGAAGGCTGTTGGTATGGTTGGTCTGATCACCCAGCTGATATGATGATATCTTTACACGGGTAAGTATACATATATAGATATCATCTTATCTATACAAATAAGTTGATAGATAAATAGATAAGCAGATAGAGAAGTAAGTCTTTCAATCTATGTTGATATATATATATATATATTTGCTACACCCCCCCCCCCAAAACCTACCTTTTTTAGTTTTATCACCATATTTACAATGTTTTTTGCCTTTGTCGATAGTAGTAATAATAATCATAGAAGTACTAATAGGATTAGAAATAATCTTAATAGTGATAAAAATGATAGCAATAATAATATTAGTATTAGTAGTAGTAGTAGTAATCATAGTAATAGTAATAGTAATAATAGTAGTAGTAATAATAATATTAACAATAAGAATAATAATAGTAGTAGTAGTAGTAGTAATAGCAATAGTAGTAGTAATAATAGTAGTAGTAGTAGCAGGAATAATAAAAATAGTAGTAATAGTAAAAATAATAATAAAAATAGTAGTGAAAATAAAAATATTAATAATAATAATAATAGTAATAATAATATTAATAATAATAACAATAGTAACAGTAACAATATTAATGATAATAGTAATAGTAATAACAATAATACTAGTAATGCTGTGGTAATAACAAAAATAGTAATAACAAAAGTATGAATAGAAGTAATATTAATAATAACAGTACTACTAGCATTATTAATAATAATGGTAATAATAAAAATAAAAATAATAGTAGTAGTTCAATAATATTAATAGTCGCAATACTAACAGCAATGTTAATAATAGTGGTAATAATAAAAATGAAAAATAATAGTAGTAGTAGTAGTAGTAGTAGTAATGCTATCAATAACAACATTAATAGTCATGGCAATTAAAATAATTATAAAAAAATAGAAATAATAGTAGTAGTACTAGTAATAATACTCATAGTCATGGTAGTAAGAATAATAATCATAATGGTAAAAGCAATAATAAGAATAAAAAACAAAATGTTAATAATAAAAATAATAACAATGATAATCATCAAAAAATATTGATAATAAAGAAAATAAGAATGGTAATACTAGAAATAATTGCAAGGGAAATATTAATAATAGTAATAATAATCAAAACAATACCAATAACTAATAGAATGAAAACAACAAAAAATAATATAACAATAATAATCACAAAAATAATGATAACAATAGCAATAGCACTAGCAATAATAATAGCAGTAGTAGTAGTAGTAGTAGTAGTAGTAGTAGTAGTAGTAGTAGTAGTAGTAGTAGTAGTAGTAGTAGTAGTAATAAAAGTAATAGTAGTAGTAATAGTAGTAATAGTAGTAGTAGTAGTAGTAGCAGCAGCAGCAGCAGCAGCAGTAGTAGTAGTAATATAAATCAAAAAGTAATAACAATACTATTAACAAAAACAGTAGCAATAATAAAAGCAGTGGCAGTAGCAATAGCAAAAACAATAGCAGTAGCAGTAGCAACACCCAGTAGGAATAGGAAATATATTAATAACAGTAATAATGACAATTGTTGTTGTTGTTGTTGTTGTTGTAGTAGTCATGGCAATAGTTGCAATAGTAGTAGAAAAAATAGTAATAAAAATAAAAATGATAATAGTAACAATAGTAATAGTAGCAATTGTAGTAGCAATAATAATAATAATAATAGTCATGGTTCAAGATTCCAAATTTCCCCAAGACGCTTTAAGCAAATCTTAAATCCAAGGTTATTTTAAAGCTATACTTTGACAACCTTCATCCATATTGTTCTTGCCTAATACACAGGCCAGGATCAGGGCCTAGAAAACTTGCCCTTGTAGACTTAAATGAACTTGACCAACTTGTACTTAAAGTATTTGAATTCTAGAAGTGATTGCAATCGATTGCAATCACTGCCCCATTGAAGATCCAAGATCCAAGACCCAAGATTTCTTGGAGGTCTAGAATTTGAAATCTTGGATCCAGGGATCCAAGATCCAAGATTTCTTGGAGGTCTAGAATCTGAAATCTTGGATCCAGGGATCCAAGATCCAAGAT
>VSDK01006584.1:641848-663634 GCA_009767595.1 Symbiodinium kawagutii | reverse complement strand
ATTCTAGACCTCCAAGAAATCTTGGATCTTGGATCTTGGACCCAGGGGATTGCAATCGATTGCAATCCCTCCAGGCGAGTAAAAATACTCTAAGTACAAGTGCTTGGATCCAAGGTTTGCCTGGAAGAGTCACTGGAAATCTTGGATCTTGGATCTTGGACCCAGGGGATTGCAATCGATTGCAATCCCTCCAGGCGAGTAAAAATACTCTAAGTACAAGTGCTTGGATCCAAGGTTTGCCTGGAAGAGTCACTGGAAATCTTGGATCTTGGATCTTGGATCCAGGGAAAGGCTTGGACCCAAGATTTGCCTGGAAGAGTCCCTGGAAATCTTGGATCTTGGATCTTGGATCCAGGGAAAGGCTTGGACCCAAGATTTGCCTGGAAGAGTCCCTGGAAATCTTGGATCTTGGATCTTGGATCCAGGGAAAGGCTTGGATCCAAGATTTGCTTGGAAGAGTCCCTGGAAATCTTGGATTGGCTCAAGGAGTCCTGGGGAAATCTTGAATCTTGAATCTTGAATCCAGTCCTGGGATTGTCAGAGTCTAGCTTTTAAAAAAAAGGTAGGTTTTGGGGGGGGGTGTACCATATATTTATATGTAGAAATATACATATATATATATTTACATATGACATGTTGATTTTTTAAATATAGAGATCCACCTGGGCCATGATTGTTTCAGCGCCCAAACCAGGTCTGCAAATGGCCATCCGGGACTCGATTCCCTCGAGCGAAACCGCTGGACAGACTGGACAGACGGAACCATTGGACGAGGCAGATCTGCTGTCCGGGTGCTACAAGCGTTACTACTTGGATGTGCACCCCGACTTAATGATGGTTAACCAAGGGTTATAACCATTAATAGTGGTTAATAATAGGGGTTGACAACCAACAATGTAGTGGTTGAACAGCTACTGGTTGGTGGTTTGATTGACATCTTTCATTTTCGTAAGTAACTTTACCAAACGGATGGTTCACTAATAATTTTTCATAAAGGTTGAAACCACCAACAAGTAACCATTACCACGCTTCGCTGGAGAAAACCATCGTTCGTAAGCATCATGATCCTAATCATTAGCCATGATTCTCAACTCTTCTTAGCAATCATTACTAGCCATCATTAGCCACGATTAAGCACCATGAACCGTGGACCACTTCTGCCTCTGGGCTTTCGATCCAAAATACTGAGTTGATGGTACCAGTGGGATGAATGGCTGAATACATGCCATCCAAAAAAGCACCTAAGTCTCTCTGTTGGTTGGAAGGGAACGAGCGCCTTGGAGCCTATCCAGTGCTCCCGTTAAGGGGAACGCTGTGGAGATGAGAGCCCGCATGGTGAGAAAATCGTTGACCAACGAGGTTGTCTCAAGTGCAGATCCTCCCTGCCATGGTACCAAGCAACCTGTTGGCCGAGAGATGGCACGAGTGACCGTTGAATGCACCATGACTTGGACCCCCAAGGGAAGGTCTCATGGGAAGGGCACGGCGGCGTTGGGTCCCCGCCAGGTCATGAGGACCATCGATTTGGCTGGACCCTCCGGGCAGCTCAATGTGGCGGGGCCGCCCCATGACCCGAAGGCGCCAGAGGAGGACGGCCATGGGAATGGATCCAGGGTTCTTCAAGGGGATGGAGTCTACAAGCTATCCATGATGGGATTTTCAAAAATGTTTGCAAGTGTGGATAGTTGATGTTTCTTAGCAACCGCTAGTAGCTATCCATTTGTTTGGGTACATGATGGTGCTTTTATCGATGAAGCTTCATCGTTTGGGAGGCATGGGAAAGGAAGAATCAACACTGGGCGACGGCAGGATGCAGATTTTCGACCAAGAAACCATGCGGCTGCAGATTTTTTTGGGCACTGGGTTTTGAAGTTGGGCGGTTGCCATCGTTTTCGATCATACGAAATCACGACTCCAGAAACTTCTGAGCTCTTTTGAGGCCCAAAGTGGCCGACAGGCACCCCTAATAGTAGGCAAGTTGTCCTAGAGTCAAAGAAAGTTTACTAATGATTTACCAATTACTAGGAAAGTTCTTTTCGGTCTTCTAATGATTAGAATCTAATCTTGCTTTGCGATTGACACTGCAAAGTTTTCTTGCGACGCTTCGATTCTTATTCTTACCCCTCTATAACCTGACGAAGGTATAGCCAGTTCATTCCGAGCAAACCACGTTCCACTTTAGTTTACCCAAGCATGCCCGTATCCTTGTGTCACTACAAGGTGGCCAAATTGCTCTACCTTGATGTCTAGTATGGTCTACATACACACACACATGCATACCTATCTACCTATCTACCAATTTATCTATCTATCTATCTATCTTTCTATCTATCTATCTACCAATTTATCTATCTTTCTATCTTTCTATCTATCTATCTACCAATTTATCTATCTATCTATCTTTCTATCTTTCTATCATTCAATCTATCTATCTATCTATCCATCTATCTATCTATCTATCCATCTATCGATGCATGTATATAGAAACACCGGATAGTAAGATTGTGATTTGTTGTGGACGTGGTAATACATCGGCTTCATCAATACGCACCTTCGCAGATGCACACAAGGTTGTTGCTTCCTGGGAGCTCCTGCCTCGCTCGTTTGGTTGGTAAACATTCTTGTAATGGTAACAGTTGGGTGTGTCTCAGAATAGGGGGACCCTCAAATCATCTGATTTCAACCCTGTACAGTACAGTATAGTAATAAACCAACCATTTTGGGGACCCTTATTTTGAGAAACCACCAGTTGATAATGAAAACTCATAGTGAGTAATGATGGGTCAGATGGGGTGGCTGGTGGTTGTGGCTTACAGGGAATCAATTCAAGCCACGCAGGGAGTTCTGATATTTTTCAGGCGCTTTGCTGGATGGGCTGCCCCTGCGCAGGAGGCAGCACCGTCGGAGTTACCGACATGTCAAAGACCAAGCTTAATTTTGAATCAGGCTTTGGGCATGCTGGTGACTCTGATGGATGAAATGGGATTACGAATGTATTTAGTGGTCAATCTAGAGAGGTAGTGTTGGTGACGTGATTTGCCACAATTATTAATATAACGAACAATCTACAAATAGTGAATCAAGGGGGGTTTAGAAGAGAAACTCTTGCGCTACTAACATTTGCACAGCCAAGCAAAAGATGTCAACCCAAGCTGACATTCAGAAGAGATGCTCAGAAAGAGGGAGGGAGGGAGAGAGATGACCATGAGAGCTGACACCGAGCAAAGATGCCAAGAGCGAGACTGAGAATGCCAAGAGACAGATGACACCTGGAAACAGTCCAGCCTTTGCCCGGCAACCCATGCATGCAGAGTACCTGCAAAGCTCCGAATACGTGTGTATCATGTGCATAAACAGAACCATTATACTGCTGACACTGGGCCCGGTGAATTCTTCAAGAACCCATAAGATTCTTGAGCAACGATGGGGTGGAACCGAAGGAAGGTCTTTTCAGCCCCACTTGTTCTGATCCAGAGCAATACGGTGAATCTTGGGGGTCTCAAAGATTGGTTTGTTTTCCAGCCATGAACCATCTATATATGAATGCGTTATAAACAGAATAATGATAATAACAACAATAATGATACATAAATGTTTATTGATAATATCAACATAACAAGAATGGCAACATTCACAACAACAATAATCATTGGTCAGCACCGTCCAAACCCAAATTTTTGTTTGCTTGGGTCCCTTGGGTCGGGGGGGGCCCTTGCCGCTGCGCCAGGCTCCACAAAGGCCAGCGGAGTTGGTTGACGAGAGTGAGGTTGCTCCACCTGAGGTGAAGGAACATCAAGAAAATCCAGAACCGCAGAGCATTTGAAGCGTTGGGGTCGGAGGTGGTGTGAAATAAGAGGTGAGACATGTCAGTATAGAACAACTATAGATCATGGTTTTGTATATATATATATATCGGTATGTACTTTTAAGAGCTTCAGCTCTTTGGTGAATTTACCATTTCACCTTTGCAGCAGACGCTGCTTCTTTTTTGGCATAAAAGTGCATACAGATACACAAAGCTCGCAGGGCATGGCTATCTTCGAGGTCTTGACAATCCAGATCTTTGTACATGACCTCCTTTTGAAACGAAGAAGACATCATAAACATAGAGTCATCCAAACTCTTCCAAAAGGTATCCAAATCCATTGCTTCAACTTCAGTAGCCTTGACTTCATTCCCCTTATTTAAGCCGAAGCTATTTTATTCCGAAGCAGTTAAACCCGAACGTTATTAGGTGGCCCTGTGATTTGATGACAACTTCTACCATATGATGACAACTTCTACGACACGATGACAACTTCTACCACACGATGACAACTTCTACCATACGATGACAACTTTTACCATACGATGACAACATCTACCATACGTGGCCACTATAGTAAAACTCTGGAAAATAAAGTACTTCTAAAGCCTCATTGTTCTAAAACACTGTAAAAAGCTCTTGAAGATACTATACCCATATATATATATATACATAAATATACACACACATACATATGTATATATAAACAGTCATCTATGCAAATACGATCTTTCTGCATACGTTCGTTCGTTCTTGTAGATGCGAATTTGTATCAAGATGCGGACACATGTACACATCTACATGTATGTAAATGTGGATGTAGATGTACATGTAGGCGTGTATGTATTTTTCACATACAAATATCCGAATATATACATGCACATGTCATGCGCACACATATACATGCACACGT
This sequence comes from Symbiodinium kawagutii, assembly GCA_009767595.1. Taxonomy (NCBI): domain Eukaryota; class Dinophyceae; order Suessiales; family Symbiodiniaceae; genus Symbiodinium; species Symbiodinium kawagutii. The sequence continues at coordinate 658,916 of VSDK01006584.1, read as the reverse complement.
GCATATGTGGTTTTGGTACGACAATTTTTCCTGATGTGTCAAGAGATGCCCAACGCTGGAATCAGGTTTGCACGGCACAGAGGGGTCCTCCAGAAGTGGCCCAAATGACATGACATGTGAGCAAACATGTCAGGTTGAGAAAGATGGCATAAACTAGTATAGTTTATAAACCCACAGCCAATATGAACCCCAATTTTTGAACCCCCCAAACCAATAAGGATAGTTGAGAAAGATTGCATGAACCCAGATCTTTCTACCGGGATCGATCTGGGATGACCACAGTGATTCGTCATGGTTGATCGTGTACGGAGTTGATACCGGGCTGCCAAGGGATACCTTGGTGATCGTTCGCTTCAGCTGTTTGAAACAAGGGTGACAGATCAGCAGTTTGACAGTTTGACAGAGCTGTTGGTGGTATGGTTTTGCTTGGTAGCGGCTACGATGAATTGTAAGACTTCGTTTCAATTGAAATTTATCCACCATTGCATTCTGGGTATGCATTAGTACTGGTCAACGGTGTTTAATGATCATGCCGGTGCTGCCGCGACTATCAACCATCACTTATGCATTGTCTCTCAACAACGACGGCACTATAGACATTCGTAAGTGACATCAATGGTCTGTTAAGGAGCCACAAGTGATGAACCATTATCAACCATCACTTTACAAGGTGCGGCCCCCTAGTTAGCTAAGTTGGTTTATAACCAGGCTAACTACAAGTTACAAGTATGGTCTGTAACGGTAGATATAACCATAGTTCAATGGCTTATCAAGCCACTTATAACTACAGGGCCCCAGCTTGTAGCAGTACTTTCAAAATGGACATGGTCAACCAAGATATGAAGTATCAACCATTCTCCATGATTAGCAATTGCATACCAGTCCGTCACACTGTTATAATAGTGGTAGTCTTCAACATTGATCAAGTTATTCACCATTCTCGCTTTTTAACGATTACTTCAGCATCATCAAGCAAACATTGCTTTACTTAGCCGATATCAATGAATATATAACCATTCCCATGTATCAACCATTCCTTGACCATTACGAACCATCTCTATCGATAATGTCAATCGTTAGCCGTTATCATTTTTTTGGACATCAATCATTAAGCATCATCAACCATTATCAATCATCATCAACCATTATCAACCATTATCAACCACCATCAACCATCATAAACCATGATTCACCACTACTCAGCACTACAAACCATCAGTGATTAGCCATCAAGCATCATCAACCCTCATAAATCATAGCTAAGCACTACTCACCACTACTGTGCCATCGGTTATCAACCATCAACTCATGATAACAGCTATCAACCATCCATTGTTAGCTGATGATTTATATACCAATCAATTTAGCTAAACTACTCATACCATGACCCTCTATCGGTTATCGACCATCAACTGTTAGCTGCTACTGAAACCTTCCTTCAGCACAGGAGGTTTTACACCAGCGCAGGGACGGTTCCCAGATTCCGCTGGAGGTCCCAGCATGTGCAGCGGATCAGGGAGATGTGAAACGGACGGCTTGCACGTCTTGGCGGCCTCGCGGATGGAAAGTGATTACAATAGTTGAAAACTGTTTTGAATGGTTGCTAGTGGTTATGACTGGTTGATAGTATTCTGATTGTTGCGAATGATAATAGTTGATAATTGGCTATTATATAACTGGTGATTGATAGCCATTATAAGCAGTTGGAAGGGACGATAAAGGTTATAAAACCATTAATTCCTTCCAACTGGTGATTAATACGGCACAACTTATTAATAGATGATTGTCAGTTGGCCTCAGCCGTTTCCGACTGGTGGTTTAGCCACTCAGCATGCTTGCTGCACATGAATGAGATGTGTTTCGCCGTGTGAATGACAGTGGCGCAAGCAATTTTCAAGTCCAGCTTGCGCGAAGAGATTCGAACTGAGCTCCCTCTCCATCATGGAGTCATGGCTGGTTTACTGGCAATGTATGTGATGAGTTTTTCACATTCCACATTTGAATGACCAACATGTTTTCCATCAACAAGTTGCTACACATTTATTTTCTGAACACAGCATCGTTTCTCATGCTTTAGTTTTTCGACTCCGGAGATATGATTAAATTCACATGGCTTACTAGTTTCAGGGCTAGCATATTTTGGTATCACTGTGTTTCGGACTAGGAATGCCAATGCTGTAGCAGATCATTCCACCAAGAACTGCTCCACCGATGAGGGCAGGCGGTGAATCATTCCCCACCAGTGATCTGAACGGTCGCCCAAGGCCAGGCACGAAAAAGCGACCACCAAGACCAGCAATTAACGGAGGGTGGACGAACAGTTTCGAAAAGATAATCCAACATGGGAAGGGCTAAGGTACATGGGGACGGCAGTTCAAGCCATTCATGACTTGGAGCTGTACCATTGATGTCATCGCCAACAGCAAAACGCTCACGGTCAACGATCTCTTCGCGCTGGACTCCGGCCGGCAACCGCAGAATCCACGGCTGGATTTTATGACTCCAAAGGAGTACGCAGGAAACGATGCCGAGAACGGACCGTGTAAATTTTACTCAGAAAAAGTGTTGCGGGCCGATGATGACACTCATTGGTTGCGGATATGAAATGGACAAAGGATTTTTGTGCCATCAGGGTACCAAAACTACAAGGTGGGCCCCCGGCGGTTATAAGTTGGGGGCTGGTTCACCCCTTTGAACTGGTAGTTCAGCAGCTATAGATGGAGACTTAGCATCGCTGATCGAGTCTTCCAAAGACGCTGCTATAGAGACCTCCGCTCGTGGGAGGGAGCGGTTGGGAGCCAGGGATATCCTTATAGCATTTTAAAGGGGGAGCTGGTTGGAGCTACCAGGAGTTCCCGTTCACCAAATGGTTCGCCAATTAGCCTGCCACGGCATGGAGGTGAATCACGAGCATGAGAGTCAGCAAAGGGTTCCGGCAATGTAGGTGTTTCTCAAAATAGGGGTACTCCTAGATCATCCATTATCAAGCATTTATAGTAGTAAAACTAATCATTTTTGGGGTTCCATGTTCTGAGAAACACCTATATGAACCAAGCGCTGATCCCCAGATTGACTCATTGGTTACCAGGTTGCTGTTAGGAAGCCATCCATTTGATCTCGTGAGAAGCTGACCTGTAACGGCCTGAAAAGGACAAACAGTATTTCACAAGCAGATTCAACGCCGTGGTCGACATGGTAAAGTATGGTCAAGAATTGGTACTCAATGACTTCTCATGTTTAGTAAGAATCCATCGCAACCCACAAGCGTAGGTCGATATATATAGCTGCTATAGCCGGCGATGTTTCACTGTTTATTCACGATGGGATGATGGGGTGCAAGCGATGTTAGTGGTGGATTTTCCATGTGATGAGTATATACCTGCTTGTGTTTGATGTATGATTGCGGGCTTCTCATAGACAATCAGTGGTGGATGATGATCAACCAATGCTGCAAGTGGCCAGGCAAGTCAACATGATATTTTTCTACACGGACACAAGAACAAACTGACACCCATCCACGAAAACATATCTACATGAATCTATGAATGTGATACTACAGATACATTCACATGTTTCCACAAATCCCAGAAAGGGATGACGGAAAATCCTAGAGCAACCCACCATAATTGGTGGTGAAAAGGGTTTCCAACGAAGATGTTCCCTTCAACCAACCGGTTGTGAGTACAGGGATCCACGGCCCCAGTGCTCTCTCGGCGCTGGAAAGCAGCTCAGCGCCTTTCCAGCGATGCACTGTGGTTGGCTCTGTCGCGCACCTAGCCACTTTTATTGTTGAAAAAATATATTAACCTAGGTGACTAGGTATGAAACATGATGCTACTGCCACTTTTCAGCACCTTTGCCACGATCATTTTCAAGCACTGTGAAAATTCGAGAAAAATGGTGTCCTTTGTTGCTGAAAAACCGATACCATTGCTCTTGGTGATGGCCGAAAATGGAGAGGAACACGGTCAAATTTAGTCCAGTGGCATCCTCACCACGAAGAGGTATAGCTGAAACCCGTGTCCTGGGTGGACTCATGTCCAGGGTGTTTGGACACCTTGATGTACGACTCTGTGCCCAGTAAGTTTCTTGTGGCCTCGCAATTCAAAGATGCTTCCAGTGACGGCATGGGTGTTTCAACAGGAGCCATAGGTACTTAAACCGGTGCCACTTTATCAACATCAAGACATCAGCGCGAACAAGATCTAGGCATCTCGTTCACATCATCATCTCACAACTGATGCCCCATGGCGCTATGGGGCCCATGGTACAGGCGCTCTGGAAACCCTTTTGTGCGATGCGTTCAATGATTCTTGACAGCTAATGATCCTCAAGGATCCTTTCGATCAACAGACGTTGATGAGTGAAGATATGAACAAACTCGTTGCTGGCTGTTGACGTGTGAGCTCGACACCATTTTTGGTGAATATTTAAGTCATTCATTACCCCACCCCAGTTGGGAGTTTTGCTTTCCCGGCATTGACCGTGGTTTGCATATCCGTGCTAGTGATAGAGGGATGCAAAGATTATGACGGTCAGATCAGACGACAGGATGCCGATAGCCACAACAAAGCTAAAGCTGGCGCTGGCTACTGGAGACGGACAGACATACTGGGAATAGCAGTAGTAGGGTAGATATACTACGATATGATATGATTTGACATGCTATGATTTGATGTGGTATGATATGATATGATGTGATATGATATGATGTGATATGATGTGATGTGATGATATTATATTATATGATATGATGTGATGTGATGTGATCTGTTATATTATATTATATTATATTATATTATATTATATTATATTATATTATATTATATTATATTATATTATATTATATTATATTATATTATATTATATTATATTATATTATATTATATTATATTATATGATATGATATGATATGATATGATAATGTGTGTTACTTCCTATGTAAATCTATTAGCACGTGTACACATGCAGAACATGTGTCCCAAGTCTTGGAGAGCCCACATGATGGTGATTTTTTAGAGTGTCACAGACAGCCCCCAAAGGTCACAGGCTCATCCCCCCATGAGGTCCCTTGGAATACCACCCAACCACTTGCAATGCACGCAGATACCAAGTCACCTTACGTTCATCTTTCGTTTTCTGCTAACTCACAGGTCGCAAGGACATGGTGGGCCTGCATCGGATTGCTAACTTTGCTCCGTTCACAGCTGAACTGCATGTAAGCACATGGCATAGCGGCAGTACGAGTAGGATCATGGTCAGAACCATAGCCATACTATAGTTAGATCCAGGGATCTCAAAAACACAACAGCCAGAGCTAACTACGAGTTTCCATCGATGCTACGGCCGCACGCTACCACCGGTCGTTGGCTGGTGCCGCCAGGTGATGACTCGCTGAGTGACTTTGCCATGGCTGACGTTGCGGCGGCCGGCGAGGCCGGCGCGAAGGAGGTGCCCCGGTGGCTGTGGTGATGGTGGCGGATGGATGGAACCAGGGTGGATGGATGGATGGGTGGATGGATGGATGAATGCATCGATAGATGGAAAGAGATATACAAATACATTTTTGAAGAATGAAAGAAGAGCTATGTACATGTAAATCATTTGTCGCAGCATTGAAAGAGAATGTAAATTAAGGACTTAGTGAGCTTACTTGCTTAATCTGATGGGGGACCCAGCCCCAGAGTGGAAGAGTTTCAAAAAAAACTCATCCTCCTCTGAGTATGGACGAATCGACTCAGTCTCCTAGTCAGGGAAGCGGCAACAGATTTGCATTTGTTGGGAACGTTGTTCACCAGGAGAACTGACCATGACTCATGGCACATCACCATGGCCACACGCTCGCTGAGGCCGAGCCATCGCCGGCGGAGGATGGCGGCATCAGCCTGTCACGTCCTAAGAGATTTCAGAGCTTCTGACGTCTGTAGCTGGTTGAAGAACCGTGATGGAAGACATGAACCAACCAAATGGTCAATGTTAGCATATTCGCCAACCAACCCAATAATATAACAATAGCAACAATAATATGGTCAATGTTGACATTAACAATTGGGTTGGAATAATATTGGACAACTGGTTAACATGAACCACATGGTTTAATATTTAACAAGAGCCACATGGTCAACATTGACAATTGAGTTGGAATCACTGTTTCATATTAATCAACCAACCAACCAGCGAACCAACCAACCAATGGCTAATGATCAATGGTTAATGAAACTGGGGATAGTGAAGAATAGTAGGGGATATAGCAACTGTAGATTGGGGATGGGTCAATATTGAAAAACCGAGGTAGGTGAACATCCCATAGCATCCTATCAAAGACTAGTTTGGTCCTTTCGGGGATGATTGGTAGGGGTACCATAGCCACATGATGTTTATTTGACCATGGTTGGTGGCTAGTTTTGAATAATCATGGTCACGTCATTGTCATGGTAAGAACCGTTGTTGATATTGGTTTATCATACTTAACTGACGATGACAATGGTTGATGACAGTTGAGCTTGTTTTTCAAGATGAGAACCATGGTTATTTGATTACTGTAATGACTATCATTGTCGTATTTCTTTTTTCTGAGCTGACACTTTTGATTCATGAGAGATTTCATAATAAATGGTTGGTGATCTTAGAAAAAAGATGACAGCTTTATTGTGGATGACTCATTTATGGTCGTTGATCATGGTACTGGGATCATGACGAGCAATAACATGCTGGATAGCAACAATCAGAATTGAGCGTGGTGTTGTGAAAAATGCGAATCATGACCAGCACGACTACTCGATATAGTGGACAGGATATAGTGGACAGTGGTGGTTGAGAAGCATTCAGAATGGAAAATCACGGTGAACGATGTCAATACTGGTCCAACGTGTATCAATTGTTAAAAATGGTTGATCATGGTGATTGTAGTAGCTAAGCAGTACAATAGTGATTGAAAACGGTGAAGTGATGGCTAGAGACTGCCAAGTGGTCCACAATGGCTGAGATCACGACCAATGATCAACAACAATTCGTAATGATTAAGAAAAGGACATAATGTCCAAGAAGAATACGCACTTGAGGGATCATTGGTGATGATTAATAGTTGTAGAGAGCATGAACTTCAGAACCAATCCATGGTTTGTCGGGTCGATGTCGGTGAGCCATTGGTGAAGCATGGGTTGCTACGCTGCTCATTCGCAACCCTTCATCGGTGCAATGCAAAGCCGCAACGCCGTGTCGTGTCAGGCATGTGCAATGCAAGGACTTTGTGAAGATGCCCAGTGGAAAAGTGGAGGAGTGGCGTCTTGGCCAAGGATTTTGGTTTTTAGCATTTTTTCAAGCTGGGAGTTGATGAATCGGACTGAGCTCCCTCGGACCCTTGGGTCTGATTCTCTTTTGGAGTTTTAACATTCATTAACCATCACTATTCACCACCAACCAAACCGTTGGAAGCCCCGAGCCGCATGAGTCAAGGGTGCCCTGCGGTTGTCCAACTGATGGTCTGCGATCAAACTAAACACCTGGCGCAAAATGGGGACCCAAGCAGTACTCTGAAGTCCCATTCCATAGCAGCAACTTTGGGTAGTTGCTAGTCATGGTTATTAATACAAGGTATTCACTTGGATGATCATCCAAGTATAAGCGCTTGTATCTCAGGATTTTTTCAGTGAATGCTTGGTCACTGTTAGATAACCACCATCATTGGGCCGTTAAAGCAAGCCGTTCAGAGAGCTGACATCACTGCTCGCCGTCCGCCACCCATAGGACGGAGACTAACCAGGATATAAAACAGATCATGATACTCTCGCCGCTTATGAATCTACCTCGCGATCACAGGGATTGGCATAGCGCATTGAGAAATGCAGATATCAGTCGGTCCAGTGATTCTGGGTCATTATTCCCTGTTCTCAGCCACAATCGCATCGACCATGAACAGCCAGCCCTTGCAAAACACCAGCTTCCAGTGGCCGATGAACCTGGGGTAAGTCCCTTTGCAACGAGGCTAGGGGAAGTGAGCCCCGTGCCCATGCAGCGAGTCTTCAAATTGCCCACCTGGAGCTACGTTGGGGGAACACAGCTAGGGGGATTGGCTGGCGCTCAACTGGTGGGCAGGGCTTGTGGCTGGAACAGCGCCCTGCAACCGTCCCCACGATCCCCTGATAGATGATATATCTGGCTAAAACGATCATGTCATTATGATCAGAATAAGCATCACTGAAGATTATGAATACTGGTATATGATTTTTCTTATGTTGGCAGGTGATGATGGCGGCTTCTCCAAAAAAGCTGAGTACCCCCTGTTGCAATGAACGGCTTTACTGCTTAAGTCTCATGTGGCTGCATTTTTTGGAGACATGATGACCAGAGGTAGTGGCGATGATGGCTCATGGTTCATGATGACTCCTTCTGGCCAGCCAACAGAGTCATGGGCAAAGTCAGCTGGTTCAGAAGTGGCCCCCCTTGTTATCCTTATCCAGGGATGGTTGGTTGGGATGCTCAAGGAACAGCTGATGATTCCTTGTTGACCAGACCAGGGAGAAAGATGGGATGTTTCTCAAAAGAGGGGTACTCTACATCATCCTTGATTGAGCATTTATAGGTACGCTATAGTAATAAACCAACCATAGCTTTGGGGTTCCATATTTTGAGAAGCACCCATGGATCAAGGAGTAGTTTGACAATTTGTGCCTCGTGTTTCAGGCCTTTGTCACGGTGCTGCCGGAGCATAAGGAGAAGTTCAGAGAGGTGCCGGGGGCATCAGGTGTGCTTGGGGGATCCCTTAGAATGGCGTGTAGCTTGACTTGGGTTGGTGAAGATGTGCTTGTCCTATTGATTTGGGTTAGCCTGATCAATAGCTGTTGATAATTGACACTATCTTGTGGGCAAGTCCAATGGTTCGTCCGTATCTTTATTTAAATGTTTTTGTTTCTGATAGCCCAAGTTTTTCTTCGTGTATTGCTCTCCTCCCTATGATTCTACCATTCCGTTTGACCCACTTAGAACTGAGCAATGAAAGCAGCCAGAGTGAAGTTGCGAGCATGATGCTACATGAGATCTTTGTGAATTGATTTGCCAAGATGACCTCTTCCAAATTTACCACAATGAATGCCAAAGTTGGCATTGATTCCATTTGACCCACTTAGAACTGAGCAATGAAAGCAGCCAGAGTGAAGTTGCGAGCATGATGCTGCATGAGATCTTTGTGAATTGATTTGCCAAGATGACCACTTCGAAATTTACCACAATGAATGCCAAAGTTGGCATTGATTCCATTTGACCCACTTAGAACTGAGCAATGAAAGCAGCAAGAGTGAAGTTGCGAGCATGATGCTGCATGAGATCTTTGTGAATTGATTTGCCAAGATGACCTCTTCGAAATTTACCACAATGAATGCCAAAGTTGACATTGATTCCATTTGACCCACTTAGAACTGAGCAATGAAAGCAGCCAGAGTGGAGTTGCGAGCATGATGCTGCATGAGATCTTTGTGAATTGATTTGCCAAGATGACCTCTTCGAAATTTACCACAATGAATGCCAAAGTCGGCATTGATTCCATTTGACCCACTTAGAACTGAGCAATGAAAGCAGCAAGAGTGGAGTTGCGAGCATGATGCTGCATGAGATCTTTGTGAATTGATTTGCCAAGATGACCTCTTCGAAATTTACCACAATGAATGCCAAAGTCGGCATTGATTCCATTTGACCCACTTAGAACTGAGCAATGGAAGCAGCCAGAGTGAAGTTGCGAGCATGATGCTGCATGAGATCTTTGTGAATTGATTTGCCAAGATGACCACTTCGAAATTTACCACAATGAATGCCAAAGTCGGCATTGATTCCATTTGACCCACTTAGAACTGAGCAATGAAAGCAGCCAGAGTGAAGTTGCGAGCATGATGCTGCATGAGATCTTTGTGAATTGATTTGCCAAGATGACCACTTCGAAATTTACCACAATGAATGCCAAAGTTGGCATTGATTCCATTTGACCCACTTAGAACTGAGCAATGAAAGCTGCGAGAGTGAAGTTGCGAGCATGATGCTGCATGAGATCTTTGTGAATTGATTTTAACTTTGGCATGGATTGTCCTTGATTTCGCATCCAGTGGTTTTGCTTGGATTTGTCGCATCGTGGCAGAGCAGTTTCAGCACTCTCTACCATTTACAGCGAATTTCTTTTCACCCAAGTGCATCTTCCCAGAAGTGGTTGATGGGAAAATTTAGGTTGGACACCCCTATAATTGCCGGTCAATCATGGTTCATCGTGGTCAAGACCTGGTGTTTTGCAGATTTTCACATCAACCAACGCAGCTGTTTAGATTCGAAGATTTGTTGCTCTTCGATGCACCAACGCCACACCAACTTGGGATATCTGTGGCACTCGGCTCATGGCTCGCCAGTGGTTGATCACCGTGACTGAGGACCCTGACTGATTAGACCTGAGCCATTTGCAGTGCAGATCCCTGAGTCAAAGTCTGTGAATCTGGCCATTCAAGAATCATTCAATAATCATTGGTAATTCGTTGGAATGATTTATTAATCATTTATTCAATTGATATATTAACTTAATAACTATCATCATTCAACAACCATTCATTTATTAATCATTTGTTCATTGGTAATTCTACACCAACATGTTGTTCATGAATCCTTTGCGGTGGTTTCGATGGATGATTGCGCGATTCGATAGCGCCCCCCAGCCGAATTGCTGCGCTGAAGTGAGTTGAAGTTGACGAAAATCAGCTTTACTCAGCAATCTTTGCATCCATTGGTACGAGTGATCGTTGGATACAATCCCTGTACCACCTTAACAATGATACATTTAATAGTAACTTTGATAGTGATCAATCCCTGTATCTTCAATAGTGATCCTTTTGGTATCCAACAACTTGCAGCACTGGTAGTTGCTGTCCCACCGTTGATCTCCTCGGTCGATCATGCCCCAGCGATGCGCCTCACCTGCGAGGCCATCAATGGGATCAGCTGCAGGGACAACAATGTCACGGTGAAGGCTGGCCCAGCCACGTCCGACCGACGGTTCAACGCTGGATGCGTTTGGGAGGCTGACGGCTGGTCAGTTTTTGGTGACAGTGACTTCTGTCTGGGGTTGAACCTAAGGGGCGTTAATGATCACCTAAGGTCGTCGGTACAGTTGCAGGTGGTATACCTTTAGAATTCGTTGGTTTTGTCATTTGTTGCTAAATCAAGCGTAAGAGTGCACTGATGATGATCCCCTGAGAATTGTTGACTGTTCTTGGCTATAACCCTGCAATTGTCAGCAAATATCTGGATTCAACCGCAATAGACCTCAGTAATCATAGCATTCCTTTCCTCGGCTACTGCTGCAACCATTATGAATCATTGAGCGTTGACAAGGCAACACTCACCATCATTCCTAGACATGGTGGGAACATCTATGTTGGAAAGGCCTGTAATTGGTGGTTAAACCAGCTGGATTTCCAACGTAGGTTCTCCCCTCAACTAACCCGTTGTGAATCGTGCAGAATCATTACAGTAGGTCTTATTAAGTATAAATGATCACTACAGGCTTGGCCTTTCAAATTGGAAAAAGTGAACATGAATAAAAACTCATCCTTATCAAGGATCCTTAATAAAACAATGACCCACTGAAGATCATTAAGATCTTTTTAATCCTGAAAATCCCAAGGGATCAAACTTCCTCAGTATCAGGATCTCTCCGCTGCCAGGATGGTACGCCACGCAAGCCTCCGAAAAGCGAAGAGGAGCCGATGAGTTGCCCTGGGATTTGGCCGTTGAGGTTCGCCCGGCCAGGGACCCGGCCAAGGCAAAGGGCGGCGCGATGCTAGGAGTGGCCACGTTTCCCAAATGGCGGTGAACGGACTGGTTCAAGGGATGATGAACGGATTTCGTCAACATTTAGGGGGATATGAAAGATAGGTTTGCTGATTTTCTTCTATGAAACTACTGTATATAGACGATAGAGATAGATTCGTCGATTTTCCGGAATCCATTTGTTGGGCAGTTCAAAAGACGAATCTATCTCTGATGTGTTATTCAGTTTGTATAGGTGATTGAATTTTTTTGAAGTGAAACAGAAGGATTTGGCTGTGGGTCAAAACCCCGTACCCCTGGTTCCCCCCTGTTAACCATTGTTTTCCCTATTGTTGTTGGTGGAAATCCTATTAACATTGACCCATAGCCATTTCTACCCTTCGCTTCTGTTTCATCAGCCACCTTGGCCAGGAGCGAGCGGCGAAACGACAGAAAAAGAACAGCTTCCCGCCGCTTGGCATCGATGCAGAGATGCCGCAGCCCCGAGTTGCGAGTTGGGCATCGACCAAGGTATACCACCGGTATGGTGGGCGGAGGATGGGCATGGCTGCAAGCAGCAACACTTATGTTTAGATCTAGGGAAAATGAGTTGTAAAGCTTCAGTCTTGTTGTTTCTGACCAGCTACATGAACTATGGTTCAATGCCTGTGGTTGCTTAGATGTCAAGTGGGGATGGTGATGTCCTGGGCAAACCATGGATCGCATCATCAAACACATAACTGTCCTGTGGATTTGTTACCATGTTAGCTCTAGATTCACACCTCGCAATGTTTCTACGTCCGACTCTCTCCTTATTTTTCTACTTTGAGCATTTCTGAGGAGTGTTAGGTATTGATGAACCGGGGTCCATTGCTATTGTTTTCCTTGCTACGGGATGTCCATTTGCAAAATGTCGTCCTGCTGTTTCTGTTGCTGTTGATGTTGCTCTTGTTGTCAAGTTGATTTTGTCGTTGTTGTTTTTCTTGCTGCAGCTGCAATCCGCGGGTATAAATGCATTTATATATATATATACATGTATAGTATATCATGCATTAAACACACGTTTTCTAACATTGTCATACATGAACCTGACTGACAAAGAGTGTTATAACTGTTTGAACAGTGTCAAACAACACAACTGGCAGGGAATTGTCGCGGCTATGGAGAATGAAGAGGTAATAGTGAAAAAATCATTGCAAATACAGCGATGTCACCAGTTCATATGACAATTGACTCATTGGATTCTTAGCTGATATCTGTCAACTAACAGTCATCAGCTGGACCAGAACGACTCGATTGCCAATGATAGCACATGATAACCAATGATAGCCACTGATGAAGTGGCTAATAATTCTATATGATATCATATACAGTATTACTAGATAAATGCTAATACCATATCATATAGTATCATTAGTATTTACTAGCATTTGTTTAGTATTATTAGCTAATAATACTAGTAATACATGCTAATAATGGCATATCATACTTATATAATACCATATAATACCATAAAATACCATATTATAATACTATAGAAATGCCAATCAAACTCTATCATACTTGCAAAGCATGGTTGATGAATATGGCCATGAGACCGGCACCAAGGCCTGGGCATGTGGTGACCCTGAAAGATCTCAAGGAGAAACTGAAAAATCGAGGCGGCTGCCCGGGGTTGTTGGTCATGGTTGGTGGTTAAAAACAGGGTGAATGGTCAGTTCATCATAAACATCACCATCGTCATGATCATCCTCATGCTCTTCTTCATAATCATCACCATCATCATCAAAATCACCATCATCGTCAGCAGCAATAACGAACATCATTGAGAAGGAAGATTCAGCTTTGTTGGGATCAATAATGATTGATTGACCATAGACATTATCTACTATCAACCGCGACCGCTGAACCCTTAATAAAGCATTCTGACCTACTACTTTTTTTCATTGTCCAGCCATCATTGGTTCATGATTTAACCGCCACTTAACCATCATACACCATCATACAACCAGCATGTGTTCATCATTTTCCATGATTTGACAGTCATTTGGTTGTCGTTTAACCAGTTGCTCGTCCTTTAACCATCGTGCATCATCATCTGTTCATCGCTTTACCATCATTTGTTCATCCTTGATCTGTCTATTAACAATCATCTGTTCATGGTTTCACGTTCATTTCACCATCATTCAAGCGTCATATAACCATCATTTGTTCACTGCTTAGCCATCATTTGACCATCGTCTGTCCAGCGGCTACCCATCATTCAGCCATATTCAACCATCAGTTGTGTATTCATCATCATTTGAGCATCACTCAACAATCATACAACCATCATGTCTTCATCATTTTGCATCATTTCACCGCCATTTGCTTGCAGTTTAACCAATATTGAACCTTCGTTCAAAGGTCATAACCCACCGGTTATTCCTCAAGCATCTGCTGGATCTGCTGGCCGCCAGATCCTGTGGACGTCCTGCACAGGAGTGTCAGGGCTGCCCAGCTGCGTGCTTTGTCATACGGTAGGGGCGCACCGTTTTGAGAGACCATTTATTTATTATATATCTATATATATGTTCCAGCCCCTCCCCATCCTCACCCCCCCCCTCCCCCCCTGTGGTGTGGTGGTAGGGTGGTTTGGGGAGTGGGGTGGTAGTATCCAAGTAGTGCGCACAAGTAATATGTAGGTTGCATGTTGGTAGTATGTAACTAGTATGCAAATAATATATAGATGCTATATGGGTATTATGTAGGTGGCATATAGGTAATATATGATATGGGAAGTCTATAGGTAGCATACAGGTCGAATACAGGTAGTGTACAGGTAGTATGTAGCTAGTATATGGGCAGTATATTGGTAGCAAGCAGATAGTATATAGGTAGTATGTAGGTAGTGTATATGCTATGTGAAATATAAGTAGTATGTAGTATGTAGGTAGTATTTAAGTAGCATATGGGCAGTATGTAGGTAATAAATAGGTAGTATATAGATAGTATGTAGGTAATATATAGGTAGTATATAGATAGTATGTAGGTAGCATATATGTAGATGGGTAGTATGTAGGCAGCATATAAGTACATAGTTAGTTTGTAGGTAGCATACAGGGAGTGTATAGGTAGTATGTAGGTAGCATATAGGCAGTATATAGGTAGAATGAAAAAATATGTAAGTAGTGTATAAGTAGAATTTAGGTAGCATATAGGTAGTACATGGGTGTTATATAAGTAGCATATTGGTAGTATATAGATTCAGGTAGGTGGCATATGGGCAGGAGGCAGGTATGCAGTACGTAAAGCTCCCAAATGCTGCAAGTAGCATGCAAATGGGAGGGTGAGGCTTCAAAATGCTGCAAATAGCATGCAAATGGGAGGGGAAGGCTCCAAAATGCTGCAAATAGCGTGGGGCTAGGGCTACTTGGGGGTGAGGGTTAATTCCCCTGAAAGGTTCCCTGATCTAACACCGTAAGATCTGGTCCCAAACACACTGCAGGCGACGGCTGAGACAGTTGTTTTCCAGAGCGCAGGCTACGCTAAATCTTGAGCCATACCGACAAGGTATGAACAGTCCATGAACAAGTGACAACAGAAGCTACGAAGACATGTTGAACTAACTATGAACATTGCGTAGGGGACTAGCTACAAAAGAATCACAAACAGACACAAATTTTCTTGTGCCCGAAGCATGTTGAAAAAGGAAACTAAAAACGTCACTACAGGACTACTGCTCTTCGAGCGTCACTGCCTCTTGCAAAAGTAAAAACATGCAGAGCAAGCAGATGCACAAAGCTTGCGACGACAACTCCATTGAACTTCACCGATTAGTCGGTATATGTTCTTGTCGCTCTTCAATGAAAACTTTTTGATGTACACAGGAGCTCGTTGATCATCTCCATTGTGACCAACCTTGTGACCATCCACGACGATGCCAACCTCCTTGGTTCCACCCTTGGCCTTGGTTGCCATGCCACCAATCTCGTTGATGTCCTTGGCGCCAGTCCCACTGCTGGTACTGTTGATCCTGCCAGGATGACCTGTAAGGTTGTGATCTCGCCGAGTGGTCGGCATAATAGCTGCTTGAGGAAGCCTGACTTGAGCGCTGCCAGGATGGATTCCACTGATCCTGTTGTTGCTGTTGATGCTGGCTTTGTCTCTCATACTTCCTCTTCTCGCGGCGTTCCATTGCCCCTGCCGAACGAATGCGGTAATTCTTCTGTGGTCTCAGTCGACAGATGGTGAACAATGGGCTGTGCCACGATTTGTCACCAATGCGAAGTCCAAGGTCCATGTGCTCCAGGAACTTCAGACGTTCCCGAGCATTCAGCACAGTTTCGTCATCGCATGACACCGCGTAGGCGGTATTGTTGTGCTCCTTTTGGATCCTTTCCTCCAAGACAGCTGCGGACTTCCCATACTGAAGTGAAATGAGAATCATGCAGTCGCAGTCTGCCGTGGGGTCTCCACGTTGGGACTTAAACCATTCCAGTGTTCGTGTAGACGAAACTATCTGGTAAGTGATTCGCTCGCGATAGGAGGCTCTGCCATTCATCTGCTGCAGAATGCGTTCAAGCAAGTCCACGATGATGCAGGTGTGGTAGTCGCTGCCTCTGTTGGCCTTGAAGTTTCGCTGAGCGTATAAGTTCCCGTCTCCACAGATGAAGTCGACTTTTTCTGCCAGGGCGTCAAAGAGCATCACAGTCAAGTGGTGACATCCCTCGACATAGCGGTCGTGCCACGCCTTCGAATTGATGTGGAAGGACATGATGCGGCACTCGGCCAATTCCATCCGTTTAAGAGCCAAGGAATTGCCTCCTCGATAAGGTGGGCATCCTGTGCCAGGCTCGTCGGTTCCGGGAATCTCAACGATGCAGCAACCACTGTTTTTGTCAACACACCCGAGTGGTCGGGACGAGTGATGAACCGTCTGCTCTTGCAGTTCGACCTCTCCAGGTGTTTCATCAGATATTCTCGCCCCGGTCTGACGGTCGATGTTGCTCTCCTTCGTCTTGTTGCCCCAAATGATTCTGAACACTGTTGCATGGAGGATCCATCCAAAGTTGTTGGATTCAAAGTCGATGTGTCGGACAGATTCGATGCGTGTTCCATCTTGGGGTGAACCGCGAACAATGCATGCTTGAGAGTTGCCACCCTTACAGCTGTTCTGCACAAGACAAAGGCAACTGTTGTCAGAACAAAGGCTGATGTATCGTTGCATTGATTCTGGAGCCTCAATTAGTATCACCGCGTGGGCGGAATTCGAAAACAAAATGTGAGGCATCACCTGGTTTTCCAGTGT
>VSDK01006584.1:625718-639806 GCA_009767595.1 Symbiodinium kawagutii | reverse complement strand
GGGGCCTGGGGCTGGAACATATATGCTACCCCCCCCTCGCACAAATACCCCCCAAAAGTTGTTGTGCTGACTGTTTTCCTATTAGCAGATCATTCAGATGTTCCAGGCAGATATCAACCGTGAGATGATGAAGTGCACGTGCAGGCTGCTGCAAGTCTTTGGCAGTCGTATTTGCAGAAAGGCATTCAGACAAGAAGCAGCAGCTATGTTGTTCCATGCAGTCCGTCGAAGGCTTTCTGCCATTTGCATTGGTTACCCCACTAGGGTTCTGATTCACAGATGTGGGATAGTCCCAGCGATTCTCGCATACACCCGGTGTATCTACTTTGGCAAGTAGCTATTTTGGCAAGTCCTTCAGCCAAAATGTTACATGTGAATGTTTGAAGAGCTGTGCATGTGCAGAATGAATGTCACACACCAAGCCTGCCCAAAGCACCATGTGACCATAGGCAAGATGTTTTGGAAGATGGGAAGAAATGGGCTGATGCTGAAGCAGAGGAAGCGACCTTCTGTTTTTTCATGTACAGCATAGCGACAAACTCCCTCTGCACAGATACTCACTCAAAGCTACCCTTGCCAATGACTTGAGGCCGGTTTTTTTAGAAGATGGGAAGAAATGGATTGATGTTCACATCGAGAATGTTTCCGTGCGCACAGGGTGTAACTCTGCATAATCTCACGCATGAATCTTTTCTCACAATGATGCACGTATGTATGATAATGTACCATGTCTTTACCAGAGACTTCGGAACCTAGAACTTTTGGGCATCAATGTACGTATGATAATGTACCATGTCTTTACCAGAGATTTTGGAATTTAGGAATTTTGGGCATCACACTCAGAGGTCCTAGGAGGTCCTAGGACCTGCCTCGAACCAAGAACCAAGAAACCAAGATTGCCCTGGTTTCTTGGTTTTTGGTTCGAGGCAGGTCCTAGGACCTCCTAGGACTTCCTAGTACCATCTAAGTTGCAGAACTCTTGGACCTTACCATGCAAATTCTTGGCGGTTACCTTGCAAGTTCTTGCAGGTTGCCATGCAATATATATATATATAGATATATGGCACCACCCCCATCGACTAAAGGCCACATACAACTTTTGAGCAGCATTCCAGGGGGGGTACCATATGTAAATATATGTAAATAAATAAATTAAAAAAATATATAAATAAATAAATAAATACATAAATAAATAATAAATAAATAAATAAACAAATACATAAGTTCATTAATAAATAAATAAACAAATAAATAAATATACAAATATATATATATATATATTTATTTTTTTAATATATAAATAAATAAATATATAAATATATATATATATATATTTTTTCATTTACAAATAAATTTTTATATATATATATATTTGTAAATAAATACGCTGGGGGACCTGGGTTTCCGGAGAGTGGATGCGTTGTTTTGATGTGTATGTAGCAAACTTCCGCTGTGGCTGTGGTAATTTGTGCATTTTTGCATGTGTATGGTTGGTCTTCGAGGGTGGCATTGAACGGACCAGAAGAAATCAGTCCGTAACATATCATATGGCGTCATCGTATAAGCACTATGTGCCATGTTAAGAGTTATGTTCATCGCGCAGGAATTTCAATGTTTTTGTGTTTTCGGCTTTCGTTTCTAAGCGAACGAGCCATCCCGAAATATTATGTTTTCTCAATCAAAATGCGCATCAGCCGTTTCGCGTTGTAATCTACCATATTTTCGTACATGCCTCAACAAGACCATCTTTGAATGTCAGCCTTTGTTTTTGTTGTGTGTGATGAACCCATTGTGAATTCCCAATAGAAATGGATGGGCCGGCACTCTCTCCTTGCAATTTACAAAGCGTTTACTCTTTCCTTGCAATTTACAAAGCGTTTTGCTTTGCGGAAAATGATGGTTGTCTAGTTGTTGTTTCGTTTTTCTGCACGTGCCCCACGGTGCAGTGTCAAAAAACTCGCGTCACTCAGCCGCAGCTGGTTTTCGCGACTTTCCGGAAGCGCGCTAGTGCTTGCATACATACATACGTACGTACGTACGTACATACATGCATACATGCGTGCGTCCATCCATCCATCCATCCATCCATCCATCCATCCATCCATCCATCCATCCATAGATACAGACAGACAGACAGGCAGGCAGGCAGACATACATACATACATACATACATACATACATACATACATACATACATACAAAGATGCATGCATCGAACCATGCATACATGCATAGATGCCTGCTTGAAACATGCATCCATTCACCCATGCACCCATGCATCCATACATCCATCCATGCATGCATGCATGCATGCATCCATGCATACATCTGCGCATGCAAAAATGCATACATGCATACCTGCGTGTTTGCATATATGCATACATGCGTCCATGATACACACGCTCTGACCACGGCTCGTTTTGAACAAGATGAACGTTAGGGCGCGCTATTTTGCTCTTATGTGTCTGTTTCATGGACTGCCATAATGAGGGGCGAAATAGCAGAGCGAAACGATTTCCAGATGCAGCGCTGATCCTTGTGACCACGGCTCTTTTTAAACAAGATGAACGCTAGGGCTGCAAGGAGATTTATGTTGGCGATTTCCCGGGCTGCCGCCGCGTCAGGACCTGAAAAGGTCGGAACCCTGAATCGGCGTGAGATTGTTTGCGATCAAGGAATGTGGCGCCAATACAGACCTCGCAATCGATCCGGAGTATGCAGGGGAGAACCTGCTTCTTATCTGTCGCGGCCTTGCGGCTTACCAGCTGAGCAACAACTCTTGGCAATTCCACATGGGAGGTGTAGATTGCGCAATCCGGCGGGGCTGGTTCTTCACCAATGCGCCGGAGGTAGACGATACGTCGTCGTCTCAGCTGTTGCTTTTGAAGTATTTCGCTGACTATAGGTCGAAATTTTCGTGGATCAGGCTGAGCAACGCCTCGGAGGACACGGCTACCACAACCGTTTGGGCCCTAAGGCTCCAATACTGCAACCGTTCTCAATCTGCAAGAAGCGAAAAATGCCGCAATCAAGGTGCCATTGAACCCTCTGGAGGACCTCGGGCTGCCGGAGGGCGAATGGGAGGCCTGGAGCTGACTCGTTTTCGCATGCTCCGTTTGTGTTTCTATGATTTTGCCAGGTCCCGAAGCCGGGCATTCTCATGCCCTCCGTGGGTCTGTCGCGGCCTCGGTAACTAACTGGATCACTCACGCGGGGAACCCAGTCGCGGACCCGCTGAGTATGGACCTTTGGTGGTGGAATCCTCAAACTGAGGATTGGGTCTGGGATGACGACGTAGTGTGATTCCAATAACGGTGTTTATAGGAACATAAGCTGACAACGGTTCTGAGGATGGGCTTGGCATGGAACGGCCGGCTTTTTGATTTAATTGCGTAGAAGTAATGGAGAAACATTCTGAAATTCATGTGAAAATATACATAAAATTATTTGCAGTTGAAACGTCGTCATCCCACCTCACCGCCCATCGCGCAATGAATTGGCTCCCTTCATCGCATAGGAGAAGAGATAAAATGAAATGAGACAGATGAGGGATGATAAGACCAAATGAAATGGGTTTGGGCACCTAATAAAATCTCAATATTGAGAATTTTGGTTATGCTTGGGATGTTCTAGGGGGTTTTGATCAGGCGGGGGGATGAAATGATTCGACATTTGCTGGGACTTCAACTTCCTCACTTTATCCCTCACCCACGTGAACATTTTGATTCATATTGCTTCTATCCACAGGTTCTTTGAGAGCGCCGCGATGCGCTTACGTGTCCTGAACAATCTGCTGGTGCCCTTGCTGCGTAATTTTTCACTCCAGATCGGATACGTTTTGTGGGCAACGGTCTTGAACCTTATACATCTAAACTTCGTGCAATTTCACCTCCCTAGCTAATATACAAGGATGTCACCTCCCTACCTCATATACAAGGATGTAAGCTGGCTCACTCATGAAATTCTTTCTTATACCAGAGTTGGTTTGACGTTTCTCTTTACTTCTCGCCATGTTGATTGTCCTGAGGCTGGACAAGCCCCCATGAAGAACGTCAAACCGGAGTGGCGCGCAGTGTTTTCGCAAAAGAAGATCTGCAATGTGTCTTGGGAAAGAATCATCCTGAGAGTTGTCCATTAGCGGATGATAGGTTTGCTACTAAGACATACAATGCGCATCGTTTACCATTTCGCTCGACGCTTCAATTTTCATTGCGATGCTTGCAGCGCCCACCACCTTGAGTCTGCTTCAAGCAGTGGTTAGAGATATACATATACATGGACATAGTCCTGCCTCGTTCTGTAATCAATCTGCCTAGCTTCACCAGCATTACCACGCCAGTAGGCTTTGTGCATCGGGCTGTTGTTGTACAGAATTTCTCATGTCTTCAGTTGAGGTGGTGCGCGAGCTCGATGCTACGTCCCTCTTTGTGTACAAGCGGGCCCAACAAGCGCCAGCTGCGATGCGTCACTAAGGCATGCAGCAGACTTTTTCCAGCAACATGTCACCGTCAGCTCCAGGGACGCTCTAGCTCCCCATTACAACAATTTTAGTTCTCGAAGCCAAGACTTACTATCACGAAAGCCGGGTTACATTACTATCACTGGTCGTTGATTCTCCAAAGCTGTGTATGATATTGGAGACTTGAGATTTGAAACTAGGTCAGCCCATCATAGGAAGATTGATTTCACCAGGACCAACGAAAAGTTTAGGAAACTGTTTGCGCAGTACCTGTGGGGGAGTTGGAACTTACGTTCGCCATTACATGAGACTTATTCCTGCTTCTGCTTCGCGCGCAAGGCGCATCTAGAGTCGCTCGAGGGTCACATGGGACGGTCGATTCAGTGGGGATCGCGCGACCTGATCGGAGCATCTTTAAGCTTGATGATTGACGAGCTTGGCGTGCCAACCTCTTATAGGACGCGCAAGCGCCCGGACTGCTGTCCGAGTCATTGGAAACAATATCTCTATCTGTTTTGCGCGCCTTATTTTTCTTGAGTCACGTTCCAACACACTCATTGGGCAACCAGGTTGGGCCACTAAATCCCATCGTGTCCACGCTCGCCTCAGATCAAAACCATTTGGTTTCTGAAGTGGATGGTTTTGTTAGATAATGCTCACATTTTGATTGAGCCAGCTAGCCGAGGGGATGCGCTCATGCGAAGGCGTGTTTTTTGGTTTCATGTGCTTGGTGGCACGGCGTTCTCTACGGCGTATGACATGTTTGCCCTCATTCCATCACAGGAGTTTGGGTCGTGGGATGTATGTATGTATGTATGTATGTATGTATGCATGTATGCATGTATGCATGTATGCATGTATGCATGTATGCATGTATGCATGTATGCATGTATGCATGTATGCATGTATGCATGTATGCATGTATGCATGTATGCATGTATGCATGTATGCATGTATGTATGTATGTATGTATGTATGTATGTATGTATGTATGTATGTATGTATGTGTTGATATGTATGCGCACACATTTGTATGAATATTTCTTTCAATTTTTGTGTATTTACACCTGTATCATATGGATGTAATGTACATCATTCGTATACACACAACCAACAATGGGTGTAAATGTGTGTAAATCTTATTTATGAATGCCCGTATCTTTGTATACACATGGCATAGGTTTAGACACGCTGTTCTCCATCTTTAGCGCGGCGTAAGCAATATACCAGAAGGCTTGTGCACAAGTTCACGACCTGGAATGCTTTTTGGCATGGCGGTTCTGGCTTAGCCCCATTCCACCCAGACCAGCAAGTGCAAATTCATCGATTCATTGACGAAACCGTCTCATTTGGCAAAGTTTTTGTGTCATTGACCCAGTAGACAGTGCGCCGTTTCAAAGATTGCAGTGACCGAGCGAATTCGGGCCCCGAGATGTCTGCAACAAGCAACGTTGGCACCGGGTTTTCCAGTGCACCCTGGCGCTGCGCAAAGGCACCGTTGATCGACTGGAGCTATGACACGCAGCTAGGTGTGGTCATCGTGGCTGCTTCCAACGTCTCCTGAAATGGTAACGGCGACATTCAACATGATCAGTAGCTGGTTGGTGGTTTCTGACATGTTTATCGTTCCCAGTATTACCACATGGTCGGTTGGTTGTCACGGGGGTTGAAACCACCGACCAGGTAAGGAATGATGCCCTTATTGTTTGCGTTTGGCAAGAGGTAATTTTAGGTCAAAAATAGGATGGAATAATTGAATAACAATCAACTGTTCAATAAGAATCATCCTATTGTTTTTGTTTTTTTGCATTCTTTTAGGTTTGTTAATTTGATAAAACATTCTGTAAACGTGGTTGGTCATTGACCTATCATAACTTACAGCCACTGAACCAATGCTCCTCTAAACACCATGGAACAAGGAACGACAAACTGGTGAACCTGCGACAGCTCCTTGGTCTTCACGAAAGCAAGGCAACTCTGGACATGTCATTTCTAGAGCATGGGCCATGGTGTCAATTGAGACAACAGGGGTCAAACATTCAATGGTGACTAGACATCGTTTACTTCTGGAAGCATCCACTTGTCCCGCTATATCGCGATGTTCCCTCATTGGAATGATCCAAATTCCGCGGATGGACAAAACAGCACTTGGGACGGTAGAAACCTTTGATTCATCATCGATCACTATGAACACTGGGAGGTCCAGCTGTCAACTAGCTGTCGGATGGTCAGAAGCGATGAAACTGGGGGTTTCTCAAGCCAAAGGGGACCCCAAAAAGGGATGGTTTGTTACTATAAAAGGTTAATAAAGTGGCTGATAACTGGGTCCCCTATGACTTGAGAAATCCCCGATGGATTCTTCACTGCTGGATCACTGGGAGGCATGAAGAGCACCCACATCAAAACCGCCGTCCGGGAATCCCAGTGCCCTTTGTGGGATGGCAGAAGGTGCTCCAAGATGGTCGTTTGCAGATCTATGATCCAGCAGGATCATCAAGCATCCCTATCCACTACCAAAGTAATGTAGGAACCATTAGACTAGCCAGAGCGACCATCAGCAACCATCATCGATCATTATCAACCATCATTAGTCATCATCAACCATCATTAGTCATCATCAACCATCATTAGTCATCATTTACCACTATCCATTAGCCCCAACTAGCCATGGTTAGGAAACATCCCAAGCTGTTGGCCCGTTGCTGGGCCCCTGGGCCCCTGCTTCTGGAGGTCCGGGCGTTTACGAAGCAAGTTGCGCAGAGGTGCAAGGCGCCGGCGCTTTCGAACGAAGCGGTGCACCGGCAAGTTGCCAGTATTATTGTGGTGGGTAGTAGTGGTTGGTAGTGGTTGGTAGTGGTTACGAGAGGTTGGTGGTGGTTAGGAGTGGGTAGTAGTGGTTGGTAGTGGTTGGGAGTGGTTGGTAGTGATTTGTAGCCGTTCCGTAGTGGCCAATGATGGTCAAATGATGGTCAAATCATGGTCCACGGCTAATGTGGGTATGGGTCATAGCCAACATCGCAAAAGCAGAATGGACAGTGAACACGCATGAGCATCACAACAGCTGCGACTAGTTTGGCCATATGGGATGTGAACAGCTGGGGTATAGGGTATTGACCAGCAGACATACTAGTTGATGATAGGGGTTCCGAACCACCAATCATTACTTGGGGTTATCCAACGCATGCCAGCTGGCATTTATGGCTAGATCGACCCAAGCAAAGCACTCCGAAGGACGAATCTCCTGGGGAAAGATCGGTTTGTCAACCGGCAACGGATAATGAGATTCGACCGGAAACTCCAACGTGCAGCGGAAGGGGGCGGAGAGTTTTCATTCGTTGATGGTGTTGCCAAACGGCTGGTTTTACTGCAAAAACTTTCTGCAGTGGAGCCAAATGGATGCCCCGGACTGGTTTTGCATGGATGGATTTGGGGCTTCCATTCGTGGCTTACACATGCTTATTCCAATGTTCAAAAGGAACCGTTCAACTTGGGTCAGCGAAGGCGTTTGTGCAAAGCACCAACTATGGATCGATATTTCAGATGGTCAAATGTTAGTATTAACCACCATTACCAACTAGGTATCACATGGTTGTTGCTTCAGACTCCGCTCCCTAGGGAAGTGCAATATATTTAAGGCCACATTCTAAGCTATGAACTATGATCAAGCGCTATACAAGCATCAAATGACCCCTCACCAAACATTATAGAGCCATTATCCAACGATTATGCAACCATTTCATAGCCTTCAACCAACCAGCGTTCACCATCAAATATTGACCATACAGCCACTCAGCAACCACAATGACAGCCATGCTAACAACAATGGTTAATGATGGGGAACCAGGGGTACAGGGTTTTGACCCACAGCCATCTATGACCCGATCACAAACCCAATAGCCTTTCACCAACCATAGTTGCCAACCATCAACTAACCAGTACCCAACCATTGCGCAATCAAGTGGATCTACAACCCAGCCATTACCCAACCAGTCAACAATCATTCAAAAACCATTGGTTCGGTAATCCATTAACCATTCCCCAATACCTAGGACCATCAATCATTCACCAGTCACTGGTCGATATTTGAGCAGTGACCATCAACAGCCATCAACCAACCACCAATGCAGTGTTCTGGGAGCTATTCATGCTTAATGCTCAACAGGCTAATCATCAGCCAAACCCCAACCAGCCAGTTATCAGTCAATAATAGGTAACCCAACCAACCATGAACCATTCAACCAAAAAATGACAATAACCATTGCCACCCTCGAATGCTTATTCTGCAGAATTTGATTAACCTAGACCAACCAGAATAGTCGGTTCGTCAACCTGTTTTCGAATTGCTTTCTCAAACCAGCAGATTATCAACCCCTAGTGGGGTTAACCCCTAGCAGGTTATCAGGGTATCAGCTGGTTATCAGCTTACCTTGAATGGTTACCAGATGTTGTCAGCTTCCCCCCTTGGGTCACCGTTAAGCTTCCCCACCACCGGCGGCCTGGCGCCCGGGTCCCCCGTGGGGAGGACCTGCATTTGGTGGAGCCGCCCTGGACCAGCTATGCCTGGTCCAAGGCTGCGGGTGTGCCTTGGATCTCGGTGGTCAGGCAGGTGAGTTCCATGGGGGGTGGACTGGATTGGTTAGGTTGGGTTGGGTTCGGTTGGGTAAGATTGGGTTGTAGACTAGATTGGTTCGACTAGATTGGTAACTTGTGAAGTCCCAGGAGTTTGGGTTAAGGATTTTCTGACCGTTGTTCAATAATCACAACTCAATTCCGATTGCTGATCGTTGACTATCATCGATCACCATCAACAATGTTATGTATCAATCACCATCATTCAGGATTAACCACGATCTACTACCATCGCTCACCATCAATCACCACCCGTGACCAGTCATGCTGTCCATGTGTTTTGGGCCACCTTTGGTGCGGCTACTGGAAAGTATCGCGTTGGATCAGGTGCATAGCGAGGGTAACTTGTGTTTTTATTCCTTTTTTTCTGATATTGACCAACCAATTAATGGGGGACAATAAGCAACAATGATAGGGGAAACAATGGTTAATAGTGCGGGAACCAGGAGTACAGGGTTTTGATCCATGCCCTGATATTGGGAATAGAAGGCAATGGTCAATGATGGTCAATTGTAGTTGATCATGGCCAGTGATAGTCAATGATGGTCAATGATATCCTCTTGTGAATCAAAGGTTGGTCAATGATGGTCAATGATGGTCAAGGATGGCAATGATCATGATCGATTGCTAATGATATCCCCCTTCGAATTTCCTGGCCAACCTTGAATTCACAAGCAGATTGAATCATGGTCAGTGACCTTGAACCATGGCTGAGAGTTTCCAATGTTGGTCTGAGGGGGAAGGTCCAGGTTGAAATGCTGCGGCTTGCTGCAACAGATGTGGTGTTGGGTTTTTTTCGGCAACTAATAAGCAGTGATGATGCCATGATGCCCGTGCTTAGTAATGGTAAATGATTGTCAATCGAGATTTATGATCTCTGCTAGATTCATTGCTACTGTTACTAATCACTCATATCTGATCGTTTACTCATCCACTTGGGAAGTGTGAACATCTGACCACAATCGATATTACAGTAACTAGTATGAATAGTATCTTATTAATCAACCAACACCAGCCATCAACAAATATTGATTCTACTTCACCAACAATCAACAAATATTGGTTATATGCCACCAACAATCAGCAAATATCGATTATATGTCACCAACAATCATCAAATATTGGTTATATGCCACCAACAATCAACAAATATCGATTATATGTCACCAACAATCAACAAATATTGATTATATGCCACCAACAATCAACAAATATTGATTATATGTCACCAACAATCAACAAATATTGATTATATGCCACCAGCAATCAACAAATATTGATTGTGTGCCACCAACAATCAACAAATATCGATCATATGTCACCAACAATCAACAAATATCGATTACATGTCACTAACGAGACTAACGTTAGTTGGTTCCACATCAACAATCAATCACTCACCAACACCATCCACTCGGGAGATTTCTTGGGACCGCCCCGTGGAGATGGGACCCATGAGATCTGGTTGCAACCCACCGACCAAGGCCCCCTTGGGTTGCGCCTGTCCGTTGGATGACGTCATTGGAACTCCAGCCGACAGTTGGGAAGCCAAGCCAACGCAGGTGTTGCACAGGACGTTTAGCTGGCCGGGTTGGCTTGGCTTGGTTTGGTTTGGCTTGGTTTGGTTTGGTTTAGTTTGGCTTGGTTTGGCTTGGTTTGGCTTGGCTTGGTTTGGCTTGGTTTGTTTGGTTGATTGATCGATTGAATGATTGATTGATTGAATGATTGATTGATTGATTGATTTGGTTGGATTCGTAGGGTTCCGTTTGCTCTTGGTTTGTTTCTCATGGTTCGGTTTACTTTGGCAGGGGCGGGTATGCTGGCCGAATTGGTCTGTTCGTTGAGAGTGTAGGGCATCAAATGATCCTGAGCAGTATCTTTGGTATCACCATAATCTAGACGACATAGACCCGTTATTATCCACTAATTTCACCCTTTACAAACAAATCGATAGACTATCAATCATTGTCATCTACTGGTTGGCCATCACATCAATCATTAGCCCATTATTTGCCATTTTAATCCTGGCTGCAACCTTTATCGACCGGGATGATAGGCCAGTTATACACGGCCAGTTCTTCCATGACCAGGATTTGGACTCATGGCTGGCAAGCTCAGTGGTCCATGCCTAGAAATCACTGGATGGGTGGGAAAATCTTCACCTTGGAAGCTGAGTAGCACCGTTGATGCCAGCAGCCAAGAGCCAGATGGTTACATCCTATCGGTAGATTTGGGCAAGAGTATGTGCACATTGATGGGTTTTTAAGTAGATGAAGATATCTTTTTCATATACATCTATAGATCCATGCACATGATATTTTTTAAACGCTGCTCCCCTTGGTGTGGGGACATGAAACCAACTAGGTCCGTTTGATTAAGCACCTCATTGGTTTGAAGTTTGAAGTGAAGCTTGACGTGGCCAGAACGATCATGAGTTGACCACCATATTGGGGTAAGGACGAGATTGAGGCACCAAAGTGCTCGTCATAGCGAAGCGCGTGATATCTATTTCCTGCGAAGGATACCTTTGGCGCGGCCTTGCTTGGCACTGTAGGTTTGGAGGGCTACAGGAACAAGTGCGAGTTCAGCATTGGCTTCTTGGCAGCGCAGTGTACAAAGCTCTTGGCTTGGTGCCTAGCATATCCACAGTGGTTCCAATGTGGGGCCGGCCCAGTTATGAGTTAGGACCCCGTCTACTTGTAGGTATACCTCCCCAGAACTGCTAGTTACTCTAGCTACAGGACCCAACTGAGCCAACCAGGGATCCCACGCGGTAGTTGTAAACCAATTGAGGGGCACTGCGGTACTGCTTTGTTGTACCATGCTTGTAGAGCTTTGAGACGATCTCTTTGGGTGAGGATATGGAGGACGTGCCGGCATGGATGGTTGCTTGTTGATGTCATTCATGCCCGTAGATGGTCAATCAAGTTATGATATCATGAACCATATTGATATTTGGCTTTGATGTAAGATCTATGTCATGAACGCCCGAATTGTGATGGTGATGTACCGTGGAATATGGGTGGATCTCCGAGTACCGCTGATTGACAGCATCCATTGGGAAGCATTGTCAACCAGGAAACACCATCATCAACCCTCATCAAACTCCATCAACCCTCATCAAACTCCATCATCAAGCCTCATCAAACTCCATTAACCCTCATCAAACTCCATCATCAACCCTCATCAAACTCCATCATCAGCCCTCAGTAAGTCTTACAATCCACGATCAGTAACCATTGTTCACCATGGGGATCTCCCCTGACATGACCATATGATAGCAATCCGGTGCCCCCTTTTTGCGGTGTAAACAACCATTTCACAATCATCAGTTTGCAACCAGTTTTCACTATTAACCAATCAACGATCATGATTTAAAGACCATCCGTGCCCCTTCGCGTAGTTTTGCTCATCGCTCAGTGTCCAGTCGGATCGTGGGCGAGAAGGTCGCAGTAAGAAATTAACCATTCGTTAGCCTAACTCACCAGTCATTTATCATTCATTAGCCATGATTGAAAAATTAACCAATCATTACCATCATCACCCACCATTTCATCACCCACCATTTTATCCATGGTCATTACCAGATCAACCACCATTCATTACCCACCATTCATTACCCACGATCAACCTAGTTATCACCCTGCTTATAACTCCAGGTTGGGACGCCGAGGGCCAAGTGGAATGCGGCTTTGTGCAGCGCATCACCGATGATGGCTACGGGTGCCAGAGCTTGGAAGCAGCGGATATGAACCCATAGGCTGGGGGTGGATTACAGCTATAAGGTGGGCCCCCCTAGTTATAAGTTGGTTAATAAGCCATCTAACTATAGTTGTATCTACCAAAACTAGTAGTTACCCTAGTTAGAACCCAAGTTAGCTAACTAAGGGGGCCCACCTTGTATGAACTTGGCTTCTTGGCTTTTTTGGGATATGATTGATTTACCATATAACCCCTCAAAGGCAGACTTTTAGCAAGGGATCTAACAGCCACCAAGTACGTCCGAAATATTTTGTAACCAGGGCCAAGTGTCGTAACTATTAGTTATGGAAGATATCACCAACTTAGCCAGTAGTGAAATGGTTTGTAAAATGGGTATGTGCCAAAATAATGGCACCCCCAAAACCAATGGTTTCCTAGTAAAATGATCATTGTTTGGTGGGTTATTGGTCACCCTATTTTGGCACAAACCTATATGTTGGTTCTTCAAGTCGCAGGGGGACCCCAGTTATCATCCTTTACTGGCCATTTATGGTGATAATCCAACCATCTTGGGGGCTCCCTATTTTGAGAAGCGCCCGTAGGAGGTATGAAACTGACATAACCATCATGATATAGCACAATGGTGTGTTTCTTTCAGAAGAGAAGCTAAAACTATAGGAGTACACAGTCGATGGACCCTCTTAGTTATTTGTATGTTCAGAATTTGTCTTATTTATTTAGATAGTATGATGTATATTGAATAAGTTATGCGTATACCTACATTTGTGCATGTATAGCTGTATAGCTATGTCTATATGTAAAAAGATGCAAATAGGTGTACAGGAGCATGTGATGTATATCGGAGATGCCAAGTTGGGCATCCATGCAGCGTATTTTAGCCGATGGTATCACATTTCTGGAGAGACTCAACCAGACGTAGTTGGTGGGACGCTTCATAGTGTCCACTTCTGGTTCTAGATGAAGTCATGAATACACACACACCACATATACGTATAGACAAAGTCCCACAGATATATGAGGAGTCAATAAAGATCTATATCTATATGCATATGTTGGTATACATGAATGCACATATTTATATGGACACATACATGATATTTGGAAGTTATCCTGCTGCACTGTGTAGCCACAAGCGCACCGACTGGGAACCAACATTGTTTGGCTTATCTGGCTGGTTGGGAGGGAGCGATGAGCTGCACCAGGGGTATCCGACTCTAGCCGTTTGAAAGTGGAAACCGTTCGGAGCCAGCTGGAATGCCTGTTGACATACATGGCTA
>VSDK01006584.1:607194-620121 GCA_009767595.1 Symbiodinium kawagutii | reverse complement strand
CGAGCAGCGGCCATCTCCTCCTCCGCCTGTGCGATGGAGACCTCCCTCACCGCCTTAGCTCGAAGCTCCTCCACTTCTGCCCTGATGGCAGGTATCCATGCCTCCAAGTCCCCTTTGACTTCTTGGAGTCCAATCGTTCTCGTTTGGAGAAACTCTTCTTCTCCTTCCACCTTCTCCCCCAGGCTGCGAACCTTCGCTTGGTTCTGCGGATCCATCTCCTTGATCCTCTCTTCCAACCTGAGGTTCTCTCGGTCCATGGCATCGACCACACTGACCATGACCTCCCTTCCTCCGATGCCAACCTCCAGGGCCTTGAACTCTTCGTTGGCCGCGTTGATCCCCCTGATCAACTTTTCTTGGAGTGCCTCAACACCCACCGCACGGAGAGCTCTCTTCTCCCGATGCCTCCTCAGCAGATGTCCCTCCACCCTCACTGGTAGCGGAGCGGGGTCCTCCCCGGCCTCTTCGAGTTCAATCGGCTCCCTGGCCGACAGCACCAGGTCATTGGACCGGATGAACTTCCCAAGTTCGTCCTCCACATAGTGACCCCCCGATGTCAGTGACATCGTTGGATCCGGTCCTCGGATCCAGGCCTTCCTTCTCTGAGCCCTCCAGTGACCCTGGAAGTCATCCCAGCTCTTGGTCTTTACCCAGACCATTTGACCATAGGGCAGCAGCAAGGGCGTTTCGTAGCCCAGTGCCTTGAGCTGCTGTCTCCCTCTCCTTTCACCGATGTGCCTGGCCACCAATGGCCACATCTTCTCAGGATTCCGCCGAAGGATCACATTCACCCCCCGCCGAATCATCCCCACCTCAGCTTCCACCCCACCGTTTCCCTTCCAATCATCTCCTTGGGTGTAGGTCCGGTAGATGGTGTTGTTGGCGCACCAACTGGAAATCAACCGTGATGTCAACTCCCCCGCCCTATCTGAGTGGAGCCGGCGAACTGGTAGCCCCAAGTACTTCAGCTTGGCCACCATCTTCCCAATCGCCTTCAGCAGCGATGTTCCCTTCCGGTCTGGAAGGATCTCCACCATCGTGAAGTTCCTCACTTCCACCTCCTCATCGAGAACCACCTCCTTTTCCCACTCTTCAAGGATCTTGGGATCACCTTCTTCCTTGATCACCGGTTGATCTTCCTCCAGCAGCTCTGGAGGCAGGTCCTTCTCCCCCACCCCAGCTCCAGCTGCTTCACCTTCGGGTGCAAGGCTTGGAGTGTACTCACTTTCCACCTCCATCTTTTCTTCTTCAACACCCTTCTTTCTTTTCTGATCCCCCTCCAGGAGAGCTTGATGGAACTCTCCATCACTCATGTCTCCCCCAACCTCAGCAGGGCGCACCTCGATGTCTTCATCTTCCCACTCCCTCTCTGCGTTGAACACATCGTCCAGCGATGGTGCCAGGCAGTTCACTTTCTGCCCTTTAACGCTCACCGGGATGGTGAACACACCCACCATGAAGTACTTTCCCACCGACTCCTCGAGGTCGACTCCCTCCCGGAAAGGTCCACACAAGTCCACGCTCAGCGTGAACGTATCTGGCTTTGGCACCCTTTTGTGTGCCCTCCCCCTGCCAGCACCTCGCTGACAGTCAGCGCAGCCCTTGTTGAAGGGCATGTGATCGTTGGCTACGTGCTGTAGCCACTGCTCATGGGACAGCATCCTCAAAGCTGGGTCATCCAGCTCATCGGTGATCGCCCTCACGATCTCCACCTTCAACTTCTCCGGCCACGCTGCCCATGTTCTGGACAGCTTCATTCTGTCCTCCACCTCTGAGGGCATAGCCGTTTCTCCACCGCCATTCCCCCTCAGGCCATCCAAGCACCTGAGCAGTGGAAGGTTGGTACCCAGAGTGGTGGGCTTCCTTCGCGGGCGTCCCAACGCCCCCAGGTCCATCTTGAGCTGCCAGAGGTGATGCCTCCTGGCAAACATTTCCCACTCCGGCCACACGAAGAAGGATGGATACCCTCCCGTCTCCTTCAACCCTTCCTCCTCTTGAGCACACCCCTTGATGTACTCCTCAGGGTCCTGCGGGTTTTCCAACAGGAAGAGCACCTTTCCCCCTTCCACCAGAGCAGCTCGTGCCTCTTGGGCAATATGCTGAAGCCACAGCTGGCTCAGGAACAACACCGAGTCACCGGTGGCAAGCTCCTGCATCTGTGGGCTGATGTTTTCCAGAGCGAACCTTTCTGGTCCGTGCCGTGCCCTCACTGGAGGCGGACCTGGTCGCTTAAACCTCATGCGACTCACTGTCCGGCAAGGTGGTCCACCAAGCAGCGCTTCCACCCTCCCCGTCTCGCACAGCATTGCCAGGTAACTGGCAACCCCATCACATCCCACATCCTGTGCTTCATCCACCATCTTGTCCACACAGATGGTGGCCCTTTTCCCGCCCTTGTCCAGGCGGCTGTTCCACCACTTTTGGTTTTCACCGCTGAAAAGGTGAATGATCAACCCATCCACCGATTGGTAGCGCCTGCGCAACCGTCGGTTCCATGGCAGCGCAGCGCCGTCCCACTCCCCCGATGGAATGATGCGAGCCACCAACTCATCGGGCACCTCCGGGTAGTTCTTCTTGAACCCCATCATCCACCTCCACACCTTGGAGTTCACATTGATGGGCTCGCCCGCTTTGAGTGCCTTCACCCTGGTCTCAACCTCCATCTCGGCACCTTCCAGGATGTCGATGAGCAGCTCTGCTGTCTCAGCATCCACCGTTGGACAGTTCCCTTCCAACTCTGTTGGAATCAACTTTCCCTGAGGGCTCTTCATGGTGAACCCGTTCACCCCCCACCGCACAGTGAATCCCAAAGCCGCCAGCCTTCCCAGTGGTAGAATGACCTGGGTGTCATAGTCCGTGATCAGGGACCCTGTGGATTCCACCTGACGCAACATGACTTCACCCGCAGCCAGTTCCACCTTAATGGGCTTGGCCTCCTCAAACTCGGAATCACTTCGAGCCGGTCGAAGCAGGTGAGTAGCACCTCCATCAAGGAGTGCCCGGCCTCCACCAATCCCTCCTCCGACTGCATCCAGCCGGACCGTTTTCACCGCGGCCTTCAAGGCCTTCAGCAGGTGGTTCATCTCATCTTCAGCCACCGCTGCCTTTCCTCCCTCCGAGGATGCTGCCGCAAGCTGCGCAGCCGCTGCTGTCTTCCCCTCTTCTTCCTTCGTGGGGGCAGCCTTTGACGGTTCCGCCGCAGCCTTCTTGGCTTTCCTCTTTGGGTCAGGGGTTTTCTCATTCTCTTTCCCCTTTTCCTTCTCCTTTCGCACCTTTGGAGGTGAACTGGGCTCCCCCGCCGTGCGCTCACTTCTCATGTGCTTGGCTGACCCACAGTTCCAGCAACGGCCCTTCTTATCGACCGTCCCCCACTCGTGCTTGTAGTTGCAGTTCTTTCCTCTTCTGCAACCTTCTTCGCGGGTGAAGAACCGACACAGAGGTGCGTCCCCACTTGCCTTTGTGGGTTCACCCTTTCCTCCGGCCTTTCCTCCATTTTTCCCCCACTCATCACCTTTTCCATCTCCCCTTTTTCCCATCCAAGGCTCTGACCTTCACCTGGTTGTTGGGCAGCTTGGATGTTGCGTGGAAAGTGGCTTCCCCCTCTGCTAGCAGCGCTTCGGCGAACTGCTCAACCCCCACCACCGTTGGTGCCACATCGACCTCCAAGGCTGCACGAGCAACCTGAAGCCTAAAGGCCACCTCGTGAGAGGTCTTGCTCAGCTGCGCCGCGAACTTGTCCAAGGCCGCCACCAGCAACACTGGATCAGGCAGCTGGACATTCAGCTCGTCCAACCGCCGAAACCACCTCCTCCAAGACCGGAGTTGAGTCACCCACTCCCCCATCTGACTGGAGGGTTTCCCTTCCAGCAGCTGCCGGAGCAACGTGGTCTTCTCGGCCACTCCCCCAGGCTGGTACGCCTTCATCACCCTGAACATGATGCCAATAGATGACATGTCACGTCCAGCGATGACCTCTTGGCGAAGCCCTTCAGGGAGCGCCTTCAGCAGGGCTACCTGCCCCCTCTGCTCCACCCTGGCCCACGGCCCGTTGTTGAAGGCCGGTGGCACCTGAGCTTGGACCCTCAGCTTTTGCAGCGGTCCAGCCCTCAGCCATGCCTCGTAGGCCACCGTCGCATGGTGAAGCACCGCATCCCACCACGCCGAGCTCTGGGCCGACATGTCCCTCATCAGAGGTCCAATCGCACCAAGGGACCCACCTCGCTCTCACCGAGCTCAGGCAAAGGTGGTAACTCCACCGATCTCACCGCCTCCTGAGGTGCTTGACCTCCACCCCAGAAAGGAATTGGAACCATCACCGCACCAGGTTGTCCTGGTGGTGCAGGTGGTCCTGGTGGTCCTCCACCACCTCCGAAACCACCACCGTTCCAAGGTGGACCATATGGTGGGAAACCTCCACCACCATAGCCACCACCATATCCATGCGGATCTTGTGGTGGACCGCCCCCACCACCATAGCCTCCGCTGTTTCCACCAGGTGGCCCTTGTGGTGGTCCTCCACCACCACCGTAGCCACCACCGTTTCCATTTGGTGGTCCTTGGGGTGGACCTCCTCCACCACCATAACCACCACCATTGCCATTTGGTGGTCCTTGGGGTGGACCTCCTCCACCACCATAACCTCCACCATACCCTGCTGGTCGTCCTTTGAGGTGGACCTCCTCCACCGTAACCACCGCCAAAACCGTTGTCCAGGTGGGCCACCTCCTGAACCCCCAGGCCCAGGTGGTCCGTTCACCCCATGTCCCCCTCCAGCCGGTGCCAGGCCAGGTGGTCCTCCACCTTGGTTTCCTGTTACACCGTTGGCTCCTGTTGGTCCCCTGTTTGGCTGGGTGACGTTTGACCGTCACCACAATTTTGTTGTGGTCCATAGGTAGTTGGTGGACCCACCAGTCCTTGAAAGCACTGGTATGCTGGTTCCGGTCCAAGGAGTGCCAGCAACG
Source organism: Symbiodinium kawagutii (assembly GCA_009767595.1). Taxonomy (NCBI): domain Eukaryota; class Dinophyceae; order Suessiales; family Symbiodiniaceae; genus Symbiodinium; species Symbiodinium kawagutii. Next base: position 615,160 of record VSDK01006584.1, on the reverse strand, counting down.
GTTCCTTTTTGGTGCCCTCGAACACCTTCGCCAAGTCCCGTTTCACGGTATCCAGAGCAGAGGACGCCGCTGTTCCTGTGACCCTTTCCGCCACCCCCAGCAAGTTCCTACCCGCCTTCACCACGGTTTCACTTGCTACCAAGGCCTTCGTTGCCAGGGTAGCCTGGGTTCCCTCGCAGTTGGTTCCTCCTCCGCTCATGGGTTGACCATGAACCACCGGTTGACCATGAACCACCCCCCTCAGATGCTCCAACTCCCCATAGCCATTGACCTCCACATCACCCCCAGGTACACCTCTGGAGTTCCATTCGGTGTGGTCCTGGTCCTTGCTGGTGATGGCTTTGCCAAAACCAGATCCGCCCCTCCACCTCCACCGTTGTCCCCAGCCTCTGGAAGTGATGCCGGCCGCATCGAGCACACCATGGCGTCCTCTTTGACGCCCTCACTCCAAAAGGGATTTACCGCTCCTCCAGATCCATCGGTTGGAACTGGGATTGCCACCCCACTCATGGTTCCCACCACGGGTTCCCCCTGAGGTACCTCTTCACCTCCTCCAGGTCCCCCACTTGGTGGAGTTTTCATCTCCGCTGCATCCTCCATGGCGCTACCCATGGCAGTTGGGCTCATAACCCTCGCGGGGTACAACGGGACCCCCGGGGCAACACAGTGGCTGGTAGCCACCACGGAAGGCGCAGCAGCTTCTTTTTTCTTGAGCCAAAACAACGTCGGTCGACGTCGAAGTCTTTGAAACTTGGTACACTTCTCAGTGTTCTTTGGGGTGTTCCTTCCAAGCCTTAAACACTAGGCTGTACTGACGTTTCCCCCAAAAGCTCTTAGTCCAATTCCTGAATTTCACACACGAGTTAACAACCCATTTCATGGGGAATAATCACCACCAAACGAGCTGGTTCATGATGGGAGGACCAGGGGGACTAAGGGTGAACTGACCCATAGCCAACTATGAATCTATGAACCGATCATAAACCCAATAGCCTTTCACCAACCATAGTAGCCAACCATCCATCAATAAACCATTACCATAGCCAAATGCTAAGCCAAATGCTACCCAATAATGGTGGCTAGTTGGTTAATTACCAGTACCATCCATCAATAACTACCAACCATAGCCACATCGCAGTTACGATTGGTAGAGGCGAATGGTTGGATCATGGCGCGCACCATTCCACCACCGCGGTTGCTCCCAGGCGCTTGGTGGCGAGCTGCGAGGATGTGTCAGGGACCCTGCCACTGATCATGGGAGCTCGTGGCTGCGAAGCTACTGGAGGTTCACTTTTTTTTGATGTACTGGTGATTTATGGTGATACTATTGATGTGGATGTACTAGATTTACTTCTAAGTTTCCGTTACTGGAGATTTACGACATGTTTAGTTGGTAAGTAATCTAAGATAGAAACTGATTGAATCAAGCTGCATCGGACGCTCGCAGAGCGGATTTGCGAGCTTTCCCACCTGAACCTGCGGGCCGCGCATGGGGAAGATAAGTATCCACAGTTATGATATATCCATGGATCTGTGGATCACCACTGATCACTCGCCCAAATTTATCCCGCGGGCCATGGCTTTGGGCACGCCGCAACGCGCAGCTTCGAATGACCCTGGCAGTTTCCATGGCACCAGGCGTTTGAACAGATGCTTATGGAGCCTTGAAAGCATGGCGCTGTGAAATATGCACACGAGAACAAGATACATGTACCGAAAATTTCGAACTGTATGGGAATCCCATGGTACGTGGACCACCAACACTGGCATGAAACAACCCCACAGCTCACGAAATCTTAGCGTGGGGGCAAGCCGTTCGTTTTGAGCTCTTGATGGTCTTTTCTCTTTCAACTCTTTCACCTCCAAAGTGCACCAAAGGCTCGTAGTGAACCTGCTAGCTCTAGATATTCCTTCCACACGTGGCTTCAGATTTCGCGGCCACCGAAAGCCATGGCTCGATGGGAAGCCGCGAAGCCATGAGTCCGCTGGAGAGGAAGGAAGCCGGCAATCAGCTCTTTAAGGAGCCAAGGGCAGTACCAAACATGCGCCATTCAGGTTTTGCGGTTGCCGTGGGCATGGTCCAAATGTCAGGGCTTCTCCTTTGCCAACTCACATTTGGGATGGTGATTATGACACATTGGAGGGCAGCAGTTGTAGACACATGTTGGTCAACCCCTCTTCCCTGCCAACGAGTGGTTTTGTTTGGACACATTTTTTTTGGCAGCAGCCACAGACGAAGGAGTTGTGTTTGCCCCAGTCCTTTTGCAACACAAACACCGATTCGGACCACACGATAGCTTCAGGATGTCATAAACCATGGTACTACCTACTGGGAATGACTTCCTTTTATGTTCAGGTATGTCATGCTGCAGAGGTGAAAAGATGGGATCACATGTGCCGCTGTTCATGACATCAATTATTGACCAAACATGTGCAGCTTCTTTGGTCGCTTTTAACAACTGGAGAAATGTGTATGCCCTTTAGATTCACTGGCTATCTAAGCAAGTTAAGCTGAAAGTGGAACATCTACCTGGAAGTGGAACATCCGCCGCCACTGTGATGACTGAACTTCCAGGAGGGCAAGTGGAAAGAGGCTCTGGAGCAATACACCTATGGCCTGGAATCTGAGAACATTCCTCCAGATCAGAAAGGTTTGTTGCTGTCCAACAGGCCGGTCCAGCTGCGGTGGTGGCTGGTGATGGAGATTGAAGTGATGAAAGACATAGACTTGCTACTGCGATGATGAGTGATAACCAAGTAGCAAGTCCAATCTAACCATTTAACTGGATGATAACCATTTAACTGGATGATACCACGGTTGGCAACCAGTTAAATGCGATGTCCAAGTATAGTTACAGCTTGGTCGTTTAAGTTGGTAGTCTCCGACCATGACTTCCCAGTGGTTACTAGTCTTGGCGTAGCAAAGGTTGGCGAATCCACAGAGCCAACGATGTATGAATCTTGTGGCTGACGTCGCCTATCTTTCTGCAACTGGACCCCATAGATGGGATGATTCTATCTTACTATAGTAATGATAATCCCATCTATGGGGTCCGGTCACATTCTCAGTAATGATAATCCCATCTATGGGGTCCGGTCACATTCTCCCAGTAATCATTCATTAATCATTGAGCATTCATTCATCATTCTCCCATAGCTGGGTTATACGTGGGTCATACGTCTGTAATCCCATCTTACTGCAACCGGACCCCGGGCCCCGTCAGGTCGCAATGCTTCTTGAAGCTGAGTATCTCGGAGCGAAAAGGCCTTGAACGTTTTGGAATCAAGGTGTGTCATCATGGTGAATTGATGGTTGTATGATCACGGTTAATCAACGGTAGATGATGGCTAATGCTGGTTCAAAATGACGAAATAATCGTGAACAATGGTTGGTGATGTCAGATGAATCTTCCAGAGACAATGGTCTATCGCGGTCGATAGTGGACAAACAATCCTGGTTGACCACTGTTGATAATGGTTGATACTGTAGTGCTAGTCCCTGAATGCCGCTGTGTGTACTCATGTTGATGATGCTCGTTTGTCAATGTCTTAGAATGTCCAGCAACTTTTTGCGCTAATCGCAGATGAGTACCAATAGGGAATAGCAACCGTTAAACACTATTGCCATCAACTCAAAGTACCCGAGAGGGATAGCAATGGTGAATCTATGTTAGTCTCACGGATCAGCCAATCTTGGTTGATAGCCAACAAGAAGCAACCCTATCAGTGTGGTTGAGTCAAAACGGGCATGGCATCCTGGGGGTTCCCTAGGAGTCTCAAGCCGCAAGGCCGTGTCCATGATGCTTTTTACCAAACACATGGTTTTTGTTTTTCAAGAAGATCCATATTCTTCAGAATTTTCTTCCATGATCTTCAGGGCCTAAAGGGGCACCATCGATTTTTTCGTTGAGGCTACGTGGTGGTTAGGGTGCGGCATGATCTTCACAAGGTGTCGGCGTCGCTGAGGCGACTGGCAGCGATCCTTGGACGATGCCAATGCGTGTTTGGCGCTGCTGCCAGAGCATGCCAAGTGTCTTGGTGGCGATCCCAGCTGTGGCTTCATAGGGCTGGATGTGCACCTGGGGTTAGTTCACCATGGTGAACTAAGCCCTGTAAGGTAGCCGAACGAACCCCGTTACGAAACCATGGGAATGGTGACCACTTACGAGCCGTGGGGGTGCACATCCAAGTAGGGCTCCATGCTTCCAGCTCACGACTTTTTCGCAAGAGGCTACGCTAAGTGAACTGATCCAAAGGAAAAATAACCGCGTCACCCATGGCATAAGCCACTCTTCACAATCGTCATCAGTAGTAACAACTCTCAACTACGTTTTGCCACTATTGATGACCATCATAGTGGTTCATAATTGCGACTATTTTGCCTGTATATAACTATTTAATTGTCGGTAACAACTCTCAACCATCAGCCACTATTGATGACAACTAACCACGTTCGTCATTGTTAACCATCGACCATAAAGCTGTTGACCCGTAAGTAAGAAGCGATATCAGCCACATGGTAACTACCACTGATAACTAGCGTTGCCATGACTAGCCATTCTGACCCATCAAATAACAATTTTAAACCAGTATCAACTATCAATTGGCCATTATTATCCATGATTGGAAGATATTCACCACCAAGTAAGCTTTCTTAACGAAGCATGTTCCCACAATTCACCCACCAGCCCGACATGGAGGGGTGCCAGATGCATGAACCAGGTCGCTGCTGCGCCGTGGTACTGCCCTTGAGCATTTGGGCCGACGAGAAGAGGCCCCAAAACGGGACCTGTGTGACCAGGAGAGTATGCCATGGGTCCCGTGACCGAAGGATGAAACCAATAGAGTCCAGAGGTCCAGAGGTACAATGGAGCTTGATGGTTCAATACAAGCCTTGGGCCGACCAAAGGAAACTCATGGTCACTTCCATGGAACCAAATTGGTTCAAGTGCAAAGGGCTTTTGCGCGCCCTGGGGGTCAGCCACAGACAGGGCCACCATCAAGTTGATCAAGATGCAACCCAACGGATATCACTAGTGTGTGTAAGCCGCCACTATGACCTTTCTCTAATAGTCTAATGGTGATTGCGAATAGTACACCATCACTGTTGGTAAACAGCAAGTATTTCCCTGACTAACTAATGATACAGGTGTTAGTGTTTCTATCACTGTTGTGCACGATTTCGAATTGCTGGTTGATATGACAATACTGACTATAAAGCATTATCCTACATCGTCCTATATCATCCTGATCCCTGTCTTTGGTCAGTCAATGTAGTCACTATCATGACTGATGCTAATCGCTGTAATAAGCAAACGACCCATCACTCTTACTAATGACCAATGACACCAATTACTGATTACTAGCAGTACTTGCTAATAACCAATGATCAATGATTGCCAACGATTAACCAGTTTTGACATTGGTGAAACAGCAAGCTATCAACTGACCGCGAGTCAGTCACTTCTGATTAAACTACAGCAAGTGATTGTGAAGCTAAACTGACAAGCCATCATTACCCAGCATTATTTTGCTTTGGTTGGACGAGTTGATTAGCCACTCATAGCCAAGTGATTGACGATTAATTCATCAGGAGTTAATGACCAGCTAATCATCAACTAATGATTAACCACTAATCCTTGCTAATATTTACGAATCAGCATGAACCATTGACAATGAACCTATAACCATGAGCCATTAACTTAAAATCGTCATCAAACAATCTCATCATAGCATGATATTAGCCACTCATCACTAGTTAGAAAACCGCTTCCTACATTCAAACCACTATCATTCGTTATTAACCACTAATTCTCTTCCGCTACCTCACTCAAATCATCATCCAACCGTTCAATTCATCCGCCATCAATCAATCACCATTTGACTCACTGAAAATCTTCATAGCCACCACTCATCATCAGTTACTAGCCTCCAATCATAGCCATTCACCACTCACATCATCCTCCAACCACCTCCTCAGCACCTTCGATCGACCCAGGCGCTGCAAGACTTCGCGCGCGTGGCGCGCGCGGATCCCGGCAACGCCGTGGCGGTGCAAAGCGCACGGAGGCTGCGCGAGGCGCGGGCCCCGGCGTGGCCATGGTCGAAACGCCACCATTTTCGTGGGGAAACCCCGGGGAAAATCACAAAGATATGGATTTTAATGGCTGTGAATAGGGATTAGTAGGTGATAATGACCAACTTAGAATTGGTGGAACAACTAGTGTATGGCGGTTTCTCGAGCCAGTTTGGGACCCCATTTATCAGCCAATTCGTGGGGAAACCCGGGGAATCCATTAAGACATGGTGGTTTGTCATAGGAGGACCCCTAAAAATGGCGGGCTTACTGCTAGAAATGATTCAGAAAGGATGATCTAGGGGTACCCCGATTTGGAGAAAGACCCTGATTTTGATATGGAAACTAGGGATAGGGGTATGCCATTGAACTGGACCCAGGTGCTTGTTTTGAGACCAAAGTTGTTGACCCAAAGGTGTTGGCACCATTTCGCTCTGCAGTCAAACTGAATCAGCAATATCACATGACATGGAGCTCGTTGCTGATTCAAGATGAGGGGAACGCTACCCATGAAGAATGACCAGCCGTTTTGATTCATAGATCTCGTATAATGTAGCTGTATGTTGTTGGTTGACCGCCTGTCTTGTTGGGGTCACCACTGCGGGCAAGTTCACATGAAGACTAGTCTGAAAAGTTCAGCACGTGGAATATGATTGGTGGCAGCTAGACTAGTCCCTCCTAGAGTTTGACATTGGGCGGAAGGGATTGTTTCGTTTGTAGCAAGGTCACCACCTTTCTTGGGCTAGTCCCAACCGGTAGGACTAGCTGCTACCCTGGAGCTTTGGTCCGCTGCCGCAGGAGATTGCCATGCAGAAGAGCCAGCGTAGGGATGCCAAGAGATCTGCCCCGAAGAAAGCAGTTGTAAGGGAGGAACGTGCTCGGTTCAACCAGGGACTAGTGGGGACATAGCCATGCCGTATGTAGTGCCACAATGGGGAGTAGCTAAAGCCATTGTTGTGATGGTTGGTCAATCGTGATGGCCCATCACTGTTCTTCTTCTTTTTCTTATCAGTACTTTTTATTTTCTCGGCACCCATGGTACTCCAGTCTTGCACCGCAGCCCTATAGAGATGATGATGGGTATGGTGATCAAGGGATGATGATCAAGTGATCATATCTCAATTATTGTTCGCTATTTTTCATTATCCACCATAAGCCGTCATTCACCAGCTAGCACCATCACCATCATAATGATTATAATAGTCATCATAATAACAGTCATCATCATCATCATCATCATCATCATCATCATCATCATCATCATCATCATCATCATCATCATCATCAGACAAATGAAGATCTGCACCTCAACGAACAGACCACCTGACAAGCTTATCTCCAGAGATCTCCACAGATCTCTACCTGAACCGGGCATCTCTATCTACAGATCTTCCTAGATCTCTTCCTTATTTTCTTCCTCAAATAGCAGAGAATCATGTAGAGAATCCTAAATCTGAGGCTTATTTAATCAATAGAATCCCACTTCTTCCAAAGTGGTAGTTATAAATAGAATCAGATCTGATCTTTTTTCTGATTAAATAGTCTATTTTCACTCAATCAATTTCAGCAATTCCGTTATAGAACCAGATTTTCATCTCAGATCAATCCATTTAGATGATCCATTTACATTATCATCTACATGATTCAACATCTTGCCACAAATGTTTCTGAGATCAATCCATCTGATCTTCTTCCTGATGAACTAATCTATTTCAATAAAAATACATCTATATATTTCATCTATTTCATCTATTTAATTCGTATAGAGTATCTATTTTCAATGAAATCAATATCAATCCATTGATTTCATCCCATCTCTCAGCCGTGGCACCAGGGGACGAGCGGTCGCTTCCCAGCCAGTTGCTGCAGCGTCTCGAGGGCGCCGGTGGA
>VSDK01006584.1:577378-601120 GCA_009767595.1 Symbiodinium kawagutii | reverse complement strand
ATATATATATATATATATATATATATATATATATATAGGAAGGCTGACATACCTATGTTCAATCGGCCAGTCTCAGTGATTGCTGCTAGTATCCCTTTGGTCTTGTTGGTCTTTGTCGATCCTCAGCAGCATCAAACTTTGTTGATGATCGACCACACCTGTAAGGAGAGGGATTGCACACGATCAACAAATAGTCTCAGCGTGGATGGGATCGTTGAGTGATCAAAAATTTTCTCCAGCTGTTTTTCAGATGAGAAGGCTGGTTCCTGAGCCAAATCGGTAACTAAGCTACAGCTATTGCTACTGTCAGTGTTGGTTGCTGGTTGCAGCTGCTTCCCAGTTGGTGGTGCAGCTGGTTGCAGCTCGGTGGTGCAGCTGGTGAGGTCAAGAGTTGGAAAGCGAGGAAACTCTGGAGCTGCTGCGTGCAGCCCTGGACTCGCACCAGGTGTGCGCTAGGGGTTCACCGTCCCCTGGGTATCCCCATCCCCTCGGCCCCTAGGGAACTGCCCGGTTCATGGGTTTCTGCCGGGTTTGTTGAGGGTATTCTGCTGTCTGAAGGTGTGACCCCATCTGCCATGACTCGTAGCCGCCAGGAGTCCGCACAGAGAGCAGGGCTGGCCGGGCAGCTCAGATGGTGCAATGATCCTCTCATGGCTCAGTGCACCTTCGTTTCATCCCGACCCCGGTAACCATGCCTTGGGGACAGGTAGTGATCCTGGGGGGTCGCCTTCGGTTTGGCGCGGGGACCTGATTCCGTACATAATCTTGGTATCTTGGTCGCGTTCCGTTTGGCGCATGGATTGCTGTCCCTCTTTTCACTTGGTGCATAGCGACAAGCTTGGCTGGTGGCCAGAAATCATTAACAAAAGGCGGGGATTCTCCATTGCCAGTGGATTGTTGCCAGTGGATATGTAGTACTTCGAGCAGTTGGAAACCCATGGTGGATTTATTCAGCTGGCAAAGCTAGTTCATCCGCCATCCTGGGATAAGAACTCTGGTCTCTGATGCTTTTCCAAGAGTCTGCATCCCATGGATCCTAGAGGTTTCTATGAGTTTTTGTATAGACATGTGTACCCCAAGGTCCGAATTCCAGTGATTGTCACTCTAAAGGCATCATCTGGACCCACATCCCATGTCACTAGTGGAAGATGCTCTCATGAGCCTGTGGGAATAAGATTTGGCACCGGGGTGTTGAAGAATTCAATGGCAGGCTTGTCAACGGGTTCGCGGGATTCATCACCCACACCATAGCTGACAAGCATGGTTAAGTACCTTTGTTGTCAACCGCATAGATGACAGAGAATTATCATCACCAAGCATCACTTTCAACTGCAATCATTTACCAGCAGAATGAACCATTGGGTATCAACAACGATTAACCACCACCATCAAATTTGAACGTACCACTGTCATCCATCAGCGGAATCATCAACCATCAGCACCAACGGTTACCAACCATCAACCATGCTATTCACCACTAGATTGAGCATCATCAACAACCATCAAACATCATCAGGCATTATTATCCATCAACTCATCTTCAAATCATCAACTTATCACCAACTATTCACCAACTAACCACTATCACGAACCATCACTATCTATGACTAACCACTAGTAACCAACCATCAACTAATCACCTGGCGCAACCGCCATCCACATACGTCTTCCTTCCACCGGCACCGTCATGGCCTCGGCCCACCAGGTGGGCTTGCATGCCATGTGCGACGCGCGGCGACGCCTCGGGGCACAAGGATCTCCGACGAGAAGCAACTCTTATGACGTGTGGGTCAAGCAGTTAAGCAACGAACAGACGTGTGGGATAATCACCAACAATAGCAGGGAACATGATAGGTTAATGAGTTAATGGTTAATGATAGCTGGTTAATGGTGAATCATTGGGGATACCAACAATAGGGGATAAGAATCATCCTGATGACGGATGATCATCCAACAAAATAGCTGGTTAATGGGTAATAAGAGAGGTTAATGACCAACAAGTATAGGGGATATATAGCTGATTATGATGGTTAATAAGGTGATTGCTGATAATGATGGTTAGCAATACTAATGATGAATAGTTAACATCAATTATGCAATTCATCAAGAATGCTTGCTGATTATGATGGTTAGATGATGATTAATTGTAACCAACCTTATTAATGATGGTTTAATGATAATAAAATGATCAAGTGGTTGATGATTGTCATTAAGTGACTAACCACAAGCATTGTAAGCATCGTATAGCCATCAGCATTGGTAACCACTATCATTATACACTGCTCATTATTGTAACTATGTACTACTTTCAATGATTAATTATAGTGGCCTACAAATGTATGAATCAACTAGAAGCCTTGCATCATAAATGATGGTCAGTTAATGATAGTGACTGTTTATCAACCAGAAACATTGTAACCACTATCATATTTGTCAATCATCATTTATGATGCATCTGCATCTGGCTTAACCATTTGGTTATACATGGTTTATGTAACCACTATCATTGATTAACCATCATTTTACCATCAGAATCATCAAGCATCAACCCATTGGCACAGCAGATCCTGGCGCTGGCAAGCGCCGTGTCAGGAGCGGCGGTGATGCCCAGCCAGGCTTTGTTGAAGTGCTTGGAGTCCGCCTTGCATTGCCAGCTGCAGGAGTTGGTGCCGAGACAGATGGAGCCTGTGGATTGTGGATGTTGGTTGGTTCATGATGGTTCATGATGGTTCATGATGGTTCATGATGGTTAAGTAATCAATGGTCAATTAATATGGTGAGTAAAGGCTAATGATGATGGTTCATGATGGTTCGGTTGGTGGTGAACATCGTGATGAATTCACCATGTTAGTAGTGGTGAAAGTTGGTGAACAGTGGTAAAATATGAAATTTAATGGTGGTTAAGTATGATGGTGGATGCTTAATGACGCGTAGCCATCCAACGATGGTTTGTGACGGTTTGTGACCAGAATTGCTTCTGATTAGTCATGATTGACGATAAAAACTCATGATAGATAATCCTCAGTCTATACGAGTAATATTCTTAATCAATGATGATACAATCATTTTACGACCATCTTTGATCCCTGATAGTTGGACAGTTTCTCATTCATCATGAGATGTTGACATCATGGCAGTGCCTCTCAATGATGGTGGTGAATAGGGATCACTGACCAAGAATGGAGTTTCTCAATGACCAGGTGGGGGTCAGCGGGCGCAAGCGTCTGATTCCCAATGATTCATACTTGACCCTGACGGATACAGGTGTTTCTCAAAATAGGGGAGCCGAAGTTATGGATGGTAAAAATTAACACTGAACCCCTATCAACCCTCCAAGTTGTGGTTGGTTTTCCTTGACCATCGTTTACTGCGCCCAGCATGGTCAACCATCCACAAGAGCTGGTGTCGCCCAGAAATCCGCGCGCATCGATGCTATCAGGTTCGCATCGCCAATGAGCCTGGAAACATCAAAGTACGATCAGTCACCATTGTATTCTCTATGATTGTTGGTTATCATCCCCCATAATTTTGATGGTTCACTGCTTGACCAAAGTTACCATTAGGTGAGTACCATTAGATGAATCCAATGCTTGCAACCATCAACCATCCATACTTGGATGTGCACTTGGGGTTAGTTCACCATAGTCAGTTGCACCCTATAGCCGGCAGCTGAACGAACCCCGAACAAATCGCAGTTATCATCCTGATCTTATTGATCATGTATAGAAATTGACCATCAACTGGTAGTTTCCCTACTTATAACCCAACTTATACCTGGTTAAGGACCCACCTTGTAGGAATTGACCATCCACAACTTAGGGTGTTCCGATCCCTGGTGCCACCGACCCGTTGGTTAGGTTCAAGGCCTCCTGGCCGAAGTCTTCGCGCTGCTGGCGGACGACGACGCCACAGCCACCAGCTGGCCGGACCCGCCGCGGGGCTTGGTTCTGCCGCAGCCGGGATGCCGCTGCCGGGGTGCTGCTTGGGAGTTGGTGTCCCCACTGGGGGAACCTTTGCCACACGATTTGGGGATCATCCCTAGGCAATGCCGATGCGACACTGCCGAGCAGTGTCGAAGATGAACCATAGCTATTCTTAACATCCGATGACATGAAACCAGCCGGTCATCAACCACTAACAAATCATACTTGATCATCATCTAAGCATTGTGACAAGGCCATCATCATCAACCTACCACTAACAAACCATACTTCACCATGATGAGTTCACCATGATGACCAGGCCATTTACAAGCGCCGTTCATAGCTTTTCTCAACCGTTGAGCTACCGCCAGGTGAATCTGGCAGAGCTTGGGTTGCAGATCCTGGAGCCCTTCCTGCAAGCGGAGGACCCCATGTTGCAGTGTAACGGCCTGGCTGGGCTCACCTGTTTGCTGGCGGCCAAGAGCAAGGTGCGGCCGCGTGGCCGTGGAAGGGCCGAAGATGCCAAGGTGAAGTGGGTCGGAAATGGTTCAGTGATTTATGGCTAGTGATGGTTGATGAATGCTTAGCTAATGGTAAATAAATGCTTAGTGTTGGTCAAGTGATGGCAAAATGATGGTTGATGATTGTTTGTTAAGGGTTTATGAATGGTTAACTCATTGTCAATCTGGCAACCAAGCATGGCAATGGAAAAAAAACATTCCCAATGGAAATGATTTAGATGATCTACAATAGTGCATGTTCCGTTACTATATTGGTTCACCAGGGACCCAGAAGGTAAGCAAGTCTTAAATGAGTGCGAAAATGAGGATTAGAAGGCCGGTAAAATGATGGTTGTATGATGGTTACATGATAGTTTGTTAGTGGTTAAGAAATGGTTAACACATAGCGAATGGATAGTTCATAAGACCTAGGAAATCAGTGATATGAGCCACAAAATGATGTGTTTCATGTCCAATCAACAACCAATAAACCCAAGAAAATATAGAGAGAAATAGCCCGTTGATGCTGCTGAATGGCAGTTGGGCTATCATATTTAAAACCTCAATATCGTGCAGCAACCACTAAATTACCCCATCATAAAGCAACCAATACAATGATCACTCAAATGATATCCCATCATGTACCAACCAAAGATACTCCACCAACCCATCATCAGCGCAATATTTTACATGATTATGATAAGATAATCTAGTTACATACCATAAGTGGAAAACCATTTGGTTGATATAGACATGGTTATGAACTATCATTTGTCCGTTATGTCCCATTAGTTGGCAACTATCCCATGTTACTATCCCACTAGTTGATACCAACTAATTACCATATCTTAGACATACTTATTATAGGCGAACCATTAACATATCTTATACATAACTATATAACTATATGATAATTATTTGGTTGATACAGCCAACGAATCAACATATCCGATCCGCCACCAGATCTCCCCAGTCGACCGTGGCTGCGTGTTGGGAGACCCCACGCGCCGCCGGCGAGGCCGCCAAGATGCTGCAGGAGTCGACCGCGCCGCTGCAAGCGATGCTGCGGGCGCTGGGGAGTCCAGGCGAAAGGGGGCAGCTGGGGAAAGCGACAAAGATGTCTATGTAGACAGAGATATTCATATGATATGTATGTGTATGTATAGTTTTGTATATATATATATAGATACATATAGACATCCATAAATATATTATACATATTTACCTTTACATGTCTATTTATATCTATATTTTGATATATATATATATTATATGTATGCATATATATATATATATGTATGTTTATATATATATGTATGTTTATATATATATGTATGTTTATATATATATATATATGCATACAATGTTTCATAATGATTGATAATCGTTGAGAATGGTTAATCATGGCCAAGTATATAACATGCTTTATTTTAAATATACAATTGTTATATGATACATCATATGCCGCCTGGTCATTACCAATGATACTCCAAAAGTCGGTAGTAGTGCTCGTTTCCCAACGTCGTTGGACTAGCAACCGGTCATGGCTTTGGGATTGCTACTTGCAGATGCAACTTGGGTTACAACTGGGATGTAACCTTGCCCATAAACTCGAAAAAGTAGCTTAAAACCTCTCTAAGCATGGTTACTGACAAGTTATTACCTGGCGATGCACATCCAAGTAGGACTTGAGAATTCGGGATTATCAGAAGATATGGCTTATTGTCTAATCGTTCACAGTTGAGGATCGTATGCACGATATCAGGTCAGGATGACAAAGAAAAGAAGTATAGGAGGAAAATACATCTTTACATGCACGGAACCTTTAATCAACTCGAGAATTCAACCAGATTGGTCCAAAACAACGGGAACATCGTGAACTTTCTTCAAAATCATCAAGTACCCAACGATTTTTAGTATATCTATCTACATTTTTCTTGCTCTCTATCCCGTTCCAAACGGGTTGCCTGACTGATCTCTCCCTGTTCACCGCTGATCACAGCGTCATCCACCGCTGCCTGTTGCGCCGGGCCACGAGGCACCGATGCAGTGCAGGGCCAGGCCCAGAACCACGCGGCGGAGTGTCTGCTGCTGGCTGCCTCGGACGCGTCGACGCGACAGCGCTGGATCGAAGGAGGAGGCCCCCGAGGGCGGGGTTGGGGCCGAGCCATGGGGAGGGTCCCGCAACGTAACGGGTTGGGCCTGGGAAGTGGTCATGGAACTGGCGGATTCAACGGTGGGGCCCTGGAGCTGTAACTTTTGAAGTGGCGAGTGACCGTTGTGTAAATGGGATTTATGAGCAGATATGTGGAGTCTAAGCCTGTTGAAACATAATTTAACTGGTGATGAACTATCATGGTAAAGCATTATATAGGATAGATCAGTGGCATGAATGTGGTTTAAGATCAGTGGTACACTTGCTGGTGACACCAACGGACTGTCATCAACGGACTGGTGTGATCAATCCCTGTGCAGCCATCATTAAACTGGCTATGAACAGGCTCGTGATCGACCATTGATGTCCAGGATCAACGATTCGCATGATATTTTTTCATGAATTGATCCTAAACTAGTATCAAACAATACAAAATATCCGTACACATACATGTGCACTTGTAACAGGGGTTATGTTTGCCATTATCTCTGCCAGGAATCCCAGACTCAATCGTAACCCTTTAGAATTGACTGTTTCCATGGCATCAGGTCGGCGAGGGCAGCTCCCCCTGTGCTAAAGATACAGAGATGGAGGCTGAAAGAGCATCACCCGAGAAGCACCATTTAGATCCTGAAGTTGGTAGCAGATTGTGTAGCCATTGGTAGCATCCATCAGGTAGTGCCAATGTGTAGCGACTGAAGATGGATGCTACCGCGACTGAAGCGACTGAAGATGTGGAAGCAATCAATACCCGCTACCAAAGCATCACAGAGATATGGCTCTTGAAGTTTGTTGTGAGCCCCCCAGAAGCAACTGCTTGATCTGAGTCGAAAGACTGCAGATGACTGCCGTGGTTTCGTGGTGGCAGTTGCCGTCCTTGATGATTCCTAGAGTGTTCTGCGAATGCCTAGGGGGTTCCAGCAGCTTTTTGGAAGGGCTTGCCGATTAAGAAAACATGAGTACTTGACCAGTCCAAGGAATCATCACTAGGTGGTTGCTCAACTAGATTACCGCTATGAACCATGATGAACCATCATTCACTCATCAACCATAATCAACTAGCGCCTCTTGGAAAGCCATTTTCTGGATTTTGTGGATCCCCCTTGACTCTGGGTAACCCCTTGACCTAGGCACATGAAATTGGCGTCCAAAGAAATATGACCGTCCTGAGTAGGAACACCTATGAGTGGGGAAGCCATTGTTGATGATTTGGAGCCCGACTCTCAGCACTGAAGAACAAGAAGCCACCATTCAGACGATGACGTTGAAACGTGGCTGGTTGCTTCAGGAATCGATGTGATCCTGAACGCCTTAAGCAACCCAGAGAAGGGCAAAGAGCGCAACTTTGTGGATGCCAAATTGGTCACTGGGCAGATGCAGACGCCGTTGCGGTTGCTGTTGTGAAGCTGGCTGGTGTACATTGTTGTGCAACGCACACCACATCTTGGTGATGCTGCACTGCTGGCGTCCCATCATCATACTGTAGGAGTTGGGGATCCACCATCTACCTGCCATATGATGGATTATTATTATCATCATCATCACCGCCTGAGCAACTGCTGGTCAACAGTACCCAGACCCATCAGACAAATTGATTCATTGGGCTGCTGTTGGGCTATGTCTGAGACTATGAGGCTACTTCTTATCTTGGACTCGAAATTATGAGGCTACTTCTGTGAGGATTATAGGTTTAGCTTCTTATCTAAACTATGAGGCTACTAGCACATCTAGTTGTTTTCGCAGTGCCTGGTAAGGTTCAACCGCGCCTACTGCCGTCGTTGGAGATGTGAACCGAACGAAAACCCCTTGCCTTGGAACGAGCTCGTGTCAGGTGGCAGTTTTGGCCATCTTGGCAGCACACAACAAGGAGGTTCGCGACGAAGTCTTTGTGCCTGGGCGGATCGTCACCCGAGCTTTGCTGATAAACCCGGAGGTTTCGTAATCGAATTGTTTGCTAATTCGAGGGGCCAGGGTCTGACATTGATGAAGTGACGTTCAACGTTGTTATAAGGGCTCTCTTCCTATCGCTAATCGCCCTGACCAAAGACCCTAATACTAAACAAAGCTAGTGCTTTCCATTCTTAGAGGTGAGGGTTTTGACCCCTAACAATAAACGTAATGTATCCAAAACCTTGCTGATAAAACATGTTTCAGTTTTGAACCTTTTTCCTCTCGAATTTCTCTCAAAACCTATTCAAGAACAAAGAATTTGGGCGGGATCCTCAAAATACCTTCCCCCACGTCAAATGATTTTGTTTTTGGGGCAGACTCTGACTGTTGAATCGAAGTATCCCGTTTTCCTATTGGTTTTCAATGGCCACAATTGCGAGTAACCAAACAAACTAGAATGCCCATCCAAGCCGATTCCTTGTATTTTTTTAAGCCATTAACCGGGCCATCCAATGGTTTCTCAAAATCTGGAGCCCAAAAAATGGATGGTTTATCATTGTAAATGGTTAAACAAGGATGATTTGGGGGTAGCCCTATGACTTGAGAAACCACCGCCTATGTGTAGCCATGACTTCCCAGCTTCCCAGCCCTGACTTCAGCACGAGGACCGCGTGGATTTCATGATGGAATTGCGCTTCGCTTTGGAGTTGGCGCAGGGCCGTCACTGGGCGACAAGTGCAAAATGGCGAGGTGATCAATGAAGCCATGTCCATAGCTAGAAATAGGCTGATAATAAGCTAATAATAAGCTGTAAGCTATTAAACTAGGGTCAAGAAGCTATTGAACTATAGTTGATAAGCTATTAATTTACAATGGTTGATAAGTTATTAACTATGATATTAAGTATGGGTAAGATGGGCTAGTATGAGGGCATCACGATGGTGAATCTAGTCATTATTAGCATGACTATAGTTGATAGTGAGTGATAGTGATGTCCAAGAATGGTGAACTATTGTTAAAAAGTTGGTCAATCATTCAATTTCTGAAAGAAATCCATAGTCTTCTAGGGATCATGGAAATACAAGCCGGACGATGGTTCATCAATCCTGGGCTTTGAAAGCTCGTCGTGTGATTCCCTGTAGTTTTACGTGGGTAAAATTCGTTGAACCTTGAACGCTAGCAGTGATCAACAAGAATGCTTAGGATACATCGAGCATAGAAGCATGGAAGGCTTGGTCATACTTGGATGTGCCATGTCCAGTGCTTGTAACTGGTAAGATTGACCACGGGGTTAGTCGCCCTGGTTACGGGGTTAGTTCAGCTACCTGATGCAACTAACCATGGTGAACTATCCCAGGTGTAACCCGTTACATCCCCGGAAACGAACCCCTGCTGCCACCGCTTTCAGGCGTGTCGGCCGCCGCCAGCAGCCAGGAAAAGCGACAGGCGTCCGGACCTAGGGCAGCCGACATCGGTGGATGATGATCACAGGGTGTCACCTAACCATGGAGGACTACGACATTTGGCTAAGCAACTATTTCTGTTGGATTTTTAGGGGATAAGAATGGTTTTATACTTGTTTTTATAGAGGATGATACTGTTTTTTTTTTTTTAAATAGGGGATAATCACCGACAAAAATGGTTCAACAAAATAGGGGACACTTTTAAGATCAACCATTGGTCATACAAAACAAACTATGGCTGGGGATGATCTGCGGGCACTCCTATTTTGAGACACCTCCATATGGGTGATTGTTCAAAATCATGTTTCCGCATCAAGTCTCCCACTAAGGTGGATTTGCTGCGTTAACACCAGCTGGGGTCTGGGATCCTTGCAGGGATTGGGAAATTGATGCTCATCATGTAATGATCAATGTATCTTCGTGTCACGGCCACAATCGCATTCAATCCAAAATGGATGTTCACATGCCCCGAACGCAGATTGCTGCATGGCTAAATACGGCTACATGGACTACCAGGTTTTGACCCACAGACCCATAGCCATAGAACCACTGTCGAATGCTACAAGGTGGGCCCTCCCAGTTGCAAGTTGGTTGATAAGCCTTCCAACTATAGTTATATCTATTATGATAAGTGGTAGTTACGCTAGGTGCGAACCCAAGTTGACGAACTAGGGGTCTCACCATGTATGGCTTGTGAGTTGAATGCTGGTTCGGAAGGTGCTCAGCTTCAGCTTCAGCTTGCGAAGTCTCAAAAATCAAGATACAGCACCAACCTAAGCGACCAGCCATTCCCAACTTCCCATGCCTTGTTAGTCATGCAAGGCGAGGCTCACATGGACTCACCATGAAGGGCAACCCTCACCATTTCCAGCCGCCGTGAAATCGGAGGCGCGACGCCTCTGCAGCAGTTTATTTGAAAGCTTCGCATGTTTGTCCATCCACGGGGAGTTCAAGGAGCGTTGCTGCCGGGATGAGCAGCTCAGGTTCGTTTCCTGGGATGTAACGGGGTACACCTGGGATGGTTCACCATGCTTAGTTGCATCCTATCAGGTAGCGGAACCAACCCTATAACCAGGGTCACTGGGTTTACATGGTTAGTTGCACTGAATGTTACCTGTTAGAAGCACTGGACATATAGCACATCCAAGTAGCCATTTCCGCCTGGCTCAAGTTTGTAGTGCAAGTTTGCGTCGGGTTGTGGTTGCTTCTGTCCTATCTCTTCCAGCACTATGGGGCCCAAACTGCTTGCCGTGTGCTTGATGCTTCTCATGGTGCAGATGCCGATGGCAGCAAAAACCGACGCAACAGCTGCGTTTGGTAAGTTGATGGCCGCTGTGGCGAAATGTTTTGGTCCAGTGGTAGGAGTGAACATGAACAAATTCAAACACATTTGGACAGCTGCTCACAAGCTTGACAAGCTGGATCCTGTTGAGCTGGTTTTTGATGTGGTCAAGACTGTCAACCCCGGCGCAAAGGGTTTGCATGCGGTATATGTGACCCTTCGTGCGACGGGGACTGTGATTAAGATTGTCACGAAGCTATCCCCAGCAGGGGCTGCTCAAGTTGGCACGGCCTATGTCGTCAGTGAGGTTTCGGATGCTTTGCTTAAAACGTGTTGATGACACTAGCTGGAAGTTGGTAGCTGAAAGCTGGTGATGGCAACAGAACTTGTACTTGCCATAGTGATTTTACAAAGCCAAGGTCGACAGTGTCACCACAGCTTGGTGAACTGAGTGCCTCTGTTTGCCTTGGTTCACCTTAGTTCCGATTCGTTCCGCCTTGATTTTTGGTTGAAGTAAGCTTGCCTCATGCTTACCCGACCGGTGACAGAAACCAAGAGCTCAACGCTATGGCGAGCAAAAAAATAATACACACCTCTGATGGTGTGCACCGGAAGGTTTCAGATTGGGGATACCTAGGAAGCTTCCCTGGATTTTGTGGAAATTCTCCTGAATTCTTCCACGTTTACACAAATTTATTGGATTTTCCAAAAGCATAGATGACAACAGTCAATTGATTCTTGAGGCTCGTCATCCAGCATTGATGCCTATCTATGGATCATCCGAATTCACCTCATAGTATACTGATTTGATCTGATTTGTCCAACGCTGGTTCTTTATCATTTTCTCTCAGGGTTATCCCATATAAACATGCTTGCTGACTTGCTATCCCATGCTAAAAGCTACAGTTGTTCCAAACCATTTTCCCAAACATGTTTGCTTGTGTATTCTGCTTGCTCATACCAATGATGATAACTATCTCGTTTGAAAGTTGTTAGATTTGCTTAACCAGCAAAAGCATGGTATGGGATAGTAACCGTTCATCAAGTATCGTCCGGCTGTTTATGATGGGTGTAATCAACGAACAACTGGTTGGTGGTTTCAAACACTTCATCTTTCCCAGTGTTTTGGTTGCTTGACTGATCGACCACAATTTTCGGGATGGGTCGCCACCAACCAGACAACAGTGTGAATGGAAGTCTAATGACGGTTGTTAAATCAATCATACCAAACTACATCAACTATACGTAAACAAGCATATTATATCAACTAAGCTGGTTGTTCCAGTGGTTCATAAGGTTATCAGCTAACCTAGAGGGGTCAGTTCAGCTACCTTACAGGGCAAACCTTCAATCCCACGGACGGACAGGAGCTGCTTATCTCAGCCAAGAAGACCCTGGCGGCATTGCTGGCCTTGGCCAAGGAGGAGGCACCGGGGAGTGGTATTGGATGGTAGTGGCTGGTGGTTGGGATGTCCCTTAAAAGGGGGAGCTAAGGAGCTACCAGGAGTGGGATGGGATTCGGCACATCCTTGTGCTCAGTCTCACCCCATGGACCGTCTCTGCGAGGAGCTACCAGGAGTGGCCCAAACCAAACGCTAAGTGGACTGTTTTTGAGGCCTCCTGATGGGTTGATGATAGCTGGTGTTGGTTGATGGTTCATGACTGATGGTAAGTAGCGAGTAGTGGTTAATGATGGTTGATGATTGCTAGTGGTTGATGGCTGATGTTGGTTGATGATTGATACATGTCGGTGATAGTTGATACTTGATGGTCGATGCTGGTTGATGCATGGTGGTGCAAGTCATAGAGGTGTTTACGCGGCTGAGGCCACGCAAAATCCCCAGGCCGTCCCTGGCAGGTTCCAACAGAAGTAGAGATGGTACCTGCTGTTGGGCTGTTGCAAACAAGGAGCGCAGATCAATGCGAAGCACCAGTGTTACCACCATTGTTCCAGCACGCGAGCAGACAAGGAGCAAACAGTGTGAGAATTGCAAGTGTGCTGTTGCAAAAATTCCCGCGCAGCACTTCCAACAACCAGACCAGGGCGGCGCAATGGCTGGTTGTCCTGGCACGGGCGCGGAAAAACAGAGAAACCACTGGCTGGTTGGTGGGACATGGGTGCATCAATTTCACCGAGAGGGGGGGGCATCCAACAATCAACGTCTCAGATTTCCTGTGCCAAAAAATTATCCGTTGCTGGTGTTTATAGGGTTTCTTTGGGCAACCCCTGCTGTGCTTCATGGGTGCTTTAATTTATGGATGTTGCCAACCCTCTTGCAACAAACAATTTACGTAAATTTGGTTGCATCCAAATTAGTTGGTTGGTTCCAGCTGTCATTCTTGCCCATGTCCGCCCCGCCTTGCCACACCCGGGACGTGGGAAAACCTCACAGCAGCGAGGACATGGGGGAGGACCCCACGTTGAGTTTCTTCTTCGCCATGCTCATCTACAACCTTTGCAGGCGCCCGATCTGACGCAAGCTTCGATTTGCGGCGACAGATCCATGGTTGCGTGGCTGGGTCGATGGCTTCGTTGTCGTAGAACCAATCATACCAAGTAGATGGGTTCGTAATTGGATGTGGTAGAACATTTTTCAAGTGTCCCCCATGACTTTGGCATAGAATATTGGTAGATATTGAACTATGGATGAAACTGCTGGTCTCCATATGCTAGTGTTTTCTCTTTGCATCTTCGCCAAATTTGGCAAATGACCCGAGACCCAGCACAGCTCTTCAGGCGGCCGCCTTGAAGAGTCGATAGGTGTTTGATCATGGAATGCTATGATACAACGTCCACTTCCTCACCATTCTGATCGCCACATTGGTACACTCCGGTAGTTCGCTATCACCATCCATCACCTCTGATGGTCTACTTGCATGGTGGATGATCCGATGCGAACTCTGCACGATTCAGTTGAGGGTCAGCACATTGCTACGGTTCACCCTTGGTCCCACCCTTGGTTCACCCGTATTTTCGGTGTCATGTGGTTCAGATGACCATCTGCCTGTTGAGGGTTGCTGTAGCAGAAGTGCCTCGGAGGAAACCGGAAGCACTTGGACGTTTCTTCTGCAAGACTTTTCAACGAAATGGGATGATGGAAGTTCTGATGCTTGATATCAGCCAGTGTTAACTTGACCATCAACCACTGATCAACTGACAGTATCAGTTTCAATATAGCAACATTGACCATCAATCGTTCAAACATTTGATTTTCCCGAGTGATGATTAACAAATGGTTGGTTGACAAGCATATTTTCTTCATAGGGGTTCAAAGCACCAAGCAGTCATCGGATTGGCATAGGTTTTGTGCCTGGCATAATCCATGATGGCAAATAATCACATCGCCGACCAGGTCGAGAGAAGACAAGATGAGGCGTCCGATGTCACCAGTGCCTTTTTCGGGGGCACCAATGGGCAGTTTATAGGGGATCATGACCATAATATGATTATTAGTTGTGGGGATAGTAACCCATAGAATTTTTATATGATGGTTAATGACCATGATATGATGGTTAATTGTGGGGAATTATGGCAAATGATGGGGATAGTACCCAACACTAGGAAATACGATGGTCAAGTTTGGCTCATCGTGGGCACAAGCCAACAAGATCATAGGACATGTTCTGGTCAGGTATGTCGCACAGTCGTTCATTGACGACCGGTGGCCAGTCCTGCTTAACAATGGTTGACAAGGGAAATAGCCCTGGTTGGGGTAAAGAACCAACGACAAACAACGCTTGTTGAGAATCGCTGGAGAATAAGAGTTCTAAAGTGGTTGGTTCGTTGCTTGTTTTGGAGTCATTAGCGAAGTGGGCCGACCAAGCAAACTGCTAGAACCCGGTCACCAACACGCTGAGGCCCCCAAAGTGGAAGGGTAGATCTAGGAAAATGATCTTAGGTCTATGTACATCAGAAATTGACCTTTGATCTATGTATAGATGTATATATATATATGTATATCTGATACACGTATATATCTAGGAAGGTGATATAAGATCAAATTTACTAGCAGGTTCCCCCGTTTGTGTTTTCTGTATTTGTTCGACGATCCAACTAGACAAGGTTCAATTCAGCTTGGCAACGTCCAGCTGTTGCTCCTATCAGCCAGTAGCTGTTCATTTTTCTAGTTGTCAATAGCTGGTGCTAGTTATCTTGTTCATAAGCGGCAGTTGTCAGCCAGTAGCTGTTGTTAATATCTTGATCCAGATCCGCCTAGGCCGATCTGGTTCAATCCCATGTTTCACATGGAGCAAGCCAGAAAATACAGAAAAAGTAGCTGTTGTGAATGGTTAATTCTATTCGTTTAATTATCAACCAGTAGCTGTTGTTAATGGTTCATTCTCGTTGTCATTTTCGGCCAACGGTCCGTCCTTTTCTGACCCAATGACTCGACGCCTACCTGGAGCTCCAAGGGGTTCCATCTGGGCTCCAGGAGGAAGACGGGCAATCCCATGATCGATGAGTTGGGCTCCGACGATCTGAAGGCCGGGACGGGGACAGCGGTTGATGCCACTGGGGGCTCGTCACCGGTGGAGTTGCCCACTGCGGAGTTGTGCTGGTGATGTGGTGGTTGTGTGACTTGGGATCAAGTGTTTGAGCCTAGCTTTCTGATTGATATCACCTTCAGGTGTCAGCTTTTCATGGATCTCAGAGCTGATTTGATGTTGCACTGTGAATTTGGGAGGGCTCTGTGAAAGTCGACCAGTTAAGAAGCAGCAGATTCTTCATCCTACCACCCTGGGTGCCGTGAACAGATTGTAGCAAATCATTGTAGCAAATCGTTTTCTGGCCGATGAACGTTCTGTGTCTCGGTAGTTTTCTTTTTGGAGTATTGAGTATTGTTGCTTACTGCAAGTATTGGCTGCGGGCCGTGCAGTCTTCTCAGCTCTTCTTCAGATATGGGTATGTGCAAAAACAATGGTACCCCCCAAAACCAATGGTTTCCTAGTAGCATGATCATTTTTTGGTGGGTTATTGGTTAATCACTCTATTTCGACACGTACCAATATCATACATCCCAAACTGCTCCAAGTTCGGCACTTTTCCAGTCTCATTCGCCATGTCAGTCAGCAATGAACCATTTAGGCAGTGATCACTCATCGAGTTCATTGTTTCATCCCAGATGATTGTTATCAACCAATATTAACATTATCCATGATCCATTCACCACTAAGCACCAGTCAACTATTAGTTGACCATGAACCATTCACCATTAGTCGAACCATTTTTAGTAATATCAACCTTAGTACCCGTATAGTAACCTTAGTTCTTAACCTTGGTTGTTACAGGATCTTAACCACTAGTCATTGACCTGAGTGAACTTAGTAACCTCAGTAACCATAATTCGTACTATTAACCCTCAACCAAATCGTGAGATCTACTCACAGCCATCAGTGATATCAACCTTACCTCACTACCCATTCTTCGTAATCTCAACATATCTTAACCCTTGAGGGTAGCCATTAATCTTAACCCTTGAGGTTACTAAGGTTGACACCTCACCATCCATTAACCATAGCCCACCCCCATCCCCATGTGTTCACAGCGGCCCAGGCGCTGGAGGAGTTCTACGAGCGCATGCCGCAGGAGGCGCGGCCGCAGGTGAACGGCGAGGTGGACGCCGGCGAGCGCGGCCTGGCGGAGAAGCTGCGCAGCTGGTGCCTGCAACGGGAAGGCGCCCCCCCAGCGCCTGCGGCTGTGGCGGGTGTGCAACGGGTGTGGCTGGTGCGCCCGGGTGGAGGTGGCTCAGTGGTGTCAGTTGGTGGTTTTAGGTGAGAAATTTGGATGAGTTCTGGTGGCAAGTTGTGTTTTTTTTGTGGTTTTGGTTAAACAATTAAGCGTTGTAAAATTTGTAAACCATCATTCAGCATGATTCACCATCATTCTCCATCATTCACCATGATCCATCTTCCCAAGTTGCTTCAATTTCGTTGGTTCCTGGTTGGTCGCTGGGTTTTCGTATCCACTAAGCGCCAGGCAACGCCGGCGCTTCGCCGGTGGTCTCCAAGCTCTGCCGCAGCATCCAGGGCAGCTCTGTGCAGTGCAAGGCGCCGCCAGCGCGGGAGGAGAGGCAGCAACCAACGTAACAAGCAGCAACAACAAGGTGATCACCAAGCTTAAGGTTGGTTAATGATGGTTGGTTAATGATGGTTGGTTAATGATGGGTTGATTGATGGTTGGTTGATTAATGGTTGGTTGATGTTAGGTTAAGGTTGGTTAATGATGGTTGATCACCAGGGGTTGGTTGATTGAATGGTTGATTCATGGTTAAGGTTTCTGAATGGTTGATTGATGGTTGATTGATGGATGGTTAACCAACAAAAATTGGTTAAGGTTGGTTAATGATGGTTGATTGATGGTTTCTGAATGTTTATTGGTGAATAACCAATAAGAAGGGAATCATGGACTTGTGGAGTACTTGGTTGTGAATTGATGGTCGGCCCAGAATGGTAGGATATTTTAACCTTGGTTGGATGTTTGGTTGGTAGGGTAATCAACTATTATTAATGGGCCGGCTGGTTCGACGGTCGGCTGGCTGAGTGCCTGACATGATTTTGTAAGTAGAATATATATATATACAGTATATTTGCTATAATTTTTAGGGGTCCCAGGGTCCAGCCATATCCATCCATATCCTATATGTCTTGTGATTATCACTTTGGATGGTGACTGGAGGCTTACCACTGAGCCAGCCCTGCTCGATGCGCGGATGATCATCCCACTTCTGCAGCGGTGTAGCGACAGCCGCGAACGTAGCGACTGCCAGGTGCTAGTGGCGGAGTCTCTTCGTTTGCTGTGCCAAGATCAGAACCATCGGAAGCTCGGAGCGGCGTGGCGGTTCGATGGTTCATGCCGAGTGGTGTAGTCCTAAAGTTGTTTGTAACTTGATACACTTGGGATAACGGGTTCGAAATTGTTGGTAGATGATGTGATCCTAAAGCATTCACATCCATTCACCATGTCTCTCCGTTGGTCAGAACGCACTCAGATCACTACAACCCGAACCAAGTCGCCGGAGCTGGAAATCATCAGCGGCGTGGGGTCATGGCTCCACGGAAGGTTCCAGTTGTTTTGTTGGGGCTGATGGATGGTTGGCGACACCTTGATTCTGCCGACGATGATGATGATGATGATGATGATGATGATGATGATGATGATGATGATGATGATGATGATGATGATGATGATTGAATCATGGATGAAAGAAAGAATGAATGCATGAATGAATGAATGATTGATTGATGATGATGATGATGATGATGATGATGATGATGATGATGATGAAGATGAAGATGATGATGATGATGATGATGATGATGATGATGATGATGATGATGATGATGATGATGATGATGATGATGATGATGATGAGAACCAATGGTCAACGATAGGGTCTAATAACCAACACCAGGAAACATAACGGTGTTTTTTAAAACAGGGGATACCCCCTATTCATCCTTGATAGTAATTATATCATCTCATTTCTATTAATCAACCAACCATGCCTTTGGAGTTCCCTATGAGAAGCATCCCGCCATGGTTCGAGTTGATGACTTCCCCAACCTTTCCGGCCCTCAGGAAGTTCGTGGCCGCCAGCCACGGCATCCGCGGTTTGTTGGACCTGGAGAAGGAGCCCAAAGCCACGGAGGCTGCGAGGCGTCGGTGGTGGGGTGGTGACTTTCAGTCAACTTGGGGGATTGGAATGGTGAAATTTCTTGGGAGTAATAGGGGATAACAAAAACTGATAGGGGATAAACCTGGTTATATAGGACCAATTATAGGTTAACTATAGGTTAGAATTATAGGTTAAATGGTTGAACAAATGCTCTATGGTGGTTTCTCAAGTCAACTTGGGGTACACCCAGTTATCATCCCTTTTCGTAATCATTCTTAGTAACAAATTCCCACCATGTCTTTGGGGGCCACTTATTTCAGAAACCACCAACTGTTGCCGTTCAACCATGGTCTTGTCAATTTGGCGTCCAGAAAACACAGCATCATAGGATGTTCAAACCCTGATCTTCCATGCGAAATATGCGCTCTGCGGTGTCAGCATTCCCAAGCGATGTCAATTTGCCAATTTGGTGGTTTCCCAAAATAGGGGTACCCCCAAATCATCCATTTATATATAGTCATTTAAAGCAATAAACCAGCAATTTGTTGGGTACCCTATTTTGAGAAACCACTATTTGCCAAGGTCACAAACCAGACACCTCATTCGCCAGGCAAGCCTTGGCGCAGATTCTCATCAGCACCAACCCTGCGTTGCTTCAGCATCTTGATCCGATGTTGGCCAAGGGCGGGCGGCGATAACACGTGGTGCTACAGCATCGACGTGGGTGTATTGATGATGGGTGGTTTCACAAGAGGACATGGATCAAGGACTACAATCACGGTTAACGAGCACAGAATCACTGGAATCACTGGAATCACTTGGATTGACCGCTTGAACCACTCGAATCACCTACTAGAATCAACCACTAGAACCCCATTAAGTTCACCAACAACCAGCATAGAATCACTGGAATCAACCGCCCAATTGTTCACCAGCAAAGTCATGTTTTTTCAGCCGCTGAGACTGGACAGCGCTTCAGCACCGCACCGTCTCGCCCCGAGGTACCAGGAGCAATTGGATTCGGTGAGGCGCGAATTTCGGAGTGGAAGCAGCGGGTTGCAACGGTCATAGCCATCAGATGCCATCAATTAGTGATGGTAATAAGCCGTGGTTAAAAACCCCATGGAACTATGGTAATAAGCCACTTAAGTATATGGTTAATTATGCTTACTTGGATGTGCACCTGGGGTTAGTTCACCATGGTTAGTTACGCCCTATAGGGTAGCCTATAACCCCTAGAAACCATGGTTGGTGACCACTGACCTTCGCCGTGGGGGTGCACATCCAAGTGAGGATGGTTGAGCCATGGCTGGGCAGGTCGATGCTGGGAGGTTCATGGTGCTTGGCAAATTCAAACCTGGCCCGTCTGGGACGATCCCATCTGGGTGACCAGCTTGGCGTAGCAAGCGTAACAACCATACCTGGCTGCTTCCCAGCGTCCAGTCCACTGATGATGTCCAGACCGGCCATGGTGCAATCAACTCCATGGTTGCGGCTGTCTTCCAATCGTTGGCTTCTAATGGTGGGCGAGAAGCTGAGCTCCCCTCACCCCCAAGATGGTGGGGCCAGGCCTTTGTTGGAGATGTTTTCGGCCTCCAACGAACTCTATCAGTTCGAAGGCTCGAAGTCATGGTGCATGACGGGTGCTTGATAGGAGATACCAAGCAACAGTCTGTACGGAAAGTTATTGAGAACTAGAGTTGGCCATTCAGAACTTGAGTCAGGTGCAAATGGATCCCGGCTATCTTGGGTTTATCTATCATCTATCATGGTAAAATGTTATGTCCAATGATGCAGAGAACCCGGTCGAGTCGAGTGGAGAGCGACGGGTTTGCCGAGAGCGAATAAGCAATTGAGCTCCGTTGAAAGGAAAAATCAAAGGTCAACATTGGTTGAAGAAACGTATTTCCATGGTTTACTGTATCATGCTTCTAATTGGGAGAACTGCTAGCAACAAAAAGCTCAGGATCTGTATATCATGTTGATATGAGCTCAGCCCACAAGGGGGACCAGTCGTATCAACCGTCATCTACCACTATCAGCCATGACTAATTAGTCATTATTGACTACAGACAATCATTCCCATTAACCATTTCAACCATTGCTGGCCAGTAGCCACGAAGAAGCCTGGTCATCCTGATGAACCGTCTCAATCCGTAAATACTAGTATTCACCATCATTTTGAACCATTAGATGGCATCATACTGGTTGATGATCATCATCAGCTATTGTCATTGTCATCAAACATGATCAACCATGATCAGCCACGATGATTCAATAATCATGAACCATCTTCACTATGGCAACTTTGATTAGTCTCTATGGTTGACTTACCATCGTGATGGTAACATGATTTACTAGTACTGCCAGTATTGCTAGTAGTCACCATTACCGATCAATCCAGTATTCACCCCATGGTATCATCCTTCTCAGAACCATTGTCGGTGACCGCCGCAGTGACCGCCATAGTGACCGTCATGGTCACAGCCATCACCAACTATCACTAACACCAACCATCACGAACCAGTCTGAACCATTGTTTACCATTAGTATCCATTAGTAACCATTAGTAATCTTAGTGCTTATTTTCCACTAGTAACTACTATTAACGATCACCAACCATGAGTAACGATTAGCAATCCTAGTATTTGATCTTATCAACCACTATCAACCATTATCAACCACTATCAACCATTATCAACCACTATCAACCATTATCAACCCTCACCAACCATAACTAACCATGACTAACCACAATCAAGATACCAAGTTGATAAGACTAATTACTATATAATGGTTAGTGATGGTTAATAAGATTAATAGTTAATAAGATCAATAGTTGATAACCACCAACCATCACCTAACCATCGAATTATCAATCTTATTAACCGGTTATTAACCCCATTATTATCAACTAACCACCAACCAACCAACCACCAAGCATCACCAACCATCACCAACCATCACTATGAATCAGCAACAACCACCACCAACCCACCAGAACCCACCCTACTGGCGCCGACCTCAGGTGCCATGGCGCTCACCAACCTCCTGACCGCCTCCGAGGAGCTGCGTGCTCGCGCGCTGCAGGGAGCCACGGCCGTTGGCGACGGAGCCACACGGTGGTGGATGCGCATAGGTGGCGCTGAGGTGATGCGCAGAGGGGAGGCTTAGGTGAGGCATAGGTGGTTTGGTTGATGGTTGATTGTTAGTTGATTGATGGTTGAAAGGTTGATGGTTGATGGTTGATGGTCAGTTGATGCTTGATGATGGTTGATTGCGATGACAAGATGTGCAACTATCAAGAACTATTGTTTGATGATGAACGTTTGATTGTTGTCGACGACGGTTGATGAATCGGCTACCGGCTACTATTATCACCCCCCTCAGCGAAGAATGTGCATTCTAAAATTGGGCCAGAACCACGTGAGAGGGAGCCAGACACACGTAGCTCGTTGTGCACACAGAACCTGCCCAAATGCCTTCCTTGGTGGGACGAGGAGTTAGTAGAGCAGCACGTCGTTGGTGGGCAGTGGCCGTTTGTAGTCACATGGGGTAGCTCTAAGTTTGTCTTCAAGTTGTTGTGGTGCATCAGGAAAACCTGCCAGTGTTTAGGTATTTACACATACACACATATATATATATATATATACATATGTATCAATATATATAAATATATATATATATATTTATGTAAATATGCATATCTATATATATATATACCTATATATGTACAAATATATATATATGTATCAATATATTTATATTTTTATAAATGAATAGATAGATATATGTATATATATATATAAATACATTTATACTTTTTGCTCTTTTTGTTTCGTCAGCCAGGATAACAATTTTTTGTTGTTTATTGTCACTGGACAGGATCCCAGATGAGGTCCTGGTTGTTCAACCATTCTCAACGAAGAAACATCAATTGTCACTTGTTAGGGCTACCCTCTCTCAACTATTATCAACAACTGATTCCCCGTGATTGATTTTTGTTCTTTATGGTTCCCCCATTCTGAACCATCAATAGTAGTGACCATTGAATTTTAATAGTCAACAATGATTAACCACAATACTCATCCATTATCAACCACAATAGTTCACCATTCCTATATAGCTATGGCAGTTAATCGTTAGTGGCCATAGTGGCTTACCACTATTCAACATAGTAGGTTTGCGTTCTTAAGCCTAATCATTATTAACCATTGTCATTCTAAAATGACCAACAGCAATTCTTCACCCGGGCCTCCTCCGTTGTTCGGAACCGAGATGAGCTCGTTGACCCAAAACCATAGGAAAACCATGAGAAAACAATAGGAAAACAATAGGAAAACCATAGGAAAACCATAGGAGAACCACAGGAAAACCACAGGAAAACCATAGGAAAACGATAGGAAAACCACAAGAAAACCAGAGGAAAACCACAGGAAAACCATAGGAAAACCACAGGAAAACCATAGGAAAACGATAGGAAAACCATAGGAAAACCATAGGAAAACCATAGGAAAACAATAGGAACACCATAGGAAAACCACAGGAAAACCACAGGAAAACCCATAGAAAAAAACAAAGGAAAACCACAGGAAAACCATAGGAAAACCATAGGAAAACCATAGGAAAACCAGAGGAAAACCGTAGGAAAACCATGGGAAAACCCATAGAAAAAACAAAGTCACGCCCGCTGTAACGGTCCCGCGCCTTTTGCTCGTTCTGATTTTGACATCTGAAGTGTTTTCGGCAACCCTTACAGGATTTTGTGCTGGCGCGCATTTCAGGACATGTTCATTTTACCCTGCGTTTTACATGGTTTCGACGCTGTGAAGTCGTAGTTCTAGTGGGGCAAAACATGTGGAAGTGATTCCTGAAAACGAAAAAAACTGACTTCTTGAAGTTCATCAAGAGAA